>JAMPIV010020093.1:600000-836141 GCA_024509875.1 Oreohelix idahoensis
AATCCCGTATGTTCATTGGGTACCTCTCTGTAAGCGAAGAGGGCCGCAGGTAAAACTCTGTCCCAGTCTTGAGGATGATCCTCAGTTATCTTCCCCAGTAAGTTTTTAAGTGTTCTATTAAGGCGTTCGACCATACCATTAGACATTGGATGGTAGATACTACTTAAAGATCTATCTATCTGCAGGGTAGACATTACTTGAGACATGGTATCTGATATTAGTTGGGTGCCATGGTCTGACAATATCTCTCCGGGGAACCCCAGACGAGAAAATATAAGCCAAAGAGCATCTGCAATATCAGCAGTAGTAATGCTCTTCAGAGGAATAGCCTCTGGCCAACGTGTGCACATATCAACACACGTCAAGATAAACTGATGTCCTCTGGCAGACTTGATCTTAAATGGACCAATAATGTCTATGGCCATTTTTTGAAACGGCCGAATAGGAATGTCCGCCGCCTGAATGGGTGCAGCATGCCGTGGACCTTTGGATTTAACTTCCTGACATACTTTACAAGATCGACAATAAATCCGTATGTCCTTGTTTACCAATGGCCAAAAGAAAGCCGCAAGGACTCTTGACTTAGTACGGGAAAAACCCATGTGTCCAGCACACTGAGAGTCGTGAGCGTGCTGCAAAATTTTAACTCTCAAATTCTTGGGAACCAGGATTTGAGAATGACTTGACGTAATGGAGTCTTGAACCATACGTACAAGTACGCCATTCTTCTTTGTAATCCACGATTTACGACTTGTGTCCTTATTCGGATCACCTTTAGTTGCAAGAATGAAGAATTTCTTCAGAGTGGGATCATCTTCTTGCTGTTTTATAAACGAGTCACGAGAAATTACCAAGGGATTATCTTGGTTATGCACTTCATTATCTTCAGTAGATGAAGTTTGAGGCACATTAAGAGCCTGAGCTCTAGTGACTACAGCGTTAGCAATCTGCATGTTTTGCCTTTCCCAAGTGGAAATTTGTTGCGGAGTGCATTCCTTGACTCCATGAATGCGACCGATGATGAGGTCAGCGATCGGATTCGGAAGAAGACATGCGTGTACATCTCCTGTAAAGAAAGGAGTAGCAATCCTAATGATAGCGGTAGAGTATTTCTCTAATGTGCCGCCAAATGTTACACATTTGACTACTTGTCCAGTGGCACGGGAAGGATCTACGAGTGACTGCCTAACACCAATTGTGGTGCATCCAGAATCAAATAGCACAGAGACTGGATTGTTATTCACTAAACCCTTATGTAAGACAAGAGACCCTCTTCCATCATGCGCGACTGATGCTGGAAGAGCAGGAAGAGGATGGCCACAGCTTAAAGTAGTCACTGTGGTTGGCTCAAATAACGTTTTGCATTGGGGGCACTGAGATGCTCTCCCAAAATCAAAAGCGGCACATGCCATATTACTAGCATCATTATTATCTTTACTCTGTTTATAGGCTTCATGGGACTCTTGTTGTGCAGAGTTTGCCTGAAAATGTGGTTTATGTCTTTTGTATTGAGATCTACCTCGGTTATTATCACCTCTGTAGTTATTGTTACCTCTATTGTAACCCCTATTTGGGTTTGAGTCATAGTACCCTTGGTTACCATTATCATATTCATTATAATGAGTATCTCTGTAATTATGATCTTGTTGACTCCAAGACGGATAACCCTGATAGTTTCTATAATTACTTCCTCTACGGAAATTCCTATAATTATGACCACCCCTGTGTCGAGAGCTATCAGGTCGTCTCCAGTTCTTTGAAGAAGAACCCTGAAATGATTGGTTACCTTGGTTTTGATAACTATTATGGTTACCTTTTTTATCAAATCTGTTTTGAGGTCCCTGAAATCTGTGTGAATAATTGGGATTGTATGGTGTTGCTGAAGCAACTGGCATACTCTCCTTAATCTTAGTGTTGCCAAAAGTCACGTCGGGGTGTGCAGTGACATATTGGGAACAATATTCTTCCATTTCTTTTAGAGATTTAGGTTTACGCTCATGTATAAATTCAAGGAAAGGTTTGTTCACACATGACATAATCTTATCTCTGAGCAACAAATCCATAAGTCCTTCATACGTTTTTTCTGTTTTGGAAAGCTCAATCCAACGATCAACTGTGAGACGTGCCTTTGCAGTGAATTCTGAGAATTCTACCCCCGTCTCAGGTACCATCGTCTTAAATAAAAGGCGATAGCCTTCCTCACTTAGCTGATATTTTTTTATCAAAGCCGCCCTAATGACATCATAATTATCCTATCTGCTTCTCCTACAAGGCATAATCTAGTCAAAGATTCACCTTTCAAGTTTTCTGATAATTGATTAGCGTATTGTGATTTATCCACATTATGTGTACGACAAGAACGTTCAAATCTATCCAGCCAGAATGTAATATCGTCACTGGACTGATTGAACGGTGGAACCTTAACCTTGTAAGTAGAAGGTTTACCATTACCACTAGATGCCTGATTAACATTACTCATACTTGTCAATCTCAATTTCTCCAACTCAAATTCATGTTCTCTTATTGCTTTTTTCTCTTCAGCATCTAATCTTTTTTGTTCAGCCTCCCTGTCTAATCTTTTTTGTTCAGCCGCAGCTTCTCTTTCCAATTTTTTTTGTTCAGCTTCACTGTCTAATCTTTTTTGTTCAGCCGCAGCTTCTCTTTCCAATTTTTTTTGTTCAGCTTCCCTGTCTAATCTTTTTTGTTCAGCTTCACTGTCTAATCTTTTTTGTTCAGCTTCACTGTCTAATCTTTTTTGTTCAGCCGCAGCTTCTCTTTCCAATTTTTTTTGTTCAGCTTCAAATCTCCTTTCCTCTACCTGCATCTGCAATTTCTTTTGTTCAGCAGCAGCCTCAGCTTCTTTTTCTAATCTTTTCTCTTCCGCCATAGCTTTTCTTTCTTCTGCAGCTAATCTTTTCTCTTCTGCAGCTAATCTTTTCTCTTCTGCAGCTAATGCTTTGTCATATTGAGCAACTGCCCATTGTTCTAATTGTTGACCAGTCTTATCAAGAGCTTTCCCTTGAGTAATGAAATAATCTAGAGTAGACATGATGCCTAACAATAATACTAATCACCTGAATCAATAATAATACCCCAAGTTCTCAATGACCTGATTAATCAGTATACTATCCCAATATCTGTGGGTCACAAGCCTTTAATAAGGTCTTGTATAATAGTAATAATAATCAGGTACTGGTCTATACCATAATCCAAGTGCAGTGCACAGGCAATTGTGTCTTATGAAATATACCCATATAAAACATATGTCAACCAACAGAATACATAAAGTACAAATAGGACTGACAATACAAGAACGTTTGCAGAAATCAAAATAAATCAAATAGGGAAATCAATGAAGATAATCACTGAATCTGCAAAGAATAACAACACAAATGACGTCACAATATATAAATATAAATTATGAATAGAACTGAAAGATAGAAAAGGTTAGACCAACAAATTACAAACAAATCAAAACAAAACTAAAGAACAAAGAAATATTACAAAAATAACAATAATTACAGACTTCACAGCTAACACAAAAGCAACAGTTGTCGCAGCAAATTTTCAATCAAGAAAATTGCACCTATAGAAAACGCCCACAACGGACCCTCTATGACGTGGGATACTCTGTTGTGAGGACGCCGCCCAACCTTAAACACAACCCGCTGACATAGAAACTAACATACTATACAAACAAATAACATGTAAACATAAATATATATAAATTATGTGTATGATAGTATGTGTTGCAAAATAGGCTCAGTCTTACAGTAATGGCAAAGTTATTTTTCATGAAAACAAACAAACTGCCACTTTATTCAATTAAACATTCTGGCCTTAAATATTAAAGTTCATATATGGCAAACAAGAAGATCCATCGATGAAACCAGGACTTCTTAGTTCACAAATACTGTCTTTCTGTTAACACTGACAAGAATTGATCCAACTGTTCTGTGAAACTCTATAATGTCTAATGTAAAAAAATGTCAACAACGCTGACCTACATACTGCATTCACTTGACAGGTCACGTGACGAAGCGTTGACAAAGAGCAAACCAATACTGCAAGTGTGTCGTATCAGCCACAGGAAACGGTCTGGTATCGGTAATCTGTTGACTTCTGAATTTCTGCGAGGTCAAACCCAGAAAGCTGGTCCACCAGTTGATAAAGTTGATATTTAGTTGGATATAATATATGTTGATAAAGTAAAGACAGGCGTCTATCATCATCACAGCACCCGCTCACAACTGGAAAAATAACACTAAGCATAAACTATAGCGAAGAACAAATAACATTGTAATCATAAATAGCGTTATAAATTACACTGTTATAATTAGTATGTGTTGCCAAAATAGGCCTCAGTTTTACAATAAATGGCAACTCTCTAGTGTGTCGCATGCAAAATTTTCAATCAAGAAAGAGTGCCACTTATAGAAAACGCCCACAAGGACCCTCATATGACGTGGCCTTATATATCTAAAGTTCTGTGAGGACTATAGACCAAACCTTTAAGATCACAACCCGCTGGACAATAAATAGGACTCTCTAGTACTAGACAAAACTAATATAACATGTAAACATTACCTATATATATTATTGGTATGATAGTATGTGATTTGCAAAATAGGTTCAGTTTTGACAGTATCTCGGCAAAGGTTATTCTAATGTAAAAATGTCACACCAAACGCTGACCTTACACTATTGCATTCCAATTGAAGGTCATTCTGGCCCTTCAAGTATTGACCCAAAGTTCATAAACCAGATTCTAACAAGAAGACCATCGTATCAGCCACAGGATATCGGACTGTCTGTTATCAATAATACTGTGAAGCTCACTCGAACATCACCAGAGTTAAATACTGTGTTGTTGTGTTGCTCGCGGTTTGAGTATGGAATGTCAACTTGACCTACGCAGTGGTGTGTAGACATAGATTGAGTGTATAATATGCGAATGATAAGAAGAGTTCGTGGTGTTGACAAATGTTCTTTTCTCACACTCATATATGGCTGGAAGTCATCGACACCAACGACTGTGTACCTTTACCACAGTTTAATTGGACGTACACACTCGACAGCACAGATAGTGACAAATCACAGGTTGGCATAATACATCATGGTACAGTGGATAAATGGTCTTGCAATGTTACATGGGCACTCATGTAGAATAATAGTATAATGGACTGTCAGTAGCCAAGCACTCATTATTGCCCATATATATATATATCATCTGAGTTTACTGACAAAACACGTCAGATTATAAACAATATCCAAGATGGCTTCTAGACCTAACCTCGTCTAGCGAAGATTCCTTAACATAATGTCCAGCACAGATTTTTCCATATAATCAAATTGAACCGCTAGCAATGGGTTCTCATGTGTAGCAGTGATCTCTGGACTAATCAAGCGATAATACGGGCATCCCTTTTCTCTTCTTGAAAGTCACTAAATGTTTGGTTACAAGATGGCTTCTCTCGTGAGCTGTCACTCACGTTTGGATACAGATAATGAATCTGTCTTAAAGTTAGTCATTCATTAAATGTTTCATTGCTCTGTAGATTCTATCATGATACAATTGACTGCATTCTACAGGATATAGTGCTGCTAGGAATCAGAGTCGTTTTTCCATCTAGTTAAATGCATCCTCTCAGATGTACAAAATCGTACCTATCGAAAAACGGTGGCTTCGTACGAGAGTTCAAAAGAGTATCTTTTATTACCTGGGTATCAGAAATATGATTCTGCCATTCCTTGGCAATAAGAATGAACACTGGGGTAAAGCATACATGATAGGTCTAGACGACTATCACTTTCCCCATAAATATAGAGATCACTTTTTTCCGGCTACAAGCCGACATAGAAAAACACAGCCCATCATCAGGGCGAAGCCAAAACACCCCTCTCTAGCGACACATCCGCCGAACAGCCTTTGACCTCTCTAGAGACAAAAGAACATATAGTTCGACTTAGATATGTAAAGATATACAGATATAAGACAGACTCGTCCTACTCAGACAAACAATACACATAAATTCAGGCCATAGATATTCTGAAGCAAGAACAATCTATTACTACCCAAACAAAGAATAAATCGCAGTAAAACTGGATTCATCCGCGGAGTTCGATCGAAAGAGACGACACAACTTTCAAGGGAAGTAACTCAATAATGACTTTTCCTTAAGCACTAAAAAGTATCTATTTTGTTTACAAAATATTTGCGAACATAACAAGTATACCAATGTATAATATTGTAAGATATCAAAGACTGCACGTAACAACATCCTTCCCTAAAAAGTGCATATTATACAGTGATCATTGTCACGATACTACACTGAACTGTGGAATAAAGAGCTGAAACGACTCAGACCAATTATATTGTCATTTTCCTATACTTCACTTTTGTTGTTTGGTTTGGTTTTTAAGGACCACTTCACTACACACGGACAACACCATCAGCGCTCCGAACTCCTCCCTCAGATCACACAAGGAGGACCTCACCACAGTGCACGAACTCCGTCAGTATACAGGAATCACAGCAGTTCTTACTTTTGATTAGGCTATTCTACTATTTTACTTCAGCGATGCATCGTCCATCTGATTTAAAGAGCGGCCTCATACATTTGAATGCTGAAAAAATGAGGAGGGACGGCATGCATGAAGGCCGTAAGGAGGCAGTCCCCCCCACCTTGCAAAAGCACAACATGCCAGTCACTTATTTACCTTAAAATTTATGCATTGAGGCTTATCAAGAGTCATCCTTATATGACCACCAGCTATGCACAATGCAATGGTATGTAGATTTAAATGTGAACCTCTGTCTGTGGGGCTAATTACGCTTTTATTGACACTTGAAAGCATCCACCCACTTCCAGAGATTCCCTCTGTGGTGAAACATGTTGAGAACCCAGCATTGCACACTAAGCTTGGAGAAGTCACTTGAGCGTCAGACGTATCTCTGGCTTTTACCTGGTTGCCTGCATGCAGGAGGATCTCATTTTGGACCCCATGAAAGGCACAGGGAGCTGAGAAGTGGGTCTGTGTAGGACGTGACGATTCCTTGGGAGAGCCCAGAACCAGAGCACAGTATTTTAGCTCTGCATATTTGGAGAGCCCCCTTGGATGGCGAGGGATGCACAGAGAGCGACACTCTTCTTCCGCCTAGCTTGGGACCAGATGCGATGATCCAGCCAAGCTGGAGAAACTGGAGCCCAGATTCAACTCAACACGCTTCAGAATGGCAGAAAAACCATAGGACAAGCCTAAATCTACAGTGTAGATAATACCAAGGACCCTTCAACGTGGTTTTGGTTGCAAAAGAGCGAAAAGTTCAGCAATCCTAGTTAAAAAGAAAAAAAAAATACGAACGACAGAGTACCCATTTTCACAAAACTTTAAGACAAATTGAATAACTGCGCCTACCGAGCCAGATTAAATTCTTCCTGATAAAACATCAAGTACATGCAGCCTCTGTGGCGAAAAATATTACCAGCATTAACTTTCCGACGATTTTGAAAAAAAGTGGTGGTGTGAACAATAATTATTTTTTTGAGAGAAGTTACCAACCGGTCATTTTCCTAAATACGGGAAACCTCGTGATTCTGACATTGTGGGCCCGCTAAACCTAATTCTTACCTGGACTGAGTAAAGTGACAATAACTAAAATCTGAACAAAATATCGCATGAAGAGGACGCTCCCCGGACCCATTGGATGAAATCAAGATCTGCAGAGCTGGGTATCCGCTTCATCAAACGAAAGGCAGATTTACGTTGGGTGTGTCATAAAGTGCGCCAGACGGCGAATACCATCCAGACATTAGGTAAGAAAGTGAGACAGGGATCCCTGCTGAAAGAACAGAGTGAGAGTAGACTGAGTGATTTTTTTTTGATATATGCACCCACTTTGTAATTTCTATATGCAAGTTTTGTTGCTAACAATATTTTCCTTAGGATAGATCAGAGTATCCAAGTCTGTTCATACCTTTAAAGGGAAATCTTAGACTAAATCATATGTATCCGTGACTCTTTGGGGCTATCACATGTCTCCTAACAGGACTGTGGGCTATACATCGAGGGAAAAGATCGTACCAACGGGTCTATCATTCTTGTAGCAATTCATTGACTTTATGACTATCTGTATATGCTTAAATGTAATTTTTCTATGTGTGGTGATGGAATTTTATTATGATAATTAAAATTCTCACAAACTTATTCCAGTGTGTCGGTCAGTTCGTTCCCAATTATCTATATTTCCAGTGTCATAGTTTCACGTCTGTGTGTCTATTGTAGTCACTTATGTGTGTGTGTATGTGAGATACATATATATTAATATATATTATATTAGATTTGTCTGACTAATCTAACTCTGTTGTAGATGATAGGCTGACTGAGAGAGGCTTCTCGAGTGTCAGAGACAGAATCTACTATATTTCCTGCACCTCACGCGTGAAATCTATTTCTATTTTATCACCTCCCACTGAGAAATCACTTATTTCTATGTCTATTCAGAAGGGACCAAACTAAGTCTTAATCACCTATCGCAAATCTACGACAGCTGGACTAGAGTATCTTCTCAATCCAGAGACAGATTCTACCCTTAAACTATTCACTCGTGAAATCTATTTCTTATACCTTATTTCTCCCTTATTTACCACTATCACCTCTACCCAGACTGGACCAAATAAATCCCAATACCTATCTTTTAAATCTACGACACTCAGCCTGAAGTACCATCCAATAATTCAATATAAGTTCTTGGAGAAAAACTGTCACTTCGTTTAACAGATATTGAATGTTCTCGTTTAATAATACAGAACAGTGATGTCCTGAGGTTTTTACTAATTAAGATTTCTATGGTATACAACATTGGAAATGTCTACTTCATTCTACATTAACAGCTCTTCCCGGGATTATTATTCATTTTATTCAATATTCTAGGAGCCGCGGTAGCTCAGTGGTTAGTTCACTGGCTTCCTAGCTTGGTGGTCCATGGTTCGATCCCAAATTGAGGTGGGATTTTTTAGACCGCAAACGACTCCGGGGTCAACCCAGCCTCATGAATTGGGTACCAGAGTAACTTCTGGGAAGGTTGAAGCGGCCAGCGTGATGCTGACCACATCACCCCTAGTGCGCCGATGGTCAAGAAAATATGGGCCTAACACCATATTCCCAATATGCCTTAATGGGCGCGTAACGGGATCCCCCTCTCCTTCCCTCATTCAATATTCCAGAGGAAAATCAACCAGGCATGATCAAGAGACTTCACACAGAAATAATACGTTTTTTCGTTAATGATTTTCCTATGAGTCCACGTTTGTTAACTGACTTTCTTATGTTGACTTATAACACATGGAGAGGACAGGCCTATCGCCGGAGCTGACACTTCTCCCTTAAGGCTAACTGCATTCTTTCTCTTCTCTTCTAGATTTAGTAAGATCTACTCTTCCAGTAATTATGTTTGATAGATTCATGATCGTCGGCAATCGTTTTTCGTAAACTCTTCTCTCTGATGTTAAATGTACTTCTGATTTTCTTGTCTTGTCGGTAACTGTTTCCAACTGAATTGTTATTCATCCAACTGACGCCCTATGACGCATAGCTCGTCAATTTTAATGAGCACTGAGAGTATACCGTTCTATTATCCCTGTTTAACGTCATGGTAAAATGCCATCATTTACTGTGACATCATCGCCGGTGCTACAGAGTTCGTACACTGTGATGAGATCCTCCTTGTGTGATCTAAAGGAGAAGATCTGAGCACTGATGGAGTTTTCCGTGTGCAATGAAGATAGCCCTTAAAACCAAACCAAACCAAAGGTTTGTAAAACCTGTAATGTTTTTACAGTGTTTGATATTGTCCTCCTAAAACCCTTGTTGTGATATATGCTCCCGCGCACGTATGAATGCATGTAACTGCAACATTATTTGTTAGTATCCCTACCAGCCACAAAAAGGCATTTTCGTCGCCACTGCTCACATTTTTTATATAAACCCACCAGCTGATATTCCCTGCAATCTCATTATATTGTTACTACATAATGAGACAATATCGGGTAACAGATTGCATCTGTCCCTAACACACTTTCTTATCTGTTTAAACGTTCTTATTTGGCTGCTAATTCTCATTGCTGCTATTTTTTGCCAGCACACGTTGTTTATTATTCGTAAGTTTTTGCTATCGATGTTTCTGCATGTTAACATTTTGATAATCTCTTTAGGTTTTACAGTACATTGAAAATGCTTCAGCGTAGTCTATAAAGCACACGTACATATATGTTTTTCCTTTTTTTTTTGGTGTTGCTATTTCTGTTAAAATTTTTAATAGTGTATATAGCGTTTTTAGTGTATTTCCCTTCTTCAAACACATACTGACCATCATCAGTTTCTGGTTTTATTTCATTTCTCACGCATCTCGTGACAATTCTTCATAATATTTTGGTCACATAACTTATAAGAATAATTGTGTGGTGAGTTTTACTTTCAATGGCCTCTAGTTTCTTTGGCAAATATACTATTATAGATTTTTAAAAGACCGTCAGGTATGTGCCCAGGGCCGGTGCTAGGGCATTTATTTGGCGCCCTAGGTAAACAGGGTTTCAGGCGTCCCGGAGAAACAGCTTATTTAGCGTCCCCAAGTGTTACAATCAGATCCGGTGTATTTTAGCCTTCCGAAATGACTAGCTATGGATTAAACAGAGTGTCGCTAGAGGTTCAGATGTTATTAAGATGTAAGATATCCTGGACAAAAAGATGAATCAGATGATACCAGGATAGTGCCAGATAAGAGACTGGTCTTACAAGAAATACCCCCTTCTCTGAAAAGAGCAAGGGTTTATCGACAATCAAAGGTAGGATCAAGCTGTATAAAGCTTCAGGTATGATGATAGTATTTGTTCCTGAATGTCTATGGGCTACCTCTCCAGATCCTCAATTGAATAATGGTTATTATATTTGTATTGACTCTGCTAGGGGATGAATTAATTAATTAAATATGTAACTATATATCAACTAGAACTTTAACTCAATTTAAATAATTCAGCAAGACTGATTGTACATATTTACAATTTATTGATCCTATACCGTTTATCTTTACGGTTAGGTAACTTAAAAGAATTCAAATGTTTTTACAAAATAAAATAAGTAAACATGGAATGACAATTTCCAAAATAGTTCAATATGATAAATTGTCTATTAAATATTAAATATCTATTACACATAGGTTTTGTCACTTTCACTGGACTGTGGAGTTAGTAATCATTTTAATAATGTCCATCATGAGTCATCACTCACTAGGTTTGTGTTATTTGTATTTTATTTATTATATATATCTAGTCTCTGGATAGGCTGACCAGTGGATTTGCTTATCCATTTATCTGCTATGTTGAGATGAATCCTCTGTAGCACTGAACACTCCAGATCTGAAGCTCAAGGCTGGGAAATCTTGGTATCTAGTTCTATGATCATCAAGAACTTTCGCACCACAGAGTCCCACAGAGGTGGATGTCTCATACAATACGGTAGTTGCATGATAAAACCTAGAACAAAATCAATCACAACCTCTATATGTTCCATCACTACCCTATCATCACATACAAGGGACATGACGAACAGTGTCAGACTGTAAAGTTTCTTTTCTTCTTTCCACTCTGTAAAGTGTCAGTCTGTATGCTTTGTAAGGAAGAGTGGTGTGTTGTTGAGATCAGGCATGCTCCAGTCTACCCAGCTGTAAATGGGTAACTCACCCTAGTCCTGAGTTAGGGAAGGCAAAGGCTCCAGGGGAAGCAGGCCCTAAACTTGGTCACTCCAACCGACGCAGGATGGTGTATGTATGAAGTAGAAGTGTAGAGTGTGATTACCGCGAATGGTGTACTGTTCGTGTGCTGACCAATATAACCACTCATACACTTGTGTCTACAAGGCACCAATGCAGACTGCTGGAATCTTTGTTTACTCAATTTATTCAGACGTACACACTGGGACATACGAGTACATCATGGTATGTTGACATATCAATTTGTAGGTATACATAGCAGATCTGAAGTCATGACACATTCAGAAATAATGGGCAGTACATCAAAAGTTCAATGTCATGATATATTATGGCCGCATCCCCCTATCTGACTAAACGCGTCAGTGAAGGCAGATCGGTAAATAACTAAAGTTACTTGACGTCCATAGTTTGTAGCATATATTATGAAACCACGAAAGAGGGGTTTCTAGCAAGATTGAGATCTCCCTGTCACTGTCCGATAATAGGATAAATAATCTGTTCTCTTGGCAGTGATCAAAACATATGATGACCGAAATCTAACATGGCCGCCTCTCTGAGTTGTCGTTCACTCATTCATAGGAAGGAGAATATAAGCCAGGGTTAATTTATAATGGGTATATAAATGATTTCATAAATGTTTCCATACAGCTCTACGGTGATCAGGTTAATTCACGTAGCCATAACCGCTGCAGGAAAGTCTGTCATCTTCGTCGATACAAAACAGACCCTAGCGATACGAAGCACAATGTTCCATCTAGGTCGAATCGACATGAGATCATCAAAATAGGGTCTGGCAATACATGGAGTCCGAATTATACATTGTACCGTACCTTAGGAGAGTCTCTAACATAAACTATAGTAGAGATACCATCTCCTTTAGAAGAAAACCACTTCATGAATCATATTTCCTTAAGAATCTACCAGCCCTTTGAAAAGTGCGTACCCGCCATTATCACGGTACATCGGAACTCATCACGACTTGTCAAGACAACTCATACTTCCGCTAGACCGGAATAACAAGAATCTAGTCCCTCCTACCCATCCAAAATATACAATATAGGACTGATTCTACTTGTACTAATAATATGTAATACATATGAATTCAGGCCATAAACACAATAAGCAAATTAATATATTTTCTGGCCCTAAAAAATAAGTACAAACGTAAGCGCAATATCCTTGCGCCGGATCAATATCCAGAACGATTACTCCTATAATCAAAAGTGTGAATCAAACATGGATTCTCTCGCTTTTACCATAGACAGCATTTTCATACACAAATGAATGAATGTCTATATTTTTCCCATATTAAATAGCCATATCGATTTTTGTAATATGTGCGTCAAAATATGCACGCAACACAGACATTGTGGTAACATATGCAAAGGACAATTTACCTCGACACCACTGACACTGTGCTAACATATGCACAGGACAATTTACCTCGACACCACTCACAGCCAGTTCAATGTGACTACACTTTCCTTATAAATCCTAAGTTAGATCCATTTGTCCATGATCCGCTTCCATACAATGATTTGGTATAGTATTACATACTAAGTAATACTTTGATCAATACATATTAACAAATCCGGTCATTCTTTCTTATGTTCCTGATCAGTGTGTCGTTCCTTTGGGAAATACTCCTTCAAATACTTTATCAAACTTACAGGCGTACTTTTGCCATCATTCTCAATTATGCTACACATTTACAAGGCTGGTTTTCCTCTAACTGTACACAGATGCTGGCATTTTCGCCGGCAACGCACTCGTCCTGCAATTTTTCTTACACATTCTACACCTTTCTAACACACAAGTGGATTAATCACTAGAAAATTACGTAATTATATATATATATATATATATATATATATATATATATATATATATATATATATATATATATATATATATAATATAAAATAAATATATATGTATATATATATATATATATATATATATATATATATATATATATATATATATATATATATATATATATATATATATATATATATATATATATCTCTTAGATATATATATATATATATATATATATATATATATATATATATATATATATATATATATATATATATCTCTTTTTCTTACCCTCAGGCAATACACACAAGCTGTAACAGGCTGTTAATGGGCAGCTAGGTCTGCTAGGCAGATGCAGTGGCAAAGTATATGACTGTAACACTTTTACCGCTCTCTTCTGTTCAGCTTGCTATTCAAAAAAATTGTGGCCTCAATTCAGCCAAGTTCAAGGACTTATATACTACCGGCCGCCCGTCTCGGAGAGCATGGGGGAAAAAACGGTGTTAGAAATCTAAAACTGAGGCGTATTTTTGCCTTCTGTTCAATGTGCAAAATTTTAAATATTCATTATCTTTCTTAATTCTGGGCCGATTTTGATTATTTAAAGCTTAAATTATTCCAGGGATTTTCTTCTACCGATCTATATAATAACTATTTAGGTAGCAAAATGCATTTCTTCTTTCTTCTTCTATGCAGATTTTAACTAGCTAAATTGGGGACTACCCTGATATATAGATGTCATTTTACACGATCTTTCTCTTTAACTAAACTACTATTCGAGGAAGTCTTTGCACCTACCTCTAAAGTAACATTCCCGTTGTTGAAATTTATATTCCTTCCCGCTTAAATTTCTTTAGTCCTTTTGAAATTAAATATATACGTACTGGAAGTTGCACAAAATGGGCCTCCATATTAAGCATAAATTGTTTCATTATACACACCAAGAAGGGAGCGTTTTAATTGGCTATTGTTTCAGACCGTTTTCCCATAGTATGGAGTGCGGTAAATATGACCGTGTTGTGACATAGACCAAATCACGACACAGAGTAGCTTCATGAGTAGCGCAATTCAAAAACCAAAACAAAATATACTGTATTGTTCAAATACAAAATTTTTTTTTTCTGATAAGGAATGGAGAAGCGCACTAAGAAGAAGAAACTATTTAAATAGAACAGAAATAAGATGCGAAGACGCCAACAGGCGTGATGGTCACTGATTGTTTTGACAGTCGGCGACTAAGGATCAAATAAGAAAGAAGATGAAGGAAGATGCTATTCGAGTAAATGAATCGTCCAAATCATGAGGTAGGATGCCTACTTTGCAATCTTTTGCAGCAGAGGAGGAACAATAAAACGTCTTGCTGCGTACAAGGGCAGGAGACGGCGCGGCCTCACAAATGGTGAAACCCTCCGAAAATTTGCAACGTACTTTTAACCTAGGACTGGGTTTCTCAACCGGGGTTCCGTGGAACCCTATGGTTCCGCGAGAGGCCGCTAGGGAGATGTCCGCGAGAGATCTTGATTGAATTTGCATTATAGTTGATACCCTTTGTGTGGAGAGAGAACTACACACAAAAGGAGCAGGCTAATATTTTGGCCAGAATAAACAGATCCGCAAAAAAAAAAGATTCTGTACTCAAAAGATCATTGGCAATTATCATTGGATTATTTTATTTACAACTTACTGATTACGCTAACACAGCTGAGCTGTAGATACACAAATTTTTATGCAGGGGTTCCCTGAGACCTGAAAATTATTTCAAGGGTTCCTCCATGTTTAAAAGGTTGAGAATGGCTGACATAGGAGCTAGTTATAGCATCTCCGCTGCTGCAGCTGCAAAGGTAGTAGAAATGAAGTCATTACAAGAACTGATTTCTTCAGCTATCACGCAGAAGATAAGAATGACACAGTAGGACTCAGTGCTATCGTTAAAATACACAGGGAATACCCAACAAATTCACAATTGTTTTGTGACAATCCTGTAACACCGGATCTAGTACGTGCTCTGCTGAAGTAGGGACTGGACAACCAGCGCTTTAATACAATTTTGACAATGTTCCAAAAGATGAAGTTGGACGTCCATACAGTGCAATTGGGTGCAAACAAAAACAAGGAAGTGAAAAGTACTCGAACAAGCAATCGGTACTGGCTGATTTACTCAGTAAAAGCAATCTTTACGATTGGTTTTGCCCATTGCCTTTTTGCAAGTTGGTCGGATGTTTAGAGTGATCCAAAAGCTTGTTGCCAGTATTTTGTTAAAGGTATTCACAAAATTAAAAAAACAAAAACAAAAAAAAAAACAGTGAAAGTCACAAAAAAAGAGTAGGGAACGAACATTCCTTACCAACTACCAGGTCTCAAAACTTGGATACGGGGATTTTCTCCAAATTTCTCCAATGCCGTCTTTATGCACTGATGTGCACATTTGTAACAGTGTCCTCTCACAGCACCAAATAACAATATGTCACAGCGCACGTGCTGTTTGTAAATAAACGTATTGATTTGTCAATTGTTCAAAGTTCAGATCAGATCGGGTTGCACAGTATTAACATGACGCACCTCTTATGTTAATAAAAGTGTTCTTGTTAGTGTTCAGTAGTCAGAAAGGCTACACGCCCTAGATGTTGATTTCCACCAGTCTATAGAATTGTGTGCAACCTTGTTTAACCCAGGTAGGTTCTTCCGGATGAGAATGCAGCTACTTGGTGGTGTTTCTTGGCTCGTGATGTTGCGTATAATGTAAATAAATTAAGGGGCTGCTGTAAAACTGGTAAGGAATATAAGTATTAAAACTAATAAAACGGTATTTAATCAGTTTTACAAATATCGGTTCCATCTGCTTGTATCGCCCATTTGTTGTATATTTCTCATCACCGTATAGTTTTTTAGTACCTGTATGTATTCTTGTCTTTGTCACCTGTTTGTGGCTGACGAAGGGTAAAACCCGAAACGTCCCTTGTTTCTTGTGAACCGATATTTGTAAAACTGATTAAATACCGTTTTATTAGTTTGAATACTTATATGCGTATAATGTAATGTTAGTGCTCAAACATTTATAACACATAAGGAGGGGAAACCACGAGGCCTGTAAACAGTAAATTAATATGAAACAAATATAAAGGTATGTTATAAGGCACTCGTAGGAAATAAAGAAGTAGAACACTAGACAACAGAAAAACAACAGACATGAGTGGCTTACCCAGGATTTGAACCCTGGACCTTCCGTGCGACAACACCGCCTAGCTATGCAAGCGAAGATGCGTAGATGGCAGGGAGGACAGTGTGATATATATATATATATATATATATATATATATATATATATATATATATATATATATATATATATATATATATATATATATATATTGATTCTTGTCCCCATCATGACAAAAACGTGAGAATCATTGTTACCATTATTTCAACTCAAAAGTTACACTGATTCTCAAAATCTCGTGTAAAGTAATAATATCATCTTAATACTCAATGAATATTTCTCATTAAATTTTACAGTATTGTCACAGGTAGGTATAGATTACGAATAGATTATGTCTGAGTTCAGATATATTATGAATGTGTAATGTGAAAACTAGATAAGAATAGAGTCGCTAATGAAAAATTGTGGGCAGAGATCTGACCTCTGGAGAGTAAGAAGACTATTTCTCCAGCCTCCTATGACTATGGTTGTATGTCAGTCTCTTGCCCGTTCTCTCTGGACAATTACAAGAATTCTAACAAGCATTAAGAACATATATTACGACATTCAGTGACACTTATAAGAGAAGAGGCTCTGACCACAAAAGATATTTTTATGTTTATTAAACAAAAAGAAAAAAAAAATACGACCGCAGCATCAACATGGAAATCAGTATGCCGTAACAATCTCTGAAGGCCAAAAAATCACAATCACAGTAAACAAACAACCTACCACACCGCTTAGATAAATCGCACACAAGCAGATCGCCACACTCCACACGAACACCCAGAGAGTCTCTCACACATCCTGCTTTTTAGCTAACGGGGATCCCAGTCTTCCGTGTTCTAAAATAAATCCTGGTATGTAAGCACTCCTAAACTCCAAGAAATCTAACACTGTTCCTTTGGATGTTGCTGTCCAATTAACGAAGGAGATACGCTCCCTGTGGAAAACAGGTGTCGTAAAAATCCCAGCGTGCGCTCACTATCCAAGGAAACGAGTACTATTGCGCTTATTCAAACACAAACGATAAATCCAATTTGCTTTACGCTAGTGATCACTGCTGACAAATAAGAGAACGAGTTTAAGTGAGGGCTCTCAAGGGATGCGCCTCTATGAGTTAAATAATGGTGACTTGGCTTCAGGTAGGTGTTTAGTGTTGACCACGGGCCGCTTCGTCTGAAGAATGCTCCAACTACTCCGGTTTTACCGACTATCAATGGGTCGGACAGAGTTGCCGACACAAGTCGATGGCAACGGAGACAGCCGGTCTGGCGGGAGGTATAAATATATCGGCTAAGGCTGGGAGTATGTACTTCGATGTAACCGACCATACATGGGTCTGACGATATTGCCCCAACGGTTGGTGGGCAAAGGTAGTTACTCCTAGGCAAGGGTGATAGATCTACCTGTATGTAGTAGATAACTATTGGTAGTAGATGTCTTGACGATGCAAGGTGCTCCCACTACGGTTACAGAGAGAACATGGTTACAGACGTCGACCACTCTGAAAAAAACAACCAGGTCACACATATCGTTAACAATTTTCCCAGTCAGGTCTAATGTTTACCAACATACAACAATACATCTTTCGCCCCCTCCCCTAAATGACACACGCACTTCACCCTGCTCTCCTGCGTTACATAAAATCACACACACACCTGCGCTGATTAGCTTAAAAATTCGTACAGGCAAACGCGTCCATGCGTTACTTCCACGCTGTCTACGCGGACGGGTCTACTGACCTCACTTTTCACACACACAGCTGCTTTAAGCAAGTCCAGTCTAGCCATTCAAAACATAAAGTGATAGATAAAAGTGCCCTAGAATTAATTTATCTAATAGGGACTACACTAGAAGTTATAAAAATTCATGTTGTGATGAAATACACTAATCTCAAAACGAGTAGCAGACTTTATACAGAATTAATTTATACACATATTCCAGAAATGGAAAACAAATGGTCATATAAAATATATTTCCGTCTCCTTTTCCGTCTTTCTGAAAATCCCTCTCTCTATTCTGTCAGGATAAAATATCCCTCAGACTTACGTGTACACTCTTAGTGGAATTTAAATTAGCAGAATGCTAAAAAATTACCAGATTTCCTGGGTCACACAAAATATACTTTACTTAACGAATTTAATATATTATAGAGTAACTCTGGATTAAGCTCTATATAATGAAGCTAACTCCTCAAAAATAACTTAATAGAAAGCAGGTGTGTTTACCGAGCAAACGGAATTCAATCTCCGCACAATAAATCTGGTAATAGGCTATCAACCCCAAACTGATTATCCAGACAGCAAGGAAATCCTAAGAGCGACAATGGTACCGAAAGAAGAGAACTACGTTCTTATATAGTAGGAAAATTGCCAGAATTTCGGGCAGCGTTTCTTAGTCCGCCCGAGATGAAAAAAAAAAAAACAGACGAGCGTCTTCGGCTGCGTCCCGAGACGGGGAAAAAGTGGCTTAATGTTAGCACAATCGCCTGTTCTACGAGCGACTAGAGTTTGGGATGAAAACCGAAGAACGGGAACGATAAAAGGTAGGGAAAGTTTCCACGCGTTCCGGGGTACTCCGTACTCAAAGAAACTGATATTATTGCCGCTTCTCCAAGAATCGTGGAGCCAAAGACTTCAGAAAGAAAGCCGCTGTTTGCACGTGCAAAGAGGTGGGCCTAATCTGGGGTCTAGCAAGATTGACATAATCAGAGAGAGAATATAAGCTATTAGAGCATAAATTGACAGAAAAGTGGGCGTGGACGGGAGATAGAAAGAACACAGGCAGGCCCCTCAGAGTAAAAGGCAGACTATTCCAATCAAAGCGTGTTTAGTATCTATAATGAAGTATTGAGTCAGTGGTTCTCAATATGTTTATTTACAAGTGACATCAAAGGCTAAGCGCCTGGAATAAAGTCACCACTATTCATCTATTGCCTGCCTCTCTGCAGGATCACACATTTTCACTTCACTACAACCGCTGCACCAACGGCGTGAAGTTATAAATATCCACTGCATATTCTATAGCGTAAACACGCAGCACAATATTATCCTTAAAATGACTCAAGAGCCGCCTGTGAATCGCTATTCACCTTAGCGGGTTAAGATCATTGGTTAACAGCTTTCGTTCATTCATAACCCTCCACTCCCAAAGGAGCATAGGCCTTCAACAAACACATGCCAAGTCCTCCTGTCATGTGCCATCATCTCAAGTTCTTTCCACGTTCTCTTTATCATTTTCATCTCTGTTTCCAGCTCTCTTCTCCATTTCTTCTTGGTCTACCTCTGCTTCTCTTGCCCTGGGGGTTCCAGAACAAGGACTGCCTTGTAATGCTATCAACATGTTTCCCCAGTGTGTGTCCTATCCATCGCCATCGTCTTCTTCTCATCTCTTGTTCCACTGGCACTTGTCTAGTTCTTGTCATCAGTTCCACGTTGGTAACCTTGTCATACCATTTTAATCCCTCTATTCTACGCAAGCACCCATTTATGAAAGTCTGTAGCTTTTTGGTTGTTGTCTTTGTTGTTCTCCATGTCTCAGAGCCATACAATAGGACTGACTTCACATTTGAGTTGAAGATTCTTATTTTCGTGCTGGATCCTATTTCTCTTGATCTCCATATATTTCCCAATGAAATGAAAGCTCCTCTTGCTTTTTGTATTCTTATTTTGATATCCCTGTCTGTCCCTCCAACTTTGTCTATATTACTGCCAAGATATGTGTACGATTCTACATCTTGTATTGGTGCTTCTTCAAGTTCAACCCTGTTTTCATTACCTGCATTTATTCTCATTATACGAGGGGCATTCAGAAAGCAATGCACCACATCGTTTTTCTCAGGAGCTGTTTATTCAAAAAGCATAAAATTTATACACTATATACATGGATATGTCATATAAACATCGGTATTATTCAACATAATCCCCATCAACTTGTACGGCTTTATGCCAGCGCGAAACAAGTGCATGTATTCCTAGCCCGTACCAGATTTTGTCTTGAACATGTAGCCATTCCTTCCCTGCATGAATCACTCCATCATCTTCAAACCTTGTCCTACGGGGTGCATCTTTAAGTGGACCAAATAGATGAAAATCGGAGGGTGTCAAATCGGGACTATAGGGTGGATGGGGTAGTACAGTCCAACCCAATTTGGTGATTGCTTCCCGTGTTGCCAGACTTGTGTGAGGTCGCGCATTGTCGTGAAGGAGAAGCAGGTCTGCTGGATTCTTGTGCGGCCGAACTCTGCGAAAACGTTGATTGAGTTTTTTCAATGTCTTAATGTAAGCTTCCGAATTGATTGTCTCTCCTCTTGGCATAACGTCCACAAGAATCACACCTTCAATGTCCCAAAAGACAGTGATCATGACCTTTCCAGCTGAAGGAATTGTCTTGAATTTCTTTCTTCGTGGTGATTGCGGATGATGCCACTCCATTGACTGTCTTTTTGTCTCATGTTCAAAATGATGTGCCCAGGTTTCGTCACCTGTAACGATCTTAGCCAAAAAGTTCTCTCCATCAGCACTGAAACGCTCCAACAATTCAGAAGAAATTGCTTTCCTTTGCAATCGGTGGTCATTTGTGAGACTTCGAGGAACCCATCTTGCGCCAACCTTAGAAAATCCGAGAGTTTTTATAACTGCATTTGCACTACCAATGCTGACTTACAGCTGTAAGGCCAATTGTTGAGTAGTGATTCGCCTATCAGTAAGAATAATGCCCTCAGCGCATTTCAACATTTCTGCGTTGGTGGCTGTGGCTGGATGTCCACAGCGCTGCCGATCAAGCAGCTCCGTATCTCCACTTTCTGATTCTTTGATTCTCTGAACCCAGCGACTGACTGTACTCCTGTCGACTGCAAAACTTCCATACACATCACATAGACGCTTGTGAATATTCACAACAGTTTCCTTCTCTGCAACGAGAAATTCTATCACAATTCGCTGTTTATAACGCAAGTTGCTAACACGCTCCATTTCAACGGTTTAGGGCAGCCGTATAATTTGGCCAGTTGCGGTGCAATTTGGTGCACACAATTGGCACATGCCATATTTGAAGTGTGCAAAATTTCATGCTTCTATCTTCATTATTAGCTGAGAAAAACGATGTGGTGCATTACTTTCTGAATGCCCCTCGTATTTGTCTTTTCCCTGTGTATTTTCAGACCCAATTGCTGTGACCTCTCATCGAGTGTTTTCAATTTGTCCTGCATCTAATTACGGTTATGGGACAGAAGTGCCAAGTCATCAGCAAAATCCAAATCATCCAACTGCTTAGTCAGAGTCCACTGGATTCCATTTCTATTGTGTGTTGTTGATGTTCTCATAACCCAGTCTATTGCTAGTAAGAAAAGAAATGGAGACAAGAGGCATCCCTGTCGCACTCCTGTTCTTATCCCAAATGGTTCTGTAAGCTGTCCTTCATGAAGAACTCTGCATGTCATGTCTTCATATGTTTTCTTTATTAAATTAATGATCTTTAGGGGAACTAAATAATGCCTCATCAATTTCCAAAGTGATTCTCTGTCTACATTGTCAAATGCCTTTTCGTAGTCCACAAATCCGATGTATAGTGGTGAATTCCATTCCAGACTTTGTTCAACTATTATTCTCAAAGTGGTTATCTGGTCTGTACAGGATCTGTTTTGTCGAAAACCTGCTTGTTCATCTCTCAGTTTCTTGTCTATGGACTCTTTTAATCTCTCAAGGATAATCCTGTTTAATACTTTTTCTGGCACTGATAGTAACATTATTCCTCTATAATTTGTGCACTCTTGTAAATTTCCCTTCTTAGGCAACTTAACCAGATATCCTTATTTCCATTCTGCTGGTATCTCTTCCTTTTCCCAGACTTTACCAAGTAATTTATATAACATCTCTGTAGCCGTGTCGATATCTGCTTTGATGGCCTCTGCTGGAATGCCATCAGGTCCAGACGCATTTCCATCTCTTAGAAGCTTTATGGCTTTCTTTATTTCTTCCTTCGTTGGTCTTTCACCGTTTGTTGCTCTTCTTCTGCTGGCTGGATGTCCCGGGGGGGGGGGGGGGGTGTGGAGCTGGTCTATTGAGAAGGTCCTCAAAATATATGCTGTCCACCTCTTCATTTGCTCTTGTACGAGTATATTGCTGAGCAGTTTTCCATTCTTATGAGTTATGAGGCAACTTGTTTGCTTGTATTTCCCTGTTAGCTTCTTTGTGCTGTTATACAGTTCTCTCATATTTCCTTTGGCTGCAGCATCTTCTGCCTCTCTTGCCAACTCTTAAATATGCTTCCTCTTGTCTCTTTGGATACTTCTTTTTACTTCTTTGTTTGCTTCTGTGTACACTTCTTGAGCCTTGACGTTGAAACTTCTGGTTTTGCTTGTGTTTAAATCTGCTTTCTTGTTTTTTATGTCATAAATGGGTGCTCGCGTAGAATAGAGGGATTAAAATGGTATGACAAGGTTACCAACGTGGAACTGATGACAAGAACTAGACAAGTGGCAGTGGAACAAAAGATGAGAAGAAGACGATGGCGATGGATAGGACACACACTGGGGGAAACCTGTTGATAGCATTACAAGGCAGTCCTTGTTCTGGAATCCCCAGGGCAAGAGAGGCAGAGGTAGACCAAGAAGCACATGGAGAAGAGAGCTGGAAACAGAGGTGAAAATGATGAGGAGAACATGGAAAGAACTTGAAATGATGGCACATGACAGGAGGACTTGGCATATGTTTGTTGAAGGCCTATGCTCCTTTGGGAGTGGAGGGTTATGAATGAATGAATAATTTCCTGTAGTCTAGTATAAATTGCTTCTTTCACAGACTCTTCTTTGTCATTAGTTGGTGCACAACATTGGATGACATTTACATTTATTTTCTTTTTAGCTGGTTAGCGGCTTGAGAACCACTATCTTTCTTTCTTACTTCGTTACAATCCCGGAGTTATTCTAACTCTGGCTAAGATTATCTAGAAATGCTCTTATTACTTTTATTATTATCATTAGCTATTCTCTACAAAACCTATCTATTCCAATCTCCACATCTTTCCTACTTTATCATTAGTCCCCTGCACTGGCTAATCCAGCACACGGGCCTACAACAAACTTCTTACATTTTTAGTTGTATTATTTCTAAGCTCTCTCTCGGTAAAATTTCTATCTGAATCTGTAAAATCTTTAGCTAGCTGTCTGAATCCCAATCTGAAGTTGACCGTGCTAACAATAGTGTCAGGAAAGTGTCAGGATTTCATGTTTCTGTCATCACTGCTGACAGAACAAAATGCTGACTTCAGCTTGTTTTGTTAAATTTAATGACTCTTTCCCACATCCCAAATATGCGACACCAATGCACTTCTACAAATTTTCCCATAAACAAAAATGCAAACTATCAACCCATTCACACGCACATATGTTCAGTGCTTAAAATTCAAATTCCTTTTCCTAAATGTAATTAACGTCAATCAACATTACATTCCTTTCTCTATAAATATAATAAGATGTCAGTCAAAAAATGCATTACTTTGTCTTTGTTTTTGGGGTGTTATTTTAAATTGCTCTCTAAAAGTGTGAGAACCTTCGTGCAAAACTTAGAATAGCTGTCACTCAAAGTATTCCAGTAGCATAAAATACACAGATGTGCAGTACTCAGTGACTTGCACGTAATGCGCTCTTTTGATTGACAGCTCTCGACCCCAGTGTTAACTGGTTTCAGTTTTGTAACAATTAAATGTGAGAAAATATTACTGCATGTGTTTTGTTGCACGTTAGAAGTTATCTTTATGATTTATTACAGTAAGCTATATTTTATCTAAAAGCAGTGCTGCAGATGGAGCATGCAGCCATTTCACGGTCACACATTATGTTCATTTAAATTTGATGAAAGCATTAAGCATATTGTAAAACGATATCTTTTTGTGTTTTTATTTTAAATGAAAAAAAAAAAACAAACAAACAAACAAACACCTACAGGCTGCGTATTACAGTGTGAACGTTGCAGCCATAATGAGCTGCATTATGGCATGTGGTGTAAATCCCTGGCTAATAACGTGGACAGCAAATGTCTTAATGGAGAGAGCAATTGCATTACGCTTGAGAAAATGGACGTCAGAACCAATGAACGTTTGCCCGGGACTTCCTCAGAGTTCTCCACTTTCACCGGTGCTGTTTAGCATCTGTACAGAGACAAAATTAGTCACCATTCAACCTACAGGGCCGGCACAAACATAAACTTTCGCAGATGACGTTAATTTACAGGACTGGTCCAGACAGACAGGAAAAGGCCGCAAGGATGTGTCAGTCACTACAGGCGGTTTCTAAAACGTGCGAGGAAATTGGCTGTAAGGTTAATCTCAACAAGGTCTGATGTGGTGCTCGTTGAACAACTCCATAGTGAAAGCAGATCTTCCAGACATTACTCTAAATGAGCAGAAAATTGAAAGGCAAGACAAGCTGAAATATATTGGACTAACGTTCGATCGCAGGTCGTTGTACAAGTACGATGTTGAGCTAATCATACAGGAGTGCAAGCGAAATCTGGCATCTCTAAAAACAATGGCCGATGTGCACATGTAGCAGAGACTATTGTATCTCATTTATCAGCTAGTGATGTCAATAATGGAGGATGAAATGGGAATACTCGCACTGTCAATATCACAATGTGAACGGTTGGAACGCATTCAGAATGAAGGGTTGTTTATAGTCTTAAACTGTACACGAGAAAACCCCACAATGACAATGAATTACATGCTTGGATTGCTGTCGGTTATATCCAGATATGCGATGGCCCAAGCAAACGTCTATATGCGGCTAACCACAGACAGAAAACAACCCCTGTAAGGGACCATAGATGACATCAAGGGAAGAAGAATAAATAGAAGGATATCACGGATGACACATATAGAGGCTACGAATGGGGAGGTGACGACCACAGTTGAAAATATATTCAAAGTGGAAGAGTGTTGTAAGTCAGGTGAGAACTGGACAAATTACCAGCAAGTCATCATCAGCCTTGACAGGGAGTACAGAGCATGGGGGCAATGGGAAAGTAGAGCTGGAAATTAATGCATTTTCTCATTGGGGCTTGGGAAGGATTCTAAGGCAAAAGACATAGCTGCTAGTTGAGGAGATTGAGTACTGGATTGATCAGTTATGAGTGACTGAGGTGGAGACTCTCCGTTGCTGAAGGTACACGCTGCACCACGACTTTGGACCTCTAGGGTCTTAAGCGCCAACTGGTGCTGTCGTCGTTGCTCATTTTCTCTTTCCTCATGTTTCCTCTCCTTCTCTCGTTCCATGTCTCTGCGAATTTCCATTTCCGCCTAAATTTTCTCCTGCTCCAATTGACGCTCTTCCCTTGCTTCCTCTATCTGCCTAGCTTTTTCTGCCTTTTCTTTCTCTCTAGCTTCTGCTTCCTTCTTCTCCGCGTCATATCTGTCGAGTTCTTCGTTGACAAAAGCTTGCACTTGTTCTCCTTGTAATCCTGTTTCCCTTGCTGCATCTCTTAGCATTGCTCTAAGTTTTGCACGCTCAGCCATGGCAAATAACTGACTGTGACTTACCCGAGAAAGAAGAAGAAAAAAGATACACTTATCCTTAACCAATTACGAGAATACCAAAACAAATTTCCGGTTTATTTAACTGTGTTACCTCCTCCCTGTTATCAGTTATATAATCTATCGTTGTTATTAACTGGCAACAAGGCTCCTAATACAGACGACTTAAACCATAAAAATGGTAGATCAGGCTAACAACTGAAAAACTACTATTACTTCGGTGGAAAAAAATTTTTGTTTACAAATTATGGTGAAAATTTTTTTCCCTTACTTTAAATCCACCAACTCGTCCACACCTGAAGTCAGTTAGAGTTAGGGGAGGCTATTAACTTGGCGATAGCCAGAATGCTCTCTCTTTGCTAAGCTCACACTCCACTGCTCTCCCAAAAACATGGTGATTGCTAAACAATCACGCGTACAAGCGGCCTTCTCTTTTTATGTATTACAAAAATTATTATGTAACAAATCTCCAACAAGGATTATCATCAAAATATAACTGTATGTACTCTAAGATGCTGTGGAAAGAACAAATTTATAATTTGTGTGGTCAGCACCCAGTAGAAGAACGTTGTCAAGGGGATAATTATTATTAATATTCATTAACTCACAAAACAAACACAAACCACACTCTATCTACAGTTGGACTAAGATGCAGTAAGAGACGTTAGTCAATTTCTAGACTCAGACTTAGATCAAATCCTCAAGACGAGCCAACATTCTGTTGTGCTTGTTCCAGATTTTAGATCAATCCTACGGACGAGCGACCATTCTGTCGTACATTTTTTAGATAGGTATAGAGATTTATTTGGTACCGTCTGAGCAGAGCAGAAGATGGGGTATATTAGAAAGAAAGGTGTTAGAATAGATTCCACGAGTGAAATAGATTAAGATGAAGATCCGTCTCTGGAACGAGTGGTTTCTCTAGTCCAGTCTATCTATACTACTATCTTTAGAAGAAGACGATCTGTCACACTTCCCTATAATGTTAATTATAAGTTATCTACACACACACACAGTTATGTGACAACAAGACACACAAACGTGAAAAACTATGGTAAATGGATATGGGTCTCACCAACACGCTAAATTAAGTTTTTGTTTAGTTTATTATCACTTAAACTTTACAACATCAAACATCTACAAATCAATATATTCATGTTTACAGACTTAGGAAAATAACCCCATAAGTGCCCTCCCCTCTGTTAAGAAAAGATCCCACAAGAAGTTAATAACCCAAAAGGTCAAAGATTAACACTAGGGTTAGACAGTACAGTTAAGAACAAAGTTTCTACTTAAGCTATCCAGTAAAAATAATCAGGTTAGCGAACTAAAAAAAATAAGTGGGTACAATGGATGTAACAAAGTAAAATATTTCTCTCCCTCTCTGTCTTTCACTCTGTCATTCTGTGGCCACAAACACACTTGCTTATCCAATACTTGGTTTAGGTATCCCTTGGAAAAACAATAACAATAGTATGAACCTGTAGTGTCAGGTGGTTGCACAAATATGGCCTCAGACCAGCCTTGGTATTTAATAATAATTTCAAGGTAGTCGCTAAAATGGGTGAGTTAATTTTTCTTGGATGAGTCCTGTATCACCGCATATATTTATTGAAGCAAGACGTTCTCGGGACGTTCACAGTTATAAAAAAAGAGAAGAATAGTTCCTGTATTGTCTAGCCTCTAGGTGCTACGACTGTTATGTTATAAAAAAAATTCTGATGATGATAAATCCTCTCGACTTTCTCTGGGATGAGTGCCGATTATGAAAACAGCGTTATCTCCTGGATAAAAATTCACTTAGGGGAACGACTGTCAGTAGTCGGGAAAAAGGTTATGTTTATTGCCGCAGCGTCTGATAAATTGAATAAAACAATCTGGATATTTGTAAGTCTTGTTAGCTCAAATTTACAGTTAATATGCCTTCAGTAACTGAGAAAATTAGAGAAAACACGCTGGCCGCTGGTTTTGACCAAGCCTATATTGGGAAGAAAACAAAACACAACCAAAATGACAATCCTATGCTATCACGCATAAAGTATGATCTCTCATCCTCTCCATCCTCTAATTAAATTAAAAGGCACACGGTATTTTAAGCTTATACTATCGCCCGTCGCTTGCAAGTACGGATTTGGGTTTTAGGCATGCCGCCGTCCCCCCCATCCGACCTGGTAAAACACTCAGCGCACGATGTCAGTTATAATTTAATTATGACTACGCCCTTAACAAATATTGCCTGTCATTACTAGCCAGTTGATTGTTGGCGTCTATCGTTTTTAACACTTGATATAAACACTAGTCATTTAAAAAATTTACACACAAAGAAATATAATGCGCATACTATTCTGTAACTTTATCCGTCACTCTTAACATTATACTTTAGTCAGCTAAAAAATGGTTGATGGATTTTACATTACTGAACCACTGGTAAGAGAATATCTGCGCGTTTGCGATTTCGCTAGTCTTAACGCCTGGGAATAGTAGTGAATAAAATGGTAAAACTGTTAACACATTTAATACTCAAGCACAACTTAAATTATTACCACAATCAGAAAATTAAATCCCCACGGGACAATTTAACACATTTAGCGAATAAAATGGTTCCTAGTCTGGCGTGATTAAATTTATCCAAAATTTCTGAGAGACTGATAACTGACTAGGAGAGAAGGCAGAATATATACAGATCTTGTGTAATTATCTCTAAAGGATGCGATACTTCACACCTTCTGGGTTGCGGGTAATTCAGAAATCTAAGTTTCCCGAGATGAAAGGTTTTGCTATTCGCTCTACTGACGTTTGCCGACGAACATCATACGACGTGAGCCGTACGTACGGGCCGTCTTAGATTGTCTCCCCCTGCCGTAGATCAAATACTTCAAAGGTACGGGAATAATATTATCGCCCTTGATTCTCCAAACAAACAAACAAACTGTTTAATTCTACGCGCGTCTGTCTAATTGCCGATAATTGGCAAATCAGCTAGCGTGGGAACTCAGGTAAGCAAACGTGTTATCTGGCATGTTGTGAAAGTAGGTAACCAACTCGTTAGCTCAAGAAAGGCGGGAAAAATAGGAGTGGTGTTGCGTGATAAATTCTCGCAACATCGTTTTATTTCAATATCTGTTTTATAACGCAAGGGCAACAACTGCTTGTAATTTATAGTCACTTTTCTCGGTAAGCATTTGTCTTCTCGCGTTGGTATCGAATGCAGTTAACTTTTGAGCTGTGGTCATTTTTGCGCTGGACTGCGCATGACTTGTCTTGTTGTTGGTCGATCGGTTTCCGCCCACCACTAGTGGGAGTGAGCGATTTGGAATGGCGAAAGAGATGCCTCGTTGAAGAGGGGATCTCCGCTATTTTTTTGTTCTGTCAGGGATGTGTAGTCCTCTTATGGATATTTCGTTTAGTCGAGATAATACCTCTAGTGTTTTCCCACATGTCGGGAGGCGTGATATTTCTGTGTATTTCATGAAAGCAAGGTAAATTGACTTTTTCATTAACTCTATCGATTTTGGGTCGTGAGCGATTTCGATTCATAGCCTGTCTCCGAAAGTCGTCGTCACGAGATGTTCTTTCCCAGCTCACATGTCGCTGCATTGTACTGCATCGGTTGATGCATGTACCAAGGACCATTACTTGCTACTTTGTTAAATGAACTAGGTTTAGAAAACCTTTATTATCTAGAGGATATTCTTGAGGACATTATTTATACTTCGGCAGACGTGTCTGTCTTGCTGAAGTCAAACTAAGGAGAGTGAACTGATCTCATACATCTGGTTATCTCCTGGCTGTTATAGAAAAGGATGGAGTGTTCACCTGACTACATTTACAGCACTTTGAAATATAACATGCATCTGACTCATCATTGTAATGCTGTCTACCGTTTATTGCTGTATTGAATGTTGCTGTGATAATGACTGTTTGATGTGCCTACACATTTGCGTAACCATTTTGTCACTGTGGCGTCCACAATAAATAATGAAGAAAAAACGTCAACGGCTGTTTCAAGACTCATTGACTTTATACGTCGTGAGTTTACTGACGTCCTATGTGGATTGCCCTGTTATTGTTGCATGAACATTGTTTTGACTGAACACATCTACACACTACACAAAACCAGACATGCGGATGCCATCCATCATCATATGGCATCACGCATCATTTGGTGGCCATAAGCTGGTTTGATTCTGGTACTAGCAAACACGGGGTCCCTTACCCACTTCATTTTCAACAAGAATTCATCAGCATCCTTCAAGAAATTAACATTCTTCAATACAGTCAACATCTTCAAAATTTTCAAAGTACTCGGCGTTGCCCGGTAAAAGTCAAAATTTCAACTTTTTGACGGAAACAAGAATTTGACAGTACCCGGCGTTGTTACATGTTGCCGGATAACTCGGACTGCTGTTATCTTTTACGCAAGTCAAGCAAGTTGCTGCTGTCAAGGTTCCAGTGCTGTCGTTTTTTGAGAAGGTCAAGTGCCGGTTGAAACGGGTTGTTTTCTGAAGAAGGCCAAGTACCGATTTCCATCAACTTACTTTTGGATTAGAAGGTCAAGTGCCGAAACAACTCAACACACAGTATGTCAGAAGCTCTTGTACCATCGTGTTAGCAGTGGAAGCAGTTCAGATGTGCCATCATCGTTGGAGCTTCGCTCTTTAGGACGTTGATTGACATCCGTTTTTTCTGCTGTTCGACGATTGGAAGCCTATAAGTTAAGTGGCCTGTTTGTATGTAAACTGTGCCCTTATACTTCTGCTGAGTCTTCTGTGTATCATCTCATTCTATATGTTATATGTCTATATGTTATTTGTATATTTATATGTTTATATTTCAGCGGGTTCTCGGTTGGGTGGTGTCTCCGTTAGATTATGCCACGTCATAGAGGTCGTCTATTGTGAGCGTTTTCTGTAGGGTTTGCAAATTTCCGATACTGGAATTTGCTAAGCGACTTCTGTTGCTATTTATGTTAGTTGTGATGACATGTTTTAATATTGTTTTCGTTATTATTTCACATTCTTTAGTTTTGTTGTGATTTGTTTGTATTTGTTAGCCTACTCTTGTCTATAATTTAGTTTCATACAACATTTTTGTTTATACACTGTGGTGTCATGTATTTTGTTTAATTCTATCGCAGATATCGTCACATTTTTTGTGATATTTCATTAATTTCTGCTTTATTTTTAGTTGATTTCTGCGAAAGTTTTTGTATTGTTGCTGATCTTTGTTATTGTTTACATTGTTAATGTTTACATTGTTTGTATTGTTTGCATTTTCAATGTTTACATTCTGCATGTGTTTACATAGTCATTGTTTACAGTTATAGTAATTAGTTAATGGGCTATGCTAATGCACTGTTACTACTACTACACTGATGATAAATGAATGATGAATAGTGTCGTGCACTATTGAATGAGAAGTGCACTTATGATCAAGAATTGAGTGCTGATATTTCATATACAAGTTCTTTGATTGGAGACTTGTTTCCCACAGAGACTGGGATAATATAATGTGATGTGAATATACAAGTGCTTAATTAATACTTGTTACACTTAGGTTTGAAATAAATTAGTTAATTATTTCAGGTTTTGGACTCATATGTTAGACAACATGTCTACATTTGAGCACTTTATTGAGCAGGGTAAATTGCTTGGCAAGACTGGTGATAAGTTAGAAGAATTTGCAACTGCTCGATATGATAAAGCAATGGAAGCTGAACAAAAGAAACTGCATATGGAAGCTGAACAAAAGAAACTGCAGATGCAGGTGGATGAAAAGAGATTCCAAATGGAAATGGGAAAAACAAAAAAGGGAATCAGAAGCTGAGGAAAGAAAGCTACAGCTAGAGGCTGAGAATAAAAGACTTGAAAAAGAAGCTGAAAATAAAAGACTTGAAAAAGAAGCTGAAAATGAAAGACTTCAAATGCAGGCTCAAGCTGAAGAAAGGAAGTTACAAAGAGAGTCTGATGAGAGGAAAGCAAAAATGGAACATGAAGAAAAACTCTTAGCTTTAGAGTTGGAGAAATTGAAATTGACGAGCATGAGTAATGGTAATGATTCAAACAAGGGTTCATCTTCTGGGAAAGCTAATAATGATACTTTTAAGATTAAGTTACCAACATTTAGTCCTTCCAGTGATGACATAATGTTCTATCTGGACAGATTTGAACAAGCATGTACAGCTCATAACATAGACAAAGCAAAATATGTTTATCAGTTATCAGGGATACTGACAGGTAAAGCTCTAAGTATATTAAATATGGTGGATGAACCTGACAAGAGCAATTATGAGGTTGTCAGGGCCGCTTTGTTAAAGAAATATCAGCTTAACGAAGACGGCTATCGTCTACAATTTAAAAACATGTTACCTGAAAATGGAGTTGAATTCTCCGAGTTTATTGCAAGAATACGCATTACTTTCTCACGATGGGTTGAACTATCTAAGACGGAAAAAACTTATGAAGGACTTATGGACTTAATACTTAGAGACAAAGTCATGTCGTCTGTCAATGAGTCTTTCCTTGCTTTCCTTCATGAACGTAAACCTAAAACAATAAAAGAAATGGAAGATTTCTGTTGCCAATACGTAACTGCGCACCCACACATAACCATGGGTAACTCTAAGGTGAAAGAAGGTTTACCAGTTGCTTCGGCAGCTCCGTATGGTCAAAACTTTGCTCGTAGATCCCAACAAAATTTTGATAGAAAGGGCAGCGGTAATTTCTGTCAAAATCATGGAAACCAATTTCATGGTGATTCTTCTTCGAAGAATTGGAGACAACCTGATAGTGGTCGTTACTATCACCCTAATAATTATAAGCATTTCAAAAGAGGATATGGTAATAGAGGTTATTCCTGCCGAAGACCTCAAAACCAAACAAATAGATGTTCGCATCAATGTGAACATGATAGTAATCGTGGAAACTGGAATTCGAACCAGTATAACAATTACAATAGAGACAATAATAACTGCAGAGATAATAATAACTCTGATAACTTCAGAGGTAATAATAGTCGGGGTAGATCTCAACACAAAAAAAAGAGATATCAGCAGGCTAATGCTGTACAACAGGAAACTGAGGGAGCCTGTAATCATGTTGTTGATAGTAAAAACTTTGACGCTGTCACTAGTTCTGCTTTTGACTTTGAGAGAGCAAACAAATGCCCCCAATGCAGTACTTTATTCGAACCGGGTACCATAACTACTTTGAGTTGTGGTCACCCACTTCCCGCTCTTCCTGCTGCTGTTGCGCATGACGGGAGGGGTTCTTTAATTCTACATAAGGGTCTTGTTAATGATACTCCGGTCTCACTACTTTTCGATTCCGGATGCACCACTATTGGTGTTAGACAATCGCTTGTAGATCCATCTTGTGCTACAGGAAGGGTTATTAAATGTGTCACATTTGGCGGCACTCTAGAAAAATATCCTACTGCTGTAATTCGCATTGCCACTCCTTTCTTTACTGGAGATGTGCATGCTTGTCTCTTACCTAATCCTATTGCGGACCTTATAATTGGTCGTATTCACGGAGTTAGGGAGTGTACCCCACAGCAGATTGCTGCTTGGGAAGATAATAACATGCAAGCTACAAATGCAGTAGTTACAAGAGCACAAGCTCTACAAACACCCGAAACTTCACTGAATAGTGATAATGGAGTTGATAGCCAAGATAGTCACTTAGTAATCACTCGTGACTCTTTCATAAAATTGCAAGAAGAAGATCCTTCTTTAAAAAAATTCTTCGTTCTTGCGAAGAAAGGTGATCCGAATCAGGATACAAATAGAAAATCTTGGATTGCAATGAGAAACGGCGTACTTGTACGTATGGTACAAGATTCGACTACGTCGGCACATTCGCAAATTCTTGTTCCCAAGAGCATGAGAGTCCAAATATTACAACATGCTCATGACTCGCAATGTGCTGGACATATGGGTTTTGCCCGTACGAAGTCGAGAGTCCTTGCGGCTTTCTTTTGGCCTTTTGTCAATAAGGACATTCGTATTTACTGCCGATCATGCAAGGTATGTCAGGAGGTCAAATCTAGAGGACCACGACATGCTGCGCCTATCCAGGCTGCTGACATTCCTATTCGGCCGTTTCAGAAAATGGCCATAGATATTATTGGCCCTTTTAAGGTCAAGTCGGCCAGAGGACATCAGTTTATCCTTACATGTGTCGATATGTGCACACGTTGGCCAGAGGCTATTCCTCTTAAGAGCATATCTACTACAGATATCGCAGATGCTCTTTGGTTGATATTTTCTCGCTTGGGGTTCCCCAGAGAAATATTGTCAGACCATGGCACTCAACTCATATCTGACACTATGTCACAGGTAATGTCTACCTTACATATTGAACGATCTCTCAGTAGTATCTACCATCCTATGTCTAATGGGTTAGTTGAGCGTCTGAATAGAACGCTCAAGACTTTGCTTGGTAAGATAACTGAAGATCATCCTCAAGATTGGGACAGGGTTTTGCCCGCGGCTCTCTTTGCCTATAGAGAAGTCCCTAATGAACACACAGGATTTTCTCCCTTCGAACTTGTCTTTGGCGCGCGTCCACGCGGCCCTATGTCTTTATTACACGATCTCATCACTGCCGATGATATTAGCGATGAAACTCAATCCTCATATGAGTATGTCATTGCTCTTAGACAAAAGATCATTGAGGCATGTAAGCTAGCAACTGCTTCATCAGAAATTGCTAAAGAGAAGGCAAGGCAGTTTGCTAACAAGAATAGATGTCTACGACAACTTTGTCCAGGTGACAAAGCATTCGTCCTACTCCCCAGTAGGGAAAATAGACTTCTTATTGCATGGAAAGGTCCGTATGCAATAGTCTCTCGGATTTCCGATGTTGACTATGTGGTAGATATTGATGGAAAGCATAAAACTTTCCACATAAACATGCTTTCGGAATTTCACGAACGTCCGGACTATTTGCTGCCTATTTTCCAGGCAACGGATGATGCTCCTGCACCTCACGGTCATTATTCATCCCTGTCTGTCTTACAGGATGAGGAAGCTACCTTCTCTGATGTCAACCTTCCCCTTCCAGTGGTTCCATTACATTCCACGGAATCTTGGAAAAACGTTTCTGTTTCTCCTTATCTTTCTGGTGACGAACATCGACAAGTCTCGTCGATGTTACAAACATTTCAGGATGTTCTCACTGACATTCCTGGACACACAGATGTCATAGAACATGACATAATTCTTACCGACAATAATCCAATTAGGGTTAGGCCGTATCCTATTCCTATACACTTTCAGTCGCAAGTGGAAAAGGAATTGGATGAAATGATTCAATTAAATATAATTGAACCATCGACTTCACCATATTCTTCTTCCATGGTTATTGTCCGGAAGAAGGATAAGAACATACGAATTTGCGTTGATTATCGCAAATTGAATCAGGTCACAAAGTTCGACGCTGAACCGATGCCTTTGTTAGAAGATCTACTGATTAGACTTTCTAATTCTAGATTCTTCACTAAACTTGACTTGTCTAAAGGTTATTGGCAAGTGCCTTTAGCAGAGCATGCCAAACCTCTTACTGCTTTTTCTACACCTAGGGGTCTATTTCAATGGAATGTTATGCCTTTTGGTCTCATGAACGCCCCTGCCACTTTCGTTCGCATGATGCGTCGAATTCTGTCACATCGTTCGGATGTCATCGCATACTTAGATGACATCTGTCTCTTCAGTGATACCTGGGAAGATCACTATTTAGGGTTATATGACTTACTGTCCACTCTACGTGAGAATAATTTGACAGCAAAACCTTCTAAAGCTTTTGTTGGTTTTGGTGAAATCTCTTTCCTGGGTCATCGTGTTGGTCATGGTCTCTTGAAGACAGAAGACCACAATACTTCCAAAATACTGAACATCTCTGTTCCTAAAACGAAGAAACAAGTTAGGAGTCTCTTAGGTTTAATTCAATTTTATGGGAGATTTATTCCAAATTTATCTTCGATCATGGCACCTCTATCAACATTGTTGAAGAAAGGTTCGCCTAATCTGGTCCGTTGGTCTGAAGAATGCCAATCTTCACTAGACCAAATCAAGAATATATTTTCTTCTCCTCCCATCTTAAGATTACCTACTCTTGATAGGACTTTTGTTCTTCGGAGTGATGCTTCATCCACTGGGATTGGAGCAGCACTGATGCAAGAATATGCAAATACTCTGCATCCTGTTATGTACATTTCTAGAAAACTAAATGCGGCAGAGAGGAACTACTCGGTTTTAGACCGTGAGTTGTTAGCGATGGTTTGGTCAATTCTAAAGCTACAAAGATTCCTCCTGGGCGCACATTTCATTCTAGAGACTGATCAGAAAGCTCTTACAGCTATTCAGACTAAGAATTTGAAGAGTTCGAGATCCACTCGATATGCTATAGCTCTTCAACCTTTTCACTTCACGGTACGAGCTATCCGTGGTGCGGATAATGTGATGGCTGACATTTTGTCTAGATGCCCACATGACTCCAACTAATACTTCTGTCCTATATTTCTATATATTACAGAGTCATAACACACCTATATTTCTACAATAGATTAGCACATCTGTACTTACTTTATATGTACACACTATCGTGCTTTGTTGTCATCTTCTTCTGTTCGTTTTTTTAAAATGATAGAGGAGGACTGAGTAGTTAATATAAGGGCCGTTAGTTTACTAAACAGCCACAATTATTAATAATGTATTGTACCTTATGAAGCATATTAGTTATTAATTAGCATTATATTGCTTGTACTTTCTCAGAATGTCATTGTTGAGCTGAGGACTTACCTTACGAGTTCTAGATTGTGTACTTACCCTCGGAATACCAGAGCATATGTCCTGGATCGTCATGTAGTTTAACTTTACTATGTACTTATGTCATTACATGTCAAAGAATGTACTATTTAAATTTTCCTATCAGATTTGTACATCCATTTTTAAAGACAATATTAGAGTATGCTGTTTAATGATGATTATAGTAACTTGCATACGTATATTGTGTTTACATGCTAACGTGATGTGTGTTGGTGACACCTCCCCGATGTGAATATTTTTTGAGACATATTTATTTTTCTGTTGAGGTATATCCTCACCAGACACTCTATAATTAGCCTATTGTTTGGCAATTTAGTTAATTATCAGCGCATAATTCGTGCGTTTTGAGCCGCTTATCGCTTGCTCTTTGATATTGAAAAAAAAATATGTTCCACATTTTTTTTTTAATCGGGAGGAGTTGGTGATATGTTGCGTGATAAATTCTCGCAACATCGTTTTATTTCAATATCTGTTTTATAACGCAAGGGCAACAACTGCTTGTAATTTATAGTCACTTTTCTCGGTAAGCATTTGTCTTCTCGCGTTGGTATCGAATGCAGTTAACTTTTGAGCTGTGGTCATTTTTGCGCTGGACTGCGCATGACTTGTCTTGTTGTTGGTCGATCGGTTTCCGCCCACCACTAGTGGGAGTGAGCGATTTGGAATGGCGAAAGAGATGCCTCGTTGAAGAGGGGATCTCCGCTATTTTTTTGTTCTGTCAGGGATGTGTAGTCCTCTTATGGATATTTCGTTTAGTCGAGATAATACCTCTAGTGTTTTCCCACATGTCGGGAGGCGTGATATTTCTGTGTATTTCATGAAAGCAAGGTAAATTGACTTTTTCATTAACTCTATCGATTTTGGGTCGTGAGCGATTTCGATTCATAGCCTGTCTCCGAAAGTCGTCGTCACGAGATGTTCTTTCCCAGCTCACATGTCGCTGCATTGTACTGCATCGGTTGATGCATGTACCAAGGACCATTACTTGCTACTTTGTTAAATGAACTAGGTTTAGAAAACCTTTATTATCTAGAGGATATTCTTGAGGACATTATTTATACTTCGGCAGACGTGTCTGTCTTGCTGAAGTCAAACTAAGGAGAGTGAACTGATCTCATACATCTGGTTATCTCCTGGCTGTTATAGAAAAGGATGGAGTTGTTCACCTGACTACATTTACAGCACTTTGAAATATAACATGCATCTGACTCATCATTGTAATGCTGTCTACCGTTTATTGCTGTATTGAATGTTGCTGTGATAATGACTGTTTGATGTGCCTACACATTTGCGTAACCATTTTGTCACTGTGGCGTCCACAATAAATAATGAAGAAAAACGTCAACGGCTGTTTCAAGACTCATTGACTTTATACGTCGTGAGTTTACTGACGTCCTATGTGGATTGCCCTGTTATTGTTGCATGAACATTGTTTTGACTGAACACATCTACACACTACACAAAACCAGACATGCGGATGCCATCCATCATCATATGGCATCACGCATCAGTGGCTACAAATTATGAGTCAAACAAACAACAAAATTGCTTGTTTTTTTTCGTAGCAACGTTAAAACACTAATTGAGGAAGCCAGGTGGTCGGATTTCTGAGGATATATTTACATTTCCACGTCACAGTGACGAACCCTGAAAATTTCGTCTCGCACCAGGCAATTTTGGATGACAATATTAGAATATACAGCTAAGTTTTGACATCGATTTGTGATGAATAATTCATATAAGATCATATTGTTCATTATTCTTGCTAATTAGCCTAATATCTCTTTCATTTCAATCTGTTTCAAAATATTAATTTAATCAGCTCTTCTTTAACAAATACGGGCACACTTAATAAACAGCAGGCAGAAAGGAACATCAGGCAAAACGCAATTAAGGGTTACCACTTCAATGGCGCATAATCCCTATAGCCAGTTAATTCCTGGATGAGGCTATTGCAATTTTTTTGCTATTGTTATTGCTATTGTTATTGCTATTGTTATTCAGAATCGACCTCACTGCACTCCGGGCAAACCCATTAGTTGCCCATTCTCCCTCAGCAAATGTCGAAGAGTAGGAATGCTAATTGTGCCTGTAGCACGCAGATTGTACATACGACGGATGCATCCTCTCTCATGTCCATTTTTGCTAGTCCCACGTTTGATGCCAAATTCTAACAGTCTCAGCCTTGTTGATTCATCCATTGCAGTGTAATTATCCATTAATAGCCCTTTGTATCTCTTCCTTATCCATGTCCAGTGTCCCCACTATGGGTGCTCTCAAGGTCAGTCTGTCAGCTTTCTCATTGCCACATACCCCTGCATGACCAGGACAGTAAATTCACAGCAGTTCTTGAAGACTTGATGATTCGATTGATGTTTTCCATTCCTGCTGCAGCCATCCGTTCTGAACTTTCCGATGCATGGCTTGAGAGTCTGGCAATATAACTGCCCTGGCTGATGGAGTTTCAGACAGCAACCTCAGTGCTGCAGTAACTGCCTCTACCTCAATTTTCATGCTGGAGGTTGTTGTTATGTAGGCTCCACTCTGTTCAGCGACGACACTGCCCTTTATTCTCACAGAGAAGCCCCATCCTGATTTCTCACCACGCACTACAGACCCATCAGTGTACACAATGGCGTCATCATCCCCAGCATGATCACTTATCAGCTGATTCATCTCCAGCTCTGATTTTCCACGGCCCCAAGATCTGCACTCTATGCCAAGGCTAATGATGACCTGCTGGTAGTTTATCCAGTTCTCCCAGTACTTCAGGTTAATATGAGCCATAGAGAAGAAAATCACATTAAGCTGTATCTTCTTCATATTCTAAGACTGCTATTCTTCCGTTGATGGGTTTCGTGACATTTCTTTCATCTCTTTCAAAATTTGTTTCTGATGAGGTCTTAAATACGTTTTGACATCGAAATGTGATAAATAGTTCTTGTCAGATCTTATTGTTCCTGATTGCTGCCTGATTGCTAATTGGTTCGATATCTCCCCAGTCTCAACCTTCAGATTATTATTTTAATAAGTCCTTTAACAAATACAGGCATACTAAATATAAAAGGTAAAGAGTTCGAGTCACGGTATGGACACCACCAGTCCACCCAGCTGTAAATGTGTACCTAACGTTGCACTTGGCTTAAGAAAGTAAAAGACAGCGAGGAAAGGAACTGGTCCTCCACCTCTGGATGCTGGACCTAGTATAGTGAAATCTGTAACACTTCACTCTCCTACGGCAGTATCTGTTATAGGACCACCTTTATTTTTTTTTTTAAAGGTAGTCCCATGCAGAGTCGGCCCTAAGGATTTTTCAGTGATGCGAGGCCTTGTTTTGAATTTTGAAAGCGGTTCAAAGAGCGTGACCAGGACACAACTGTATTGACCGTTGAAGAGGACATGGTTTTCTTCCACAGTTCTTCAGCATCAGTAGGTGGTTCTTCTGGTACCTTTTACTGATACGGGTTCTTCTTCCCTCGGTTTCGACCTGCTTTGAAAATAGGCTCCATCGCAGTGGCAGGCTAGTTCCTTTGCAGTTTTTGTAGTTGATGAGTAGCCAGTACTTCTGTGCTCCTTCACAATTCCAAACACGTCTGCAGCAGTTGTGATGTACCAGTAGTTCTTTGTTTACGCGATATTTGCGTTCCTGGGACACTCCTGTAAACCGAAATCGTTTAATGGAACATGATTTTCTCATTCAAAAACATTGAAAGTGAGAGGGATATGTTCCATCGATGCCGTACATAAATAGCAGAAATAAATACATGTAATAATAAACAGCTTAATTTAATATTCTTCTTCTTTGATCTTTAGGCGATCCCGATCTACCGGTAGTTCCCAGGGGATGATGTGATAGATCTTCAGGCGACTGCGGGGGAAAGAAGAAATACTTCAAACTAAGAAAATTTCAGACTACCCTTCTTCCGCCGGCATTTAAAATCGCGGTATCAAAGGTATTTTTTCCGCGTCCCCAGTGAAAACTCACTAGGTAGCTACTACAATTTATTCTTGAACTGCATGCGATAGGAAAGTTGATCTTTTCTTTGAAAAGTTTGCAAGAATGAGTGCACGTGAGAAACAAAAAAACCTATTAGTTTCATTATGAATGTGAATATGACTATTTTTGGTTAACTGAAATACACGTGATGTGTCTATGTTTAGTCCAAGGCAGCCATAACTTTTAGACAGCTGCATAAGAGTTGGTGCTACTAATTACTAACCGAACATTAAGGAAATAGTTGTTAAAAGTGAACGAACGGACGAACGAACTTTATTTTCAAAGGGTTAAGAATTGGGCACGCAGGCCCGTCTGACATTCTGCCCTTCCTCTCTCTCTCTCTGCGAAGTGACTGCGAAGCTGCGCGCTAAAAATTTGCGCTAGAATAATTTCATTTGTTAACTGAAGTATATGTATATGTCACGACTTTTATAATTTAATATTGTTTTCACAGTTTCATCCGCGCTTATAATTACATATAGGGTACACTTATCGGAAATTCCAAATACTTTAAAACTTGAAAATAGATATGATTTAATCACGGTAGATCTTTAGGGAGCTAAGGGTTTATAAATTAGATTCCGACAGCTTTGGGTTGCCGACCCCTGCTAAATGGCATATTACATTGGTAGTTTTTGTGTGTGTTGGATTGTCCATGCTATTTCTTCTTCTTCTTCTTTCGTTTGCTTGAAATATATTGTTTATATCCGCAATGTTGTTTCTTGTATAAACTTCACCGTCTTTTGTAGTTCATACAGAGGTCCGTATAGTTTTTCTTCCAGTGTTGTTTCTCTGGGCCAGTGGGTTTGCCTCAATATATCATATTCGGGGCAGTCTTGACGTATGTGCTCTGCAGTCTCGGGTGCCTGTACACATGTACACATCGCTGAATTGCCATCTTTGGATTTTGTATACATGTGGTTGCGGAGTCGGTTGTGTCCTGTTCTGAGGCGCAGAATGACAATTTGTTCTGATCTGTTCATAGCTTGGTAGTCGTCCTGTGTTGGCGTTGGTGGCTTTCTGATTGATTTGATCATCTTTTTCTTCTGATGGTACGTAACTGGTACATCCGGTTGCTCGTCTGCAGCACCTTCTTTTGCCAGTCGGTCTGCTCTCTCGTTTCCTGGTATTTCACAGTGAGATGGTATCCACTGCATGACGACCTTGCGCTTGTCGTAAATTTATTTTGAGAGAAAGAGTCTTAGAAATAGTAGTCCGGTTTAGAGTGTAGAATGATGGTGGAAAAAGCTCAGTGATAGAAATGTAGAGATTAAATATGATGCTCCACAGAGTGCTGGAGGAGAGTAAAGACAGACTTATTTACGACAAATCGTTTCTCTCAATCTTCTCTTCCACTCTCCTGGTCAAACAATTATTTGCCAGTTTTCCAGACACACATCTGCGCTCACACCGATTTGGTGCTTCAAACACACAGACGACGTGGATACAACTATATCTTAAACAAATAGGGGAAATTTTATGGGCTTTGGGTAGTCCAACACAATAACGATTAAGTTTATGTTGTTTATTAAAGTTAAAAAGACAATCACTAAAATAATCAATTGTTTACAGCAAGAATTATCGAAATTACAGAAAAATGCAAATAACAAGGTAGGGAGGGGGTGAAGAAGATTGGTATCGACTAAGCCCGTCCCGCTTATTAGACAAAGATAAACCCAGTCCAAAGATAGATAGTTATCAGGAACGTAGGTAAGTTAACCTAACAGTAAAGTTACTTACTCTGAAAAGAGGTGTTACAAAATTAGGTATAGGTGGTAGAAAGAATCCTGTTCTTCCCAATTGTTCTTCCCTTTACTAAGCAAATGAAAAGGAGGGGGTTTTAAACAGAGTTAACAAATTATCAACTATCCCACTTAAAGGAACAATGTAGGGTATACAGAAAAGATATATATATTACCAGGTAAGCAAGTTAACAAAATGGTTACACAAAAGATTTAATTTCCTGTCATTCATACACGCGCTAGTAAAGGCCTTCACTCATCTTGCTCTCACTTACCGATTGTGAAAAAATCTGGCACTCCATAGAATAACACAACAGCAGTTACACCTCAAACTAAATGTATGAGTGTTTGTTCAAGTTCTAGACCCAGATTAGCGGGTAGGCTGTCAGCACATAAAAGGATCCCGTAATCGCTGGAAAATGAATCTGTAATTGTGTCTCTTTTCTTAATAACAGTTTCTATGGGAGGGCACGGTCTCTGATACCGGGGTGAGGATGGTGTGGTCTATTTGACTTTGCCGCTGATAATAAAATTCTTACGCGTGATGGTACACTTTATCCGTGAGGTATGGTTTAAGTCCAGTGAGAAACTAGTCACATCACTGTTCAGGAAAATATGTATTCTCTCTCTGTATCAGTAAACTAACAAAGCTTGGGCCAGTGTTCTTCTTCCCGTTACAACTTAATTTGCTTGACGGTGCGTTAAATTTGTCTTTGGGTGTGCTTTCTTTGCTATAAGTTAGATAGCGGAATTCCAAACATAGAATCGCCTCAAAGATTAAAAATTTACACAGTCTCAACAAGTTCTGAGTCAGGGAAACTCTACACACTGTTTATGCTTTGCTTTGCTTAGATTGATTTCTTTATTGCTTTCTTAATGCTGGGATCGCACAGGTTACGATCACTCTGTATGAAAGAAAAAAAGACATGTAATATACCGAAAAACAAATAACCTTCTAAAGCGCGATGAATTTCCCGTTAAGACTATTTATAAATATAGGACTTAACTAAATTTATTAATTATAAATTCCTTCGCGACTTTAGAATTTAATTTAAGCATTTAACATCTATTATCTTTTGGAAATAATATAGCAGGTATATCATTACATTTACAACTGGAACTATTGAGATGGTTTAATTTAATATATTTAAATTAACACAAAATCCAGTGAAATAGAATGAATGAACTAGACCACTGATCACTTTACACAATATATATATATATATATATATATATATATATATATATATATATATATATATATATATATATATATATATATATATATATATATATATATATATATATATATTACCGCTTTGCACAGAAATAGAATTCACTGCAAATATGTATAAAAATCCATGGGATAATCTAGCAGGATTTCACATATAGCTAGTGCTTCTGTTAAGTTCTGGCCAGCGAGTGATAAGGTGTATTTCTACGTGGTCTGTATATATCTAGAATGAAATGAAAGATGAGTGGGACATGAGAAACTTGACAGCTTTTTAGATCTCAGAAGACTTTTGGGGATCTGACCGCCAGACTAAAGAGAGATAACCGCCCCTGGCCTCTCGTATCTTCGCTCGCTGCTTGCGTCGGCTTTCCCCGTTCGCTCCCACGGCGATCGGTTCCGTGTTTAACACCGAGATGCGAAATCGTTTCAGGAACCACTACTGTCTTTGATAGCATGCCGCCCGTCCTTCCTGAGATCTCCCCCAGTGTCTTTCTTCTGACCGCTCTGGTCCATCTTGCGAGCGGTTTAGTGTTCGCGCGGAGATGAGAAATACCTGCGAGAAACTAGCTTCTCTGCTCGGGGATCGTCTCAGCGTGTTTAGATCTCATGCCGCATACTAAATGAGTCCCGGTGGAATCGGTTCGCTCTGGCGAAACCAAAAAGTTACAACAAATGTTCAGGGGTTCTAATGTTATGAAAAGCTAAAAGTCCCTTTAATCATCCATCAAATCAGGGAAAATTCACTTGTCGAACTAGACGTACGTCACAATCGTCCCCACTTTTAGACATGAAACCATTTTTCATGTTTCATTTTTTTGACAATGGAGGTGACCTGATTGGTGATTTTAGGATGAGTGGTATCTTCAGTTTGCTCTTCGTCCTCTGTAGACCAGTTTCTACTCAGGAAATCAGCCCCGACATTCTGTCTTCCCGGAATATATTCCACTTTGAATGAATAAACAGATAACAATAAGGCCCATCGCATGATTCTAGCGTTGAATTCCTTATTGGCACCAAGAAAGGCTAACGGAGCGTGGTCTGTTTGCACCGTGAAAGATGTACCATAGAGAAACTCATGATGGCGTCTGATACCATCAATCAGAGCGAGGCTTTCTCTTTCGACTACGTTGTAGTTCCGTTCAGCTTTATTTAATTTCCGACTGCCATAGGCAACTGGAAATAGCATGTTTGGGTCACTGTCATCGGCTTGAAGCAGTGTTGACCCGATGCCCTGACCTGACGCGTCGACCCGTAATACAAAAGGTTTCTTGAGGTCAGGCAACCTCAAAATGGGGTATGCAGACAACTGTCCTTTCAAAGTGCTGTATGCGTGTTCGCACTTTTGATCCCACCTGACCTTATCCGGACACCCTTTCTTAGTGAGGTCAGTCAGAGGTGCTGTCAGTCCGTTGAAGTTGTGGATGTATTTCTGATAATATGCACATAGTGATATGAAGGAACGTACGTCTTTCTTCGTTCGGGGTCTTTTTGCTGCCACTATTTTCTCCACGTTCTTCTTAATAGGCCAACTGCATCCGTGAGAAATAGTATGCCCCAGGAAGTCTAACTGTTCAAACCCGATGAGACATTTGCTAGGTCTGGCTGTGAGACCAGTTTCCTGTAGTTTCCTAAAGAGCATAGCAACCGTAGCAATATGTTCTTCGTAGGTTTCCGATGCAATTAATATGTCATCCATGAAATTATGGATATGGGGACTTTGCAAAAGTTCTAGAAGCTTCCTCATCATCCTGGTGAACACTCCTGGTGCGTTATGCAAACCGAATGGCATCACATTAAATGTGTAATGTCCTTCACTAGTGCTGAAAGCTAACAAAGGTTTAATTTCCTCATTGACTGGTATTTGATAATAACCTTTACTGAGGTCAATCTTGGAGAAAATCTTTGCCTTGCTAAGCTTGGTGAACAACTCAGAAACAGTTTGGAGAGGTTCAGGCTGGAATTCCGTAACAGCGTTTAGCAGCCGGTAATCTATACACAACCGAACTTCTTTACTGGGCTTCTGTAACAGCACTACACTGGAACTGTAAGGAGATGTAGACTCACTGATAATTCCTGCCTGGCGCAGCTTGTCTATTTCTCCGCGAAGTGCATCAGCTTTAGCGTACGGGATGGGGTAAACTCTGGTTCGAACAGGGGTCTCGTTTGTTAATTTCATATCAAATTCGATGAGATTTGTTCGACCAGGTACATCCGTTAAGACTGCACTGTACTGTTTTAGTAGAGCCCTGGTTTCTGTTTGTTGTTCTGGTGAGAGATTGTCGCCGAACTTGACATCTTTAAAGGATTCTGTGGGTTGCAATGGGTACTCCATGCAACCATCATCATCTTCCTCGTCTTCCATTGCTATGGCGACAGCCATGAGATGCTCGGAGGATGGCACCGGTCTCTCCAGATATTTCTTAAGTAGATTTACGTGAAAGACCTTCTCCTTTCCTTTAATGGAGATCTTGTAATTGGTGCGTGAGATCTTTTTAAGGACGGTAAACGGCCCTTGCCATCCGATGCGAAGTTTATTGCTTCCGGTTGGAAGTAGCAACAAAACTTTCTCCCCTGGTTGTAGTTCTCTCTCTTTTGCAGCTTTGTTGTATCTTTTAGCATGTTTGGCGCGGGCTTTCTTAAGGTTGGTTGTAGCTAGATCCCATCCTAGCTTTAGCCTTTCCTTGAGCTCAGATACATACTTGCTTGCAGAGACGACTGTCTCGTCAGCCTTTTGGTCTGTCAGGGACCGAAGTAAGGCTTCTAGTGGCCCCTTAATAGGTCTGCCAAATAAAAGTGTAGCTGGCGCGAATCCCGTAGACGCTTGGGGAACCTCTCGGTAGGCGAATAAGGCAGCCGATATATATAGGTCCCAGTCTTCCGGTTTCTCCTGATCCAGCTTACGTAACATGGTGGTGAGGGTGTCGTTAAAACGTTCCACGAGCCCATTTCCGGCCGGATGGTAGGGACTTGTGTGGATATGTTTGGCCCTCAAGATCTTAAAGATCTCCTCCATTAACAGGCTACGGAATTGGGATCCATTGTCCGTCAAAACTTGTTGAGGGAATCCCAACCGTGTAAAGATTTGCACGAGGGCTTCTGCGACATGCTTGGAATTTATGCATGGTAGCGGTACAGCTTCGGCCCACATTGTGCAAGTGTCGACTAAGGTCAGGATGAACCTGTTCCTTCTTTTGGTCCTTTCCAGGGGTCCAATGATGTCGACAGCAACCCGTTCAAATGGAGTACCCACTATTGGCATTTGCCCCATAGGTACTGGGGGTGTCAAGTGCTTTGGTGCTACCCGTTGGCACTGATCGCAGGATTTCACATACCTGATAATGTCAGAGTTCATTCCTGGCCACCAATAGTGGTTTTTTATTCGCTGAATAGTGGCGTTTTGTCCCATATGTCCGCTAAAGGGAAGAGAGTGCCCCATTTCTAAGATCTGGCTTCTGTACTGCGTCGGTACTAGGAGCTGGTTATTCCCCGTGTCCGGGTTGCCCGTTCTACGATACAATACGCCGTCCTTAGAAAAGATGTCTCCGTTGTGTCTGGGGTTCTTAGCCATGGGCAGTTTTCTAAAGCAGGGCTCCAGAGTAGGGTCCTTTTGTTGCGCCTCCTTCAGTTCATTCGGCAACAAATTTTGCGCAGGCTCCCTCTCCTTCTTGGCTTGCCCTCTTGTGGTTACCGCTGCCACAATCGGCTCCTTTGGTCTCCCAATAAACACATATCTACATCCCAGGATAACTGGGTAGATAGGATCATCCATAATGGCCGCTTTAATAACCCCTCTGACAAAGTCAGAGTGTATTTCTACCAGTGCGATAGGAAGCGTCCTGGGTGCATCACTCCTGAAAACTCCACTAAGTTTGACGGTTTCCTCTGTCTCCTGACCTGGTTTGACTAGGTGCCTAGCGACAATACAACTAAAGCTTAGCCCAGTGTCAAAGAGACATGTAGTTGAGGTACCATTCAAAATTACAGTTCCTCGAGTTGAGGGTCGGTCCCCCTCAGGTTGAGAATCACTGACATTGACTCTATCTTTCGAGGCTGTATGCAAACATCCGATGCGGTTTGGACCGGTTTGTTTGCCCTGATCAGACGTTCCTGGTGTAGGGGTCTTCCCTTTTCCTTGACCTTGGTGGCCGCACTGCCACGTAGACTTGGTGGGTTGATCAGAATTGTTGTTAGGGGGGTATCGGGTTTTGTAGAATTTCGATTTTTCCTGGGGAGGTCTCTGGGTATTGTTGTCTCGTTGGTTATAGTTCTGAGAGGAATTAGAGGAATAGGATGACTGCTCTAGATTTTGTTTACGAGATGGCTCATCTGTGGGTTTACGTTTAATGCTGGGAAGTTCGGCCATTGCATTAGTATAGCGTTCTGCCTTATTGAGTATGTCCTCAAGCCTGACTGCGCCCTCTTCAGCAAAAAATCTACGGGTTTCGTTTGACAAAGTTGATTTTATCTGTTCCACAAGAACAAGTTCAAGTAGTCCCTCATATGTAAGAGGTAAGTCAGATAATTCAATGCACTTTTTCAAATAGCCCGTGAGACGTGAAGAAAACTGTGGGAATGTTTCCGTGCTCTCTTTCCGGCTGTTTCTGAACATTTGCAGAAATTTTCGGGCGGTCATCTCAAACCGCTCTAGCAAGGCTTTCTTCAGCATGTCGTAATCATGTTGGTTGGTTCCCAGCTTTGTATAAACGTCATAAGCAGTACTTTTTAATGACGTTGAGAGTTTAAGTGCCCAGCGGGAACTCTCTAACCCATACAGATTTGCGAGCCTCTCGAATTTTTCTAGATAGCTGTCAATTTTTTCATTGGGACTAGGAAAAGTCTCTAGAGCAAAAGACATCGCAGTTAATTGGGCAGACTGAGTACTGGAGAGATCCATTGACTGAGACTGGGGCGAAGACGGCTCACCGTTATTCGAAGTAGAGGCGCCCCGACTCTCTAAAGCCTTAAGCGCCAATTCATGCTGTCTTTCCCTCTCCCTTTCTCTCTCCCTGCGAGCTTCCATTTCTGCCTCAATTTTTTTCTGCTCCAATTGACGATCGTCCGCTTCTTTCTTCCTAGCTTCTGCCCTCTCTTCATCCGCGTCATATCTTTCAAGTTCTTTGTTGACAAACAGGTTCGCGGCTTCTCCTTCAAATCCTGAGTCCTTCGCCTCATGTCTCAAAATGGATCTTATCCTGATTCTCTCTGCCATACCAAAGAACTGGATGCTTCTAAGACTAGAGAATAGTAAGATGGAACAAGAAGGGGAAAAAACTCAAACTCGCTACGAGAAAAAAAAACACAAAGTATAAATTTACTTGTGTTACCTCCTATTTGCAATGTGCAGACTTATCGCTGCTATTATTGTCACTTAAGACTCTTAACGCAAGCGACTATGCCACTAAAATGGTAAGTTACACTAGAAAAGAATCTACTCTTACTAACAGTAGAGAAAAATTTATATTAAAACAATTTAAAAGGAAAAAAAAAATTTTCCCCAAAAATTTTAATTCTCCGTCACAAAAACTCGCCCCTGAAGTCAATTATTGAGATGAGACATTGTTAACTTAATTTAAAAAATCAGAACAATCCGTCTTTAGCTAAGCTCAACTCTTCTTAACTTCAAAAACCTTTAGTGACTGTAAAACCAATCACGCAATCCCAGCAAATCTTATAAAGAAAAAATTTAATTTTCTCCGCCAGAGGATAACTTAGCTAACCGAATTTATGATTATCCGTACTTTCTACTGCTGTGGAAAGAAAACAACCTGTATATATGCTGTGTGGACGACCCAAATACTAAAAGGCGTTGTCTAGGGGTGTAATTAATTATTTCCCTAAATCACAAAGACAGATCACTCACACTCTATCTTGTTAGACCCAGACTTAGATCAGACTCAAAATATCTTTATCCCGACTATGCGATTGCCTCAAATGTAGCTCAAGATCCAGGACCAGCCCACAAATATTGTGTGCATCAAATGTAGCTCAAAAATATCCGGACGAGCCCGCAAATATTGTCGTAAATTTATTTTGAGAGAGTCTTAGAAATAGTAGTCCGGTTTAGAGTGTAGAATGATGGTGGAAAAAGCTCAGTGATAGAAATGTAGAGATTAAATATGATGCTCCACAGAGTGCTGGAGGAGAGTAAAGACAGACTTATTTACGACAAATCGTTTCTCTCAATCTTCTCTTCCACTCTCCTGGTCAAACAATTATTTGCCAGTTTTCCAGACACACATCTGCGCTCACACCGATTTGGTGCTTCAAACACACAGACGACGTGGATACAACTATATCTTAAACAAATAGGGGAAATTTTATGGGCTTTGGGTAGTCCAACACAATAACGATTAAGTTTATGTTGTTTATTAAAGTTTAAAAGACAATCACTAAAATAATCAATTGTTTACAGCAAGAATTATCGAAATTACAGAAAAATGCAAATAACAAGGTAGGGAGGGGGTGAAGAAGATTGGTATCGACTAAGCCTGTCCCGCTTATTAGACAAAGATAAACCCAGTCCAAAGATAGATAGTTATCAGGAACGTAGGTAAGTTAACCTAACAGTAAAGTTAATTACTCTGAAAAGAGGTGTTACAAAATTAGGTATAGGTGGTAGAAAGAATCCTGTTCTTCCCAATTGTTCTTCCCTTTACTAAGCAAATGAAAAGGAGGGGGTTTTAAACAGAGTTAACAAATTATCAACTATCCCACTTAAAGGAACAATGTAGGGTATACAGAACAGATATATATATTACCAGGTAAGCAAGTTAACAAAATGGTTACACAAAAGATTTAATTTCCTGTCATTCATAAACGCGCTAGTAAAGGCCTTCACTCATCTTGCTCTCACTTACCGATTGTGAAAAAATCTGGCACTCCATAGAATAACACAACAGCAGTTACACCTCAAACTAAATGTATGAGTGTTTGTTCAAGTTCTAGCCCCAGATTAGCGGGTAGGCTGTCAGCACATAAAAGGATCCCGTAATCGCTGGAAAATGAATCTGTAATTGTGTCTCTTTTCTTAATAACAGTTTCTATGGGAGGGCACGGTCTCTGATACCGGGGTGAGGATGGTGTGGTCTATTTGACTTTGCCGCTGATAATAAAATTCTTACGCGTGATGGTACACTTTATCCGTGAGGTATGGTTTAAGTCCAGTGAGAAACTAGTCACATCATTGTTCAGGAAAATATGTATTCTCTCTCTGTATCAGTAAACTAACAAAGCTTGGGCCAGTGTTCTTCTTCCCGTTATAACTTAATTTGCTTGATGGTGCGTTAAATTTGTCTTTGGGTGTGCTTTCTTTGCTATAAGTTAGATAGCGGAATTCCAAACATAGAATCGCCTCAAAGATTAAAAATTTACACAGTCTCAACAAGTTCTGAGTCAGGGAAACTCTACACACTGTTTATGCTTTGCTTTGCTTAGATTGATTTCTTTATTGCTTTCTTAATGCTGGGATCGCACAGGTTACGATCACTCTGTATGAAAGAAAAAAAGACATGTAATATACCGAAAAACAAATAACCTTCTAAAGCGCGATGAATTTCCCGTTAAGACTATTTATAAATATAGGACTTAACTAAATTTATTAATTATAAATTCCTTCGCGACTTTAGAATTTAATTTAAGCATTTAACATCTATTATCTTTTGGAAATAATATAGCAGGTATATCATTACATTTACAACTGGAACTATTGAGATGGTTTAATTTAATAGATTTAAATTAACATAAAATCCAGTGAAATAGAATGAATGAACTAGACCACTGATCACTTTACACAATATATATATTACCGCTTTGCACAGAAATAGAATTCACTGCAAATATGTATAAAAATCCATGGGATAATCTAGCAGGATTTCACATATAGCTAGTGCTTCTGTTAAGTTCTGGCCAGCGAGTGATAAGGTGTATTTCTACGTGGTCTGTATATATCTAGAATGAAATGAAAGATGAGTGGGACATGAGAAACTTGACAGCTTTTTAGATCTCAGAAGACTTTTGGGGATCTGACCGCCAGACTAAAGAGAGAAGCCGCCCCTGGCATCTCGTATCTTTGCTCGCTGCTTGCGTCGGCTTTCCCCGTTCGCTCCCACTGCGATCGGTTCCGTGTTTAACACCGAGATGCGAAATAGTTTCAGGAACCACTACTGTCTTTGATAGCATGCCGCCCGTCCTTCCTGAGATCTCCCCCAGTGTCTTTCTTCTGACCGCTCTGGTCCATCTTGCGAGCGGTTTAGTGTTCGCGCGGAGATGAGAAATACCTGCGAGAAACTAGCTTCTCTGCTCGGGGATCGTCTCAGTGTCTTTAGATCTCATGCCGCATACTAAATGAGTCCCGGTGGAATCGGTTCGCTCTGGCGAAACCAAAAAGTTACAACAAATGTTCAGAGGTTCTAATGTTATGAAAAGCTAAAAGTCCCTTTAATCATCCATCAAATCAGGGAAAATTCACTTGTCGAACTAGACGTACGTCACAATCGTCCCCACTTTTAGACATGAAACCATTTTTCATGTTTCATTTTTTTTGACAATGGAGGTGACCTGATTGGTGATTTTAGGATGAGTGGTATCTTCAGTTTGCTCTTCGTCCTCTGTAGACCAGTTTCTACTCAGGAAATCAGCCCCGACATTCTGTCTTCCCGGAATATATTCCACTTTGAATGAATAAACAGATAACAATAAGGCCCATCGCATGATCCTAGCGTTGAATTCCTTATTGGCACCAAGAAAGGCTAACGGAGCGTGGTCTGTTTGCACCGTGAAAGATGTACCATAGAGAAACTCATGATGGCGTCTTATACCGTCAATCAGAGCGAGGCTTTCTCTTTCGACTACGTTGTAGTTCCGTTCAGCTTTATTTAATTTCCGACTGCCATAGGCAACTGGAAATAGCATGTTTGGGTCACTGTCATCGGCTTGAAGCAGTGTTGACCCGATGCCCTGACCTGACGCGTCGACCCGTAATACAAAAGGTTTCTTGAGGTCAGGCAACCTCAAAATGGGGTATGCAGACAACTGTCCTTTCAAAGTGCTGTATGCGTGTTCGCACTTTTGATCCCACATGACCTTATCCGGACACCCTTTCTTAGTGAGGTCAGTCAGAGGTGCTGTCAGTCCGTTGAAGTTGTGGATGTATTTCTGATAATATGCACATAGTGATATGAAGGAACGTACGTCTTTCTTCGTTCGGGGTCTTTTTGCTGCCACTATTTTCTCCACGTTCTTCTTAATAGGCCAACTGCATCCGTGAGAAATAGTATGCCCCAGGAAGTCTAACTGTTCAAACCCGATGAGACATTTGCTAGGTCTGGCTGTGAGACCAGTTTCCTGTAGTTTCCTAAAGAGCATAGCAACCGTAGCAATATGTTCTTCGTAGGTTTCCGATGCAATTAATATGTCATCCATGAAATTATGGATATGGGGACTTTGCAAAAGTTCTAGAAGCTTCCTCATCATCCTGGTGAACACTCCTGGTGCGTTATGCAAACCGAATGGCATCACATTAAATGTGTAATGTCCTTCACTAGTGCTGAAAGCTAACAAAGGTTTAATTTCCTCATTGACTGGTATTTGATAATAACCTTTACTGAGGTCAATCTTGGAGAAAATCTTTGCCTTGCTAAGCTTGGTGAACAACTCAGAAACAGTTTGGAGAGGTTCAGGCTGGAATTCCGTAACAGCGTTTAGCAGCCGGTAATCTATACACAACCGAACTTCTTTATTGGGCTTCTGTAACAGCACTACACTGGAACTGTAAGGAGATGTAGACTCACTGATAATTCCTGCCTGGCGCAGCTTGTCTATTTCTCCGCGAAGTGCATCAGCTTTAGCGTACGGGATGGGGTAAACTCTGGTTCGAACAGGGGTCTCGTTTGTTAATTTCATATCAAATTCGATGAGATTTGTTCGACCAGGTACATCCGTTAAGACTGCACTGTACTGTTTTAGTAGAGCCCTGGTTTCTGTTTGTTGTTCTGGTGAGAGATTGTCGCCGAACTTGACATCTTTAAAGGATTCTGTGGGTTGCAATGGGTACTCCATGCAACCATCATCTTCCTCGTCTTCCGTTGCTATGGCGACAGCCAGGAGATGCTCGGAGGATGGCACCGGTCTCTCCAGATATTTCTTAAGTAGATTTACGTGAAAGACCTTCTCCTTTCCTTTAATGGAGATCTTGTAATTGGTGCGTGAGATCTTTTTAAGGACGGTAAACGGCCCTTGCCATCCGATGCGAAGTTTATTGCTTCCGGTTGGAAGTAGCAACAAAACTTTCTCCCCTGGTTGTAGTTCTCTCTCTTTTGCAGCTTTGTTGTATCTTTTAGCATGTTTGGCGCGGGCTTTCTTAAGGTTGGTTGTAGCTAGATCCCATCCTAGCTTTAGTCTTTCCTTGAGCTCAGATACATACTTGCTTGCAGAGACGACTGTCTCGTCAGCCTTTTGGTCTGTCAGGGACCGAAGTAAGGCTTCTAGTGGCCCCTTAATAGGTCTGCCAAATAAAAGTGTAGCTGGCGCGAATCCCGTAGACGCTTGGGGAACCTCTCGGTAGGCGAATAAGGCAGCCGATATATATAGGTCCCAGTCTTCCGGTTTCTCCTGATCCAGCTTACGTAACATGGTGGTGAGGGTGTCGTTAAAACGTTCCACGAGCCCATTTCCGGCCGGATGGTAGGGACTTGTGTTGATATGTTTGGCCCTCAAGACCTTAAAGATCTCCCCCATTAACAGGCTACGGAATTGGGATCCATTGTCCGTCAAAACTTGTTGAGGGAATCCCAACCGTGTAAAGATTTGCACGAGGGCTTCTGCGACATGCTTGGAATTTATGCATGGTAGCGGTACAGCTTCGGCCCACATTGTGCAAGTGTCGACTAAGGTCAGGATGAACCTGTTCCTTCTTTTGGTCCTTTCCAGGGGTCCAATGATGTCGACAGCAACCCGTTCAAATGGAGTACCCACTATTGGCATTTGCCCCATAGGTACTGGGGGTGTCAAGTGCTTTGGTGCTAGCCGTTGGCACTGGTCGCAGGATTTCACATACCTGATAATGTCAGAGTTCATTCCTGGCCACCAATAGTGGTTTTTTATTCGCTGAATAGTGGCGTTTTGTCCCATATGTCCGCTAAAGGGAAGAGAGTGCCCCATTTCTAAGATCTGGCTTCTGTACTGCGTCGGTACTAGGAGCTGGTTATTCCCCGTGTCCGGGTTGCCCGTTCTACGATACAATACGCCGTCCTTAGAAAAGATGTCTCCGTTGTGTCTGGGGTCTTTAGCCATGTTCAGTTTTCTAAAGCAGGGCTCTAGAGTAGGGTCCTTTTGTTGCGCCTCCTTCAGTTCATTCGGCAACAAATTTTGCGCAGGCTCCCTCTCCTTCTTGGCTTGCCCTCTTGTGGTTACCGCTGCCACAATCGGCTCCTTTGGTCTCCCAATAAACACATATCTACATCCCAGGATAACTGGGTAGATAGGATCATCCATAATGGCCGCTTTAATAACCCCTCTGACAAAGTCAGAGTGTATTTCTACCAGTGCGATAGGAAGCGTCCTGGGTGCATCACTCCTGAAAACTCCACTAAGTTTGACGGTTTCCTCTGTCTCCTGACCTGGTTTGACTAGGTGCCTAGCGACAATACAACTAAAGCTTAGTCCAGTGTCAAAGAGACATGTAGTTGAGGTACCATTCAAAATTACAGTTCCTCGAGTTGAGGGTCGGTCCCCCTCAGGTTGAGAATCACTGACATTGACTCTATCTTTCGAGGCTGTATGCAAACATCCGATGCGGTTTGGACCGGTTTGTTTGCCCTGATCAGACGTTCCTGGTGTAGGGGTCTTCCCTTTTCCTTGACCTTGGTGGCCGCGCTGCCACGTAGACTTGGTGGGTTGATCAGAATTGTTGTTAGGGGGGTATCGGGTTTTGTAGAATTTCGATTTTTCCTGGGGAGGTCTCTGGGTATTGTTGTCTCGTTGGTTATAGTTCTGAGAGGAATTAGAGGAATAGGATGACTGCTCTAAATTTTGTTTACGAGATGGCTCATCTCTGGGTTTACGTTTAATGCTGGGAAGTTCGGCCATTGCATTAGTATAGCGTTCTGCCTTATTGAGTATGTCCTCAAGCCTGACTGCGCCCTCTTCAGCAAAAAATCTACGGGTTTCGTTTGACAAAGTTGATTTTATCTGTTCCACAAGAACAAGTTCAAGTAGTCCCTCATATGTAAGAGGTAGGTCAGATAATTCAATGCACTTTTTCAAATAGCCCGTGAGACGTGAAGAGAACTGTGGGAATGTTTCCGTGCTCTCTTTCCGGCTGTTTCTGAACATTTGCAGAAATTTTCGGGCGGTCATCTCAAACCGCTCTAGCAAGGCTTTCTTCAGCATGTCGTAATCATGTTGGTTGGTTCCCAGCTTTGTATAAACGTCATAAGCAGTACTTTTTAATGACGTTGAGAGTTTAAGTGCCAAGCGGGAACTCTCTAACCCATACAGATTTGCGAGCCTCTCGAATTTTTCTAGATAGCTGTCAATTTTTTCATTGGGACTAGGAAAAGACTCTAGAGCAAAAGACATCGCAGTTAATTGGGCAGACTGAGTACTGGAGAGATCCATTGACTGAGACTGGGGCGAAGACGGCTCACCGTTATTCGAAGTAGAGGCGCCCCGACTCTCTAAAGCCTTAAGCGCCAATTCATGCTGTCTTTCCCTCTCCCTTTCTCTCTCCCTGCGAGCTTCCATTTCTGCCTCAATTTTTTTCTGCTCCAATTGACGATCGTCCGCTTCTTTCTTCCTAGCTTCTGCCCTCTCTTCATCCGCGTCATATCTTTCAAGTTCTTTGTTGACAAACAGGTTCGCGGCTTCTCCTTCAAATCCTGAGTCCTTCGCCTCCTGTCTCAAAATGGATCTTATCCTGATTCTCTCTGCCATACCAAAGAACTGGATGCTTCTAAGACTAGAGAATAGTAAGATGGAACAAGAAGGGGAAAAAACTCAAACTCGCTACGAGAAAAAAAAACACAAAGTATAAATTTACTTGTGTTACCTCCTATTTGCAATGTGCAGACTTATCGCTGCTATTATTGTCACTTAAGACTCTTAACGCAAGCGACTATGCCACTAAAATGGTAAGTTACACTAGAAAAGAATCTACTCTTACTAACAGTAGAGAAAAATTTATATTAAAACAATTTAAAAGGAAAAAAAAAATTTTCCCCAAAAATTTTAATTCTCCGTCACAAAAACTCGCCCCTGAAGTCAATTATTGAGATGAGACATTGTTAACTTAATTTAAAAAATCAGAACAATCCGTCTTTAGCTAAGCTCAACTCTTCTTAACTTCAAAAACCTTTAGTGACTGTAAAACCAATCACGCAATCCCAGCAAATCTTATAAAGAAAAAATTTAATTTTCTCCGCCAGAGGATAACTTAGCTAACCGAATTTATGATTATCCGTACTTTCTACTGCTGTGGAAAGAAAACAACCTGTATATATGCTGTGTGGACGACCCAAATACTAAAAGGCGTTGTCTAGGGGTGTAATTAATTATTTCCCTAAATCACAAAGACAGATCACTCACACTCTATCTTGTTAGACCCAGACTTAGATCAGACTCAAAATATCTTTATCCCGACTATGCGATTGCCTCAAATGTAGCTCAAGATCCAGGACCAGCCCACAAATATTGTGTGCATCAAATGTAGCTCAAAAATATCCGGACGAGCCCGCAAATATTGTCGTAAATTTTATTTTGAGAGAGTCTTAGAAATAGTAGTCCGGTTTAGAGTGTAGAATGATGGTGGAAAAAGCTCAGTGATAGAAATGTAGAGATTAAATATGATGCTCCACAGAGTGCTGGAGGAGAGTAAAGACAGACTTATTTACGACAAATCGTTTCTCTCAATCTTCTCTTCCACTCTCCTGGTCAAACAATTATTTGCCAGTTTTCCAGACACACATCTGCGCTCACACCGATTTGGTGCTTCAAACACACAGACGACGTGGATACAACTATATCTTAAACAAATAGGGGAAATTTTATGGGCTTTGGGTAGTCCAACACAATAACGATTAAGTTTATGTTGTTTATTAAAGTTTAAAAGACAATCACTAAAATAATCAATTGTTTACAGCAAGAATTATCGAAATTACAGAAAAATGCAAATAACAAGGTAGGGAGGGGGTGAAGAAGATTGGTATCGACTAAGCCCGTCCCGCTTATTAGACAAAGATAAACCCAGTCCAAAGATAGATAGTTATCAGGAACGTAGGTAAGTTAACCTAACAGTAAAGTTAATTACTCTGAAAAGAGGTGTTACAAAATTAGGTATAGGTGGTAGAAAGAATCCTGTTCTTCCCAATTGTTCTTCCCTTTACTAAGCAAATGAAAAGGAGGGGGTTTTAAACAGAGTTAACAAATTATCAACTATCCCACTTAAAGGAACAATGTAGGGTATACAGAACAGATATATATATTACCAGGTAAGCAAGTTAACAAAATGGTTACACAAAAGATTTAATTTCCTGTCATTCATAAACGCGATAGTAAAGGCCTTCACTCATCTTGCTCTCACTTACCGATTGTGAAAAAATCTGGCACTCCATAGAATAACACAACAGCAGTTACACCTCAAACTAAATGTATGAGTGTTTGTTCAAGTTCTAGCCCCAGATTAGTGGGTAGGCTGCCAGCACATAAAAGGATCCCGTAATCGCTGGAAAATGAATCTGTAATTGTGTCTCTTTTCTTAATAACAGTTTCTATGGGAGGGCATGGTCTCTGATACCGGGGTGAGGATGGTGTGGTCTATTTGACTTTGCCGCTGATAATAAAATTCTTACGCGTGATGGTACACTTTATCCGTGAGGTATGGTTTAAGTCCAGTGAGAAACTAGTCACATCACTGTGCAGGAAAATATGTATTCTCTCTCTGTATCAGTAAACTAACAAAGCTTGGGCCAGTGTTCTTCTTCCCGTTACAACTTAATTTGCTTGATGGTGCGTTAAATTTGTCTTTGGGTGTGCTTTCTTTGCTATAAGTTAGATAGCGGAATTCCAAACATAGAATCGCCTCAAAGATTAAAAATTTACACAGTCTCAACAAGTTCTGAGTCAGGGAAACTCTACACACTGTTTATGCTTTGCTTTGCTTAGATTGATTTCTTTATTGCTTTCTTAATGCTGGGATCGCACAGGTTACGATCACTCTGTATGAAAGAAAAAAAGACATGTAATATACCGAAAAACAAATAACCTTCTAAAGCGCGATGAATTTCCCGTTAAGACTATTTATAAATATAGGACTTAACTAAATTTATTAATTATAAATTCCTTCGCGACTTTAGAATTTAATTTAAGCATTTAACATCTATTATCTTTTGGAAATAATATAGCAGGTATATCATTACATTTACAACTGGAACTATTGAGATGGTTTAATTTAATAGATTTAAATTAACACAAAATCCAGTGAAATAGAATGAATGAACTAGACCACTGATCACTTTACACAATATATATATATATTACCGCTTTGCACAGAAATAGAATTCACTGCAAATATGTATAAAAATCCATGGGATAATCTAGCAGGATTTCACATATAGCTAGTGCTTCTGTTAAGTTCTGGCCAGCGAGTGATAAGGTGTATTTCTACGTGGTCTGTATATATCTAGAATGAAATGAAAGATGAGTGGGACATGAGAAACTTGACAGCTTTTTAGATCTCAGAAGACTTTTGGGGATCTGACCGCCAGACTAAAGAGAGAAGCCGCCCCTGGCCTCTCGTATCTTCGCTCGCTGCTTGCGTCGGCTTTCCCCGTTCGCTCCCACTGCGATCGGTTCCGTGTTTAACACCGAGATGCGAAATCGTTTCAGGAACCACTACTGTCTTTGATAGCATGCTGCCCGTCCTTCCTGAGATCTCCCCCAGTGTCTTTCTTCTGACCGCTCTGGTCCATCTTGCGAGCGGTTTAGTGTTCGCGCGGAGATGAGAAATACCTGCGAGAAACTAGCTTCTCTGCTCGGGGATCGTCTCAGTGTCTTTAGATCTCATGCCGCATACTAAATGAGTCCCGGTGGAATCGGTTCGCTCTGGCGAAACCAAAAAGTTACAACAAATGTTCAGGGGTTCTAATGTTATGAAAAGCTAAAAGTCCCTTTAATCATCCATCAAATCAGGGAAAATTCACTTGTCGAACTAGACGTACGTCACAGCGCTGGTTGCACAGTTCAGACAGTAGGGCTTGTATACCTGGTAAGTTTCTGGACTAAAGTGCTTGGAGTGCTGATCTTGCATCTGTCAGAAATACCACAGGCTGTGGACCGAGATTGCTACAATTTCTCTGCCGTTTGTTGTGGGGTTTGCCTAATGTCTGTAGTGTTTAGGGTGTATCTCCTTCCATGTTTCTAAGTTTATTTCTCTGTACCCGGTTGTTTTTTTAAGTGGTTTATAGGTCTCTTTTTTTTACTCTATATTTTTCACACTTTTAACATATTTTGTTTGTTGCAATTTACATTTTTTAAATTTTCTACAAACGACCAATTGTTGATTTTTTAACACGAAAATTAATTTATTTCTGATCAATCGATCAGTGTCATATTAGATGCAAGTTAAATCACGATCTCGCGAAAACTCTAGCGGCCTCTCGCGGAACCATAGGGTTCCACGGAACCCCAGTGGAGAAACCCAGTCCTAGGAAAGTACGTTACAAATCTTCAGAGGGTTTCACCATTTGTGAGGCCACGACGTCGCCTGCCCTTGTACGCAGCAAGTCTTCTGATTGTTCTCCTCTGCTGCAAAAGAATACAAAGTAAGCATCCTACCTCACGAGTTTGACGATTCATTTACTCGTATAGCATCTTCCTTCATCTTCTTTCTTCTTCTTTCTTCTTTGATCCTTGGTCGCCGACTGTCAAAACAGTCAGTGGCCATCACGCCTGGTAGCGTCTTCACATTTTATTTCTGTTCTACTCAAATAGTTTCTTCTTCTTAGTGCGCTTTTCCAATCCTTATCAGACATTAAAAAAAAAATTTGAACAATATATTCATCAAGAGGGCGACTGGTTCGACCGCGCCACTTGTACCACCCAAGAGCCGGTTCTGGTCCCATAGCAAACGCTGCCGTGGTGGAGCGTAGTGTTAAACTTCACTATACTAGTTCCAGTTTTATGAGGTGGGGCGACCAGTTCCATCTCTCGCTACCTGTGTCTTCCCTAACACAACATCAAAATCTGGTACGAATTTACAGCTGGGTAGACTGGAGCTGACGCTACAGGGTTTTGAACCCGGAACCTTGCAATTCTGCCGCGAGACGCATGCGCTCTAACTACTCCCCTAATCGAAAGCTTATACTAAATTTGCGACATGAATATTATCAACTGCTGTACATTTCCTATGCTCATAAAAAACGTTTTTTCACGCGTACAGACGTAATTACAACATCTGCTAGGAACACTGTAGCCTCTAATATATATAAAGTTGCCAGGAACGCTTTCATCACTTTGATCTGCCTTTAATAAAGAAAGTGCATTCGCCTTTGCCGCATCTGCAACAGTTAAAGAATCGATCCATCTCGTATTTATGTAACTGTCATGTTATTACGGGCATTAGTGCATAGCTGGAAACTCTTCTATATTAGGCCGTACTTATTAAATAATTTATTTCATTTTATGTGATGTGTTATTGTAGTTAGCCAAACCGAACGGTCTTTTATAGTTGGACATGTGCCCTAATATAAACAACGGACCATATGTCTAGGTTAAACGGCCTTGCCAAAACGATGCAAAATTTTATTTGAAAAAAAAAGGATTGTAGTTACTTTCTTCGCGTGCCTCGAGTGAACGTTATCTTGAGTACCGATTACAATCATCTCATATAAAGTCCAATAATCTACTAGATTCGAACACAGATCTATTCGCATGCAACTCGCAAAGGAATGACGAAGTTTGATAATTTAATTTTAAAGAAAAACTCACCCAATACGTTTTCATGTTTTCTCTTTTTAACTTTAACAATCTAGTAAAACTGAAGACAAAGGACTGAGTTTTTTTCTCTTGTCTTTCTTTCTTTCTTTCTTTTTTTTTAAAATTAAAAAAAAATATAGGCAATAATTAAGGTGAACTACTTTCATTCCACGCATCACGTTAGAGCCAAACGATATCTGCCTTTTTGACATTTTGAAACTTTTGCCATGATAATCAACAAAACATAGAGATACTAATTTGATAATGTAGGTGTAAATCTGTCAGAAGCAGTCTTTTATTATGGTAAACTTTATGTAGTGCTCAAACACGAGGAACGAACTGAGACAATCTTAAAACATATATAATCAATGTGACAGAATGGGGCGACCCTTCTCTATCTCTGTTTCACTACGGCAGTATATCAGTTACAATTTTGTACTGATTTTTAATACGTGCTTTCAATTGTTGCACTTTCTTTCTTTCTCTGCTATGTGTAGCAGATATTTTGTATTTCCCTTCTTACACCCCTCTCAGGGATACGTCATCACGTCTGTTTGTTACCCGTCCCTTCCCTAAAGTTTTGCAAGGAGCGGCAGAGATAATATTAATGACAACCATGTTGGCTATCGCGAGTGCAGTCGACACTAGACTACAGATTAAACACTAAAATCGCTCAGCGTATTTGTTTAATTGCAGCGAGACTGCGCTAGTCGCAAAGATGGTAATACGGGATGACACATTTTGGACAGACAGGACTGACAAGATTACTTTCGATAAAGTAATATGATGTTACATCTTACAAACATTGCTGAGAGAGTTTACCGATGTGTTTGTGAGTTGCTACACAAGGCATCGGAGGTTTGATTGCCATATATGGGAAACGTGACCTTTGCATCACGCGCAAAATGATTTCATGTCGGAATATTTAGAAATTACCCCACCCAACATTTTTGTTTGTAATGATTGGAGCCCTGAGCAGCTTTATAATAAACAGATGCGGGGGTAGGACAAGAATACAAGCTGATGCGTTTCAGAGTTAAGACACTATGAGAAATCGCTTTCCAAGACACAACCAGACTTGCCACAAGTTAGAATTCAGAATTTTTATTTATTAGGCTGGACTTTGTAGAACAATCTTGAAGGACTTACAGTGCTGAGGAAAACCATTTTAATAAGGAAGGCTGAAGAAACTGAAACACAAAGAGTCATAGAGGGAATTATCTTATAATAGTAATGACCACCAAGAACACGCGTAAGAAGCCCAATCAAGTGCCTTAACTTCATTCATCTGAGCAAAAAGTCTGAGCCAGGATTGGCGTAAGTTGTCATTGAGATAGACGTAAAAACGCAGGACCAGCTTTGCAGTTATCCTTGATTGTTATGGGAACGTGCTGCACCTTTAAGCTTAACCAGAGACGTGAGAACTTCAGTGACCTATCTGCACAGAACCAATCAGCGGGAGCAGAAACTACTACTGGCAGCTAAGTGAAACGTATATGCTGCCAAAGTGAAAATTGAAAAAAAAAACATATGATCATTCAATGATGAACATTTTCTTTTAAACTATTCAATTATTTCAACCCTTGTTAAAACTAAATGACTATTAAATCCGTTATTTGTTAATATACAAATTTAACTTCGATTTAATCATTTTAAATCTACTGCATAATTGTCTCAGTCAATTTACTAAACACACTCTAAACAGAGCTATACCAGAATAATAAGAGTTCCACTGAGTAAATCAGGGTAGGGGCTGGACGAGCTAAAAATAATAATTGCTTAATCCTTCACAAAAATTGTCGGCAGATCATAGAATTAACGTGCTCAGCCAATGCAGCATTGTTTTCGCTTTTTCTGAATATCTTGCGAACACTTCCTCGGGATAGAAGCGTCATTACGACTCTGCCAAGGTAGACACCTTTGAAGCCCATATTAGATACTCTTGAGTTTTGGCCACTGTTGGACCAATACTGCAAGCAGGGGAGGCAATACCGTCACAATCAAGACACAGGCTATCAAATCAAATTTTTTAAAGATAACCGAACATTTATAGAAAAATATTGTGGTTAAATAGCTGTTATATAAGTAGTGAAATTACACTTTATTTATCTATTCCATTTTCTCAGTCTTCTAAATATGCTACAGACGCTTAAAGTTTAATGTGTTGGCTTTAATTCTTCTCCAGTCATTGTTTTGGCGTGTATACATGCTTGTTTAGTAATAATATTAATAATAGCAGCAGTGGTAGTTAGTTTGGAAGTAGTCGTAGTGGTAGTAGTGATAGTATTAGTTTTAATTATGATTCTGAAGCATAAAATTCCCTTTTACCATATCATTAATAATGTTAACATTTTCATTCTCCTCAAAGCCGGCATACGCTTTGTAGCTGCCACCATTACTCACTCACTACCTTCCCAGTCGTCACAAAAAAGTTAAATATATGAATAAAAATGAAATTTACTCGTTGGAAATAAAACAAAAGAGTTCTTGTTTTAATATATTTAATGGCGATCAGAATTTAAAAAAAAATATTCAGCTGAATAGTCAGGGGTGTGGCCGTGATAGCGTGGGTTAAGGTTTGCATTTCTTTATAGTGTTCGTATAGTGTTGATGTTATAGGTTCAGATCACTGCCCTAATCAGTGGTCAGCATGTGTGAGCAGACAATGTAAACCCTCTGCTGTAAACAAGTGATGAATTGCACTGTTAGACAAGACGTACAGATGGTTGATAGTTTCTAACTCTGTTGACACACTGTACTCCAACAGCAGTGAAACGAACTTCAAGGTTTTTATTTACATAAAATATAATCCGCTTCTCTCTTCTGCGAATTTATCTCATAGATTTTACACATTTCAATTTGATATAATTTCCATTCGTACCTTCTCTCCATTCAGCGAACATCCGAAATCATATTATTGTACATATCTGTCACTGATCTGCTCTCGTCTAATTTCACCACTGCTATGTCACCTAGATGATCTTCTAAGAAAAGTTGGTTTATCTTTATAACTTTTCACTTAGTGACCTTCTGGTGTATCTTGCTAGAAGACTGGCCTACAGCTGCCAGGGATGTTGATTTTCTACCAGTTTACTTGATCACTACACCTGTCTCTGTTTTATCTAACAAAAATCTATATTCAATATAAACTGCAATCATTCCTGCTGTCTTGAAAAACACAAAACCTTGATAACTTGATAACATAACTCTTGTTATGGCGTGTCTCTAACCACAGTATCAAAATCACATCACAATAGCTTGTTTTCCAGAGACATGAATATCAAAAACCTCCTCACTAATGAACTTCCAAACTACCATCTCTCTAGCACACACTTGCTAGCTCACGCTCAGCGCGTTCTCCCATCTGACTCTGACTAATTCCCGTTCTAACATTTTCCGTTCTTTCCTAAAAAATGTGTTCATCCTACCACAACTTTCTCGTGCGTATTTTTTTTTCTTGCTCACCTACCAAAACTACAAGGGACGTAATTCTAAGTTATCTCCCTTTGATGATTTGACTCAAAACCATACACTTCTCTTCAATTCTTATTACAAAAACTTTACATGCTGTTTTACTTTACATAATATCCTTAGACCTAAGGGTCTTTTATATTTGGACATGCGCCTTAATATAACCGACTAGGTTGAACGTGACGCGCCTCGCCAAAACGAGGCAAAAGTTTTACATTAAAAAAAAAAAAACATGCAAATTTGTCCCACTACAATTTTGGACTCACTTAATATGCTTAACTCTAAACATAACTACTACATCTTCCAAGTGGAAACCACAAAGTTCCCTCCCTTTGCTCAAAGCATTCCTCCACACATATCACCTCCCTTCAACAAAGACAGAGTCTTTAAACAACTCCATTCATTTTTTCCAAACCATTTATTATCTTCACTCACTTACTTGTCTAAAACCAAACCACCGTTCACAGGGGTATGACTATAAAAAATGGAGAAGAAGAAGAAGTGGGAAAAACAAAATAACCAGAAAGTTCCACTTTCGTAAATGGGTGCTTGCGTAGAATAGAAAGTTTGAAATGCTATGACAAGATCACTGATGTGGAACCAAACAAAATGCTAGTGGAACTAGTCCGAGTTTTCAGGGAGAAGTTAATCCCCTTAGAGCTTCATTGATATCTTTCCCCAGCTTACGAAACGTCAGTGAAACAATATCATGCCCCTGACAACGGACTTTCAAAATAACGTTGTCTGCGTTCTGGGCCAAATTGTTTGATATTCAGTCCAAACAGGAACATTGCAGAAAATCGAAACAAAAATTTACCACTGTTGCACAAGAAGTTTGTGTGTTACCTCCACTGTTTTGTCAAATATAAATCAATACAAATGTTGGTCTATTTTTTTAAACACTGACGCAACAATCTCATTGACTACACTCACTCATTCAAAACTCTTTAGTTCCCAATGAAGCATAGGCCTTCCATAAACTCACGACCAGCCCTTCAGTCGTGTACCACCCATTCAAGATCTTTCCTTGACTTCATTACACGCTTCATGTCTTTACCAAGTTATCTTCACTATGCGGGTTTAGATGCCCCTCTTTATTTCCTACTTAGGAATTATAGAATAAGTACTGCCCTGTACGGCTCCTTTCCTCAGTGTGTGTCCTCACATCTTGTTGCTCTTGTATACACCAGGCTCTTGTTCATGTTGTGAAGTTTTTTTTGTTTTCTGTTTTACTTTAAGTTTCTACAGCAGGGGTAGGAAACACAGGCGCTGTTGGAATCTACTTTAAAAAACACTGAGCTTTTTAAAGATTTACCTTGATAAAACCATGTCTGCTTTCAGGTTTTAGAATATCTAGAATTAGGAATAACTCCACTCTATACGTAACTTTTACCTGTGCCGCACGATCTACTTCCTGCAATCTCATCATCGGAGCGGTGGACAATTTAAACTAAAGATTTTGCCGAAAGTTAACTTCACTTAAAAGAAAAAGATCGCGTTCTATCTTATATCTTCTTCTTCTTTGATCCATAGCCGCCAACCGTCAAAGCAATCAGTGGCCATCACGCCTGGTGGAGTCTTGTAGGGCAGCAACAAACTGATTCCACTTTGTTCGGTCGGCGGCCATCCTTCGTACAGTGCCCTAACTGTGGTTCATTCTTTGCATCTCGGTTTCCACAGTTCTCCACCAAGTTGTTTTTGGTCGGCCTCTCTTTCGTTTTCCTTCAGCATAGCTGTTCTTGTAATGGCATCGGGGTCCCTTCTGAGGACGTGGCCAACCCGACTCCAGCGTCTGCCAGCTATGATGGTGTGCATGTCCTCCTGGTTACTCCGAATAAGAAGTTCTTTGTTGCTGATGGTATTCGGCCAAAAGATTCGGAGAACTTTCCTTAATTCTATCTTATATGGTTAATGAATAAAGTGAATTTTAGTAAACTAACGCTGGTTTTTAGCTGGAAATGTGATGAAAGCACCTGTAGACCTGGGAACTTCACGCTTTTAAGTGTTGGTGGGAGAGATAGTCACGAAGTTTAAAGGTAAAGGATCCCGTTATACGTCCATTGAGGCATATTGGGAATATGGTGTTAGGCCCATAGTTTCTTTACCACCGGCACACTAGGGGTGATGTGGTCAGCATCACCCAGGCCACTTTAACCTTCCCAGAAGTTGCTCTGGCACCCAATTCACGAGGCTGGGTCGACGCCAGAGCCGTTTACGGTCTAAAATATCCCGCCTTAATTGGAGATCGAAAAATTGACCTCCGAGCTAGGAAGCCAGTGTACTAACTACTGCGCTACCGCGGCTCCCGCGAAATTTACCTCAGTTAAAAATTCTTTTTCTACCCTCCGTCACCTAGAGATCTACCAAATTATGCATTGGGATCTACCAGTAGATCAAGATTGACCTGTTTCCGACCCCTTTTCTACAGGATATGGTCGCCGGCCTTGACCTAACCCTACTTAGCCTACACTGTTCTTTTAGCAGTTGGTGAATAATTAGTGTAATCTTTACATTTTTTTCTCATTGCTTGTTCAGTCACTTTCTTTCACGGTGCTTCATTGTCATCTTGTTTCTTTATTTGTCATTGTGTATGTTATATTTGCTGTTCTCTCATCAGTTCGTTAACTGCAGGCTTCCTTACGTCATCCATGTCACTTTAACAATTTCTTACTTTTTGGGTATTATTTCTCTTCCTGTTTGTTAAAATAATTCTTTAAGAAGAATTTTTCAGTAACCAAATATACAGCGTACTTTTTGCTAAAGCATTATGCTGATTTATCACAGTAGCTCTACATTTGTATCCTAATTCGGTATCCGATTTTAACAGTTATGCTGGTAGTTTGATTTTCCTATTTTGATTGCTTTCTTTAACTTTATCCCCCCCCCCCCCCTTTCCCCATACACACACACATGTACGTAATCACCATCACAGTCAGCTCCAGGCCTTGTTTTTAGTTGATAATAATGCATTTCTAAATTTTTTTATTGATCAGCAATCAATTTGGTTACACGTATCATTATCTGGGATTCATACAAGCTTGACTTTCGAAGAGGCAAAGAATCTTATCAGAATCAGGTACAATGACAAATGGGGTGCAGAGCATCCAGGCCACACACAAGATGATGCATATTACAAGCTCAACAGAAGAGAGCTAGTGATAATCTTCAGACACCGCACTGACCACAACAGATTGAGATACCATCTATTCAACAATCTAAAGATAGAAACTACCGATGAGTGTAACTGTGTCACTGATAAAATGACTGCTGAACATCTGCTTCAAATATGCCCAACATATGAGGAACAAAGAAAGCGCATATGACTGTCACCAGTACCATTCCTGGAAAACCTCTATGGAGATAGAAATAGCCTCAAGCTGATTACTCCTGTCTTTGAACATATTCAAGTAGACGTCTGAGAGGTTACGAAGAAGAAGAATGTCGTAGATTTTTGATAGGGGAATTAGGACTAGGGTTGGTCCCTTCTGAATAGATTAGAATAAGCGATAGCAACAGTGAGAGATAATAATAGAAATAGATTTCCACGAGTGAGATGGAGAAATTAATAGTGTCTGTCCCTGAAATCGAGAATCTTCTCTCTTTCAGCCTATCTTCTACAACAGATCTAGACGAGTCAGACAGTCTATTATAATATATATTAATATATATATCTCCACTCACATACACACACACATAAGTGACGACAGTTAGACGCACAGACGTGGAAAAACTATAACAATGAAATATAGATATTTTGGAATGAGCTGACCGACACGCTTGAATAAAGTTTACGTAAATTTATTAACATAAGGAAAATTTACCACAACGCATAAATGTTAATATCAAGCATAGAAAATACATGTAAGGTAATGAATTACTATAAATATAATAGACCCATAGGTGTAATCTTTTCCCTCGATGTTTAGCCCACGATCCTGTTAGAAGAAAAGTGATAGCCTCAAAGAGTCACGGATATATACACTATAGTCTCAGATTTCCCTCTAAAGTCTAAAAACAGAATGTATACCCTAATCTATCCTAAGAGAGGAAAACCAGCATTTAGCAACAATTTGCATAAATGAAATTACAAAAAAATGTGGGTGCATTAATCATATAATAAAAGAATCACTCAGTCTGCTTTCACTCTGTTCTTTCAGCAGGGGCCCCTGTCTCACTTTTTTTACCTAAAATCTTGCTGGTGTTCGCCATCTGGCGCACGTTAGTACACACACACCGTTTAATCTGTCTGTCTTTTTGATGAAGCGGATCCCAGCTCTGCAGATTTTGGTTTCATCCAATGGGTCCGGGGAGCGTCCTCTTCATGCGATAGTTTTCTTTTCAGATTTAAGTTAGTGTCAATTTACTCAGTTCAGGTAAGAATTAGATTTAAGCGAGCACACAGTGTCAGAATCACGAGGTTTCCCTTATTTAGGAAAATGACCGGTTGGTAAATTCTCTCAATAGATAATTATTGGTCACACCACAATTAGTCAAAATGTCGGAATGTTAATGATTTGTAATTTTTTTCTCGCCACAGGGCTGCATGTACATGAGAGTTTGTGAAGAAATATAATCTGGCTCAAAGGCCCAGTATAGGCATTTAGTCTTTACAACCGTTAGTGAGATTTGTACTCTGTCTATTTCTTGAGGCACACACACTGCCAGACAGGTGTTAACTTGTAAACCCACGTGGTTAAAGATAAAAATGTTTCTTCTCTCAGTTGTACTAAAACCGCTGGTAAAAGTTGGTCTGACCCAAAACTGTGTAAGGAAGAGAAAAGTACAAAATACTTAACCATAATATTCGCTTCGGTTTTAACTTACATTATAACTGCAAGCGTAGAGCTTGTCTTAACGTTAAAACTCCCGTGAAATAATTATGATCGTTTAAAAAAAAATCTATCATCATGAATTAGAAATACCTACGTATTTCGTCAATACTCAATGATGACTCGGTGCAGTTATAAGTTAGTTACAATATACTCGGACTGGTTACAAGCAATTTAATTAAATTTTATTTACAGCTGCATGAGTTTAAGCTAGAAATAATAATTTTAACTGCTTTCCACTGTAACACGTCAACTAGAGAATATAACAGACTTATAATTTAATCCCTCTGCACAGAAATCTAACTAGTGAAAATAAAATAGGCGATTTACCACTTAAATCACTCACAAAATACTAGACATATTATATTTACCTCAACACAGAACTACTAAGAACTATATCCAATTCGACCAACTAAATGATGCTTCTATTAACAGAGATCTTAGGAAGCGAAAGCTAGATGGCAATGGACCAACTAAATGATGCTTCTATCAACAGAGATCTTAGGAATCGAACGCTAGATGTTTCTAGTCTTGACTGCGGAGTATTGAATGAATTTAGTCTAAACTACTGGGGTTTATATCTTATGAAAAGAAATGATTTCCTAATTCTCTTACTTACTTACTTAGTCGTTCCTCTTCTACCATGAGGTGTAGAGGTTTGGAAGAGAGAGCGCCAGACTATTCTATCAGCTGTCTTCTTCCTAGCCTGGTTCCATTCTAGTCCTCGGTCCTTCAAAGATTGTCTAATGTTGTCCTTCCAGCGGACTCTGGGTCGTCCTGGAGGTCTGGATCCCTGGCTCTTTGTTTCCCATGCTTATCGTGGTAGCCGATCTTCTCCCATTCTGCAGACATGGCCAAACCATCTTAGTTGGGACTGTTCTATTTGGGTCTGCAGCGGGTGGGATTTTAGGCCTTGACGTATCGTCTGGTCCTAATTCTCGAAAACCCGAAATAGTTCCCGTCTTAACACCTACATAAAACTCAGACGACGGCACTGAAACTGCCAGACGCGTTTCACACTTGCAGCTACCTATGGTCATACCCGAGCGATGCATGTTGGCGCCTCTCACACCTAACACCGAGAAACGTAACCGTAGAAGCTTCGTGTTAGATGAAAATGCTAGACGATATGTCTGCCCTCACGTCTGTCGAGAACGAATTTCACACTAATCTGTCTACTCAAGAACTTAGCTAAACAGCAATAAAAATGCGTTGCTAAATAAGAAAAGAGACAGGCGAAGGTATGAATGGGAGAGTTTTATTTATCACAATCAGACGAATGCGAAGAAAAGAAGGATAAAAGAGCGATAATAAAGTAGAAGACACGGGTAGAATAGAGAAAAGATATAGAAATTTATTAATCATAAATCTCTCTGTGACAAAGAAGAAGAAACAGAAGAAGAAGAAGAAGAAGAAGAAAAAGAACATGGGATTATTGGTGTCCAAAGACTTTTAGAATGTTATTTGAACTAGCTTTTTTCTATGACAGTATAACGCATAAAAAAATATCTTCGCTTCTTTGTTACTCCGAATCGGCAATTGGCGACATCTTAAACTTTCTCTTTCCATAAGGTGCAAAAGGTAAAAATATGAATGAAATGATGTTGGACAATTAATTATTCGACTGTTTGGAATGTGTGTGTGTATATATATATATATATATATATCTATATATATATATATATATATATATATATATATATATATATATATATATATATATATATATATATATATATTTTTCCTGCAAATAGTTGCAAGCTGGCAATGGAATTTTGGAAGCTGCTACTGCTTGTGGTGGTGGTGGCTGACTCTTGTTGCATCATGGTGCACGGATGGGGCGAGCCTGAAAGGGAATCAGTTCTGGACTATCACAATACTAAACGCAGCGAGGAAAAAGGTTGTTACGTGAACGCATTGGTTAGTAGCAAGTTCGTTTATGTGCGTACATTTGTGTGTGTGCAAATTTATATGTACTGTCATAAATTTTACTTAGATAGGTCTTAGAAATAGTGGTCCCGTCCGAGTGGAGGATGATAGTGAAGACTCTGTGATAGTAAGGGGTAAGAAATAGATAGTTGATTCACAAGGGTGCTGGGGTAAGAGGAAGGACAGTCTCTGAATCGTGTAATTGCTCCAAATCAGCCTATCTTACGACACTTATTTACCTGCAGACTCCTTAATCTCCTGGCTAAATATTTTTTGCCAATTACCCTACACTCATGTACACACACCAATTTGGTGATACAAACGCACAGACGTAAATACAAACTACGTATAACAGATATGGGGTAATGGGTCGACCAACACAGTAATTAAAGGTTTATGGAGTTTATTATCATTAAACCAAAATCACAACATCAATCATGTTACATTAAAAAAAATCATAGTTACAGACAAGGAAGGGGGGGGGGGGAAATAGTATCTCAATAGGCCCTCCCCTCTGGTATAGGAAAACCCAATCCAAAGACAATTTCTATCAGAGAGGTAGTTAACCCAAAGATAGGTCAATTTTTAACTGATGGGGTATACGATAATCAGTATGGGGTATAGGAACAGATTCCTATTTTTCTCAATGTTATCCCTTGACTATGCAGATTCTTCTTCTTCTTCCATCCTTAGCCACCAACCGGCAAAGCAGCATGTGGCCAGTACGCCTAGTGGTGTCTTAGGGCAACAACAAATTGATCAATCTATCGCTGTTTCCACCACGCCTAGTGGCGTCTTTGTGGAACAAAAACAGATCAAACAATCTATCGTTGTTTCCGTAATCAGATTGGTTGGCAAGCAGGTGATCAGCCCACTGTGCGAATGCAGATTAAGGGAGGGGAAAATAAAAATTAAACAACCCCACAGAGAAAAAACAAGAAATCAAGTATACTGATGTTTACCAAGAAAAAAAAAAAAAAAAGATAATTTAAGGTTATCTAATTTTTCATTCATTCAATACACGCGCACAGTGGCCACTACCATTCACACTTTCCGATCGTTGAAGGCGGCATTCCAGGGAATAACAAAAAAAATCTATCAAGTACTCAAAATACTCTGAGTCTTTTTCTTCCCTTTTCAGCCCCAGACTAGCAGGTTTTGCGTTCAGCTATTTGCCCGTACTCGCTGAAAATCGAAGCCTTAGTGTCTTTTTTCCCCTAATGGTTCTATGGGGTGGCACTGTCCTCGGGATTTAACAGATATATATATATATATATATATATATATATATATATATATATATATATATATATATATATATATATATATATATATATATATATATATATATATATATATATATATATATATATATATATATATATACGGGGGTAATCCAGTAGAAAAAAACGTTTACTGTCAGTTGTAAAATAATGATATAAATTCTGCCACAGCAGAGCAGTAATAATTATAGAATCACTTCTGGCAATGTTCTTCTCCAGTTATACTTTAAAAGAATTGATTATGATTAAAGTTCTTGGTTTGACTACTCTCATGAATGTAGAGGAGGACCGCATATGGGTCACAACACGAAGATTTTTTATTGTTCAATAATCACTGGATGGTGTAAGAACCAAAGTCAGTAGGACTCTATGAAATGCTAGGACGCAAAGGTATTGTCCAGCCTATATGTAAAAAATAGAAAACATGTAATAAAAAAAATGCAATTCATATTCTGACGCCCGTTAACTTTACAGGTAAGACTATTTTAACCACTCCGGTATTTAATTATATATATTTAAAAACTCCCCGCGAGTGTCTTGTCGTTAGAAAATACACACGTATATATAGAACTAAACTGCATTAATCAATTATGAATCGCCTAGCGGCTTATAAATTATTTTAAGCATCTCTCACTGGGGAAGAAACGGGTAATTAAATTTACGTTATAGCTGGAGAATTTTACTATATGTTTATTTGATACGTTTTCAATTTACACAAAAATCCCAGTGAAATAAAATGAAACTTTAAACGAATAAATCAATTAGATGCTAATAACTATATTTTTACCGCAAAACCCAAGAAACTAGAATTTAATTCTCCACGTATTCAGAATCGTGATGCGTTCAGAGCAGCTGTAATGGAGACAACGTTCTGGAAAGAATACGTCACATGATGACGTATTCCTGTAGGAAGTCTGATAAATATTGACTCCGAAAATGCGCGCTAGACCATTCCAGAAATCTTGATTAGCAAACTGACAACTGAGTTAGATGCTCCCGACTATATATTTAAAATGGCTATTTTTTCATCTCCTGTGCGGAGTTTAACACCTCTGTAGATCCTTCGTTCAGTTCCTGATATCAAAGTAAAAGAATCCCCCTACAGAACCTACGTAGATTCGTTTCTCTACGAGCGCGATCAAAGTTCTTTTCCCTTCAGGTGCGCCGAGTCGCGTCTCTGGAGCGCGATCAAAGGCTTTAGCAGTCGGTGTGCGCGGTCACGCCTATCGATGTGCCCTTAACAAACCGTTCTCTCTTTCTAGAACTACAAGCTGACGTGATGGCATGATCCAACTCAGGTAAAACGTCCTACTTTTTAAAGAGAAGACATTAAATTATGTATAGTTGGATTATTACTGCTTGAAACAAAGACAACAGGCGTGGCTAGACTAAGAATCGGACACTGGTAATAGAGACGCTTGGCTTCCACGTGTTTGACTGTGCACATTTAAGTAGCCAGCGAGGGAAATCTAACGTGTTGATCTTGCTTGAGTCAAAATAGTGAGGGCCCCCGATAATATTAAAGAGAATCGATCAAGGTTGCCCATTTTCATCTGTCACAGTCGTCCCCGCTTAAAGACGTGAAATCATTTTTCATGTTTCTTTTATGATAATGGAGCTGCCTTGATCGGTAGCTTCTGGATGGTTGGTGTGTTCAGTTTCCTCATCTTCTTCCGTGGTCCAGTTTCTACTCATGAAATCTTCTCAGACGTTCTGTTTTCCCGGAATATATTCCACTTTAAAAGAGTACACACTTAGTAGCAACGCCCACCGCATGATTCTTGCGTTAAATTCCTTCTTTGCGCCAAGATAAGCTAAGGGAGCGTGGTCTGTTTGCACCGTGAATGATACTCTGTAAAGATATTCATGGTGTCTTCTTACGCCATGAATCAATGCCAGACATTCTCTTTCAACCGTGGAATAGTTACGTTCTGCCGTATTCAGTTTACGGCTGCCATACGCAACTGGGAATAACAGATTCGGATTGGTGTCATCTGCTTGAAGCAGGGTTGACCCGATGCCCTGACCCGAAGCGTCAACCCGCAATATAAAAGGTTTCTTGAGGTCAGGTAGTCTCAAGATGGGGTATCCGGACAATTGTCATTTTAAAGTGACGTATGCTTATTCGCACTTGGAATCCCAAATAACCCTGTCCGGTCGCCCTTTTTTGGTAAGGTCAGTAAGGGGTGCCGTTAATCCGTTGAAATTTTTGATAAATTTCTGATAATATGCACACAGTGATAGGAAAGAACGGGAGTCTTTCTTCGTTCTGGGCCTCTTTGCTGTAACAATTTTCTCAATATTCTTGGTAACTGGCCACATGGAGCCTCGAGAAATTGTATGCCCAAGAAGTCTAGCTTTTCAAAACCGATGAGACATTTGCTAGGTCTAGCTGTGAGACCAGTTTCGTGTAGTCTCCTGAGGAGCATATCAACCGTAGCAATATGTTCATCATAGTTTTCCGATGCAATTAATATATCATCCATGAAATTATGGATATGGGGACTTTGCAAGGGTTCTAAAAGCTTTCTCATAATTCTGGTGAAGACTTCTGGTGCGTTGTGCAATCCGAACGGCATCACATTGAAGGTGTAGTGTCCTTCACTGGTGCTGAAAGCTAACAAGGTTTAACTTCCTCCTTGACTGGTATTTGGTAATAACCTTTACTCAGGTCAATCTTGGAGAAAATTCTTGCCTTGTTAAGTTTGGTGAACAGCTCAGAAGCGCTCTGTAAAGGTTCAGGCTGGAATTCCGTTACTGTGTTAAGTAAACGGTAATCTATGCACAGCCGAACTTCCTTATTGGGCTTTTGCAACAGTACTACGCTCGAACTGTAAGGAGAGGTAGACTCGCTAATAATTCCTTCCTGACGCAGCTTGTCTATTTCTTCGTGTAGTGTATCAGCTTTGGCGTACGGAATGGGGTAGACTCTGGTTCGAACAGGGATCTCGTTCGTCAATTTCATATCGAATTCTATGAGATTTGTTTGACCAGGTACATCCGTTAAGACTGTAGTGTACTGTTTCAGTAGCGCCCTCGTTTCTGTCTGTTGAGCTTCCGAGAGATTGTCGCCGAACTTGACATCTTTGAAAGATTCCGTCTGTTGCAATGGATACTCCACGCAAGTATCGTCATCTTCCTCATCTTCCGTTGCTATGGCGACGGCCTCTCCGATACATATTTGCTTGCTGAGACAACTGTCTCATCAGCCTTCTGGTCTGTCAGGGACCAAAGTAAGGCTTCTAACGGCCCCTTAATAGGTCTGCCGAATAAAAGAGTAGCTGAGAGAAAACCTGTCGAGGCCTGTGGAACTTCCCTGTAGGCAAATAAGGCTGCAGGAATAAAAAGGTCCCAATCTTCGGGTTTCTCTTGTCCCAGCTTACGTAACATCATGGTGAGGCTGCCGTTAACACGTTCTACTAACCCACTTCAGGCCGGATTATAAGGGCTTGTGTAGATGTGCTGGTTCCTCAAGATCTTATCGATCTCCGCCATCAACAGGCTACGTTATGGGGATTTGTTATCCTTCAAAACTTGTTGAGGGAATCCCAACCGTGTAAATATCTGCACGAGGGCTTCTGCGACATGCTTGGAATCCGTGCATATTAGCGGTATAGCTTTGGCCCACAAAGTGCATGTGTCGACTAAGGTCAGGATAAATATGTGCCTTCTTTTAGTCCTTTCTAAGGGTCCTAAAATGTCGATTACAACCCATTGAAATGGTGTCCCCACTATTGGCATTTCACCCATGGGAACAAAGGGTGTCCGTTGCCTGGGTGCCACGCTTTGGCACTGGGCGCAGGATTTCACGTATCTGATAATATCAGAGTTCATTCCTGGCCACCAATAGTGAGTCGATATTCGCTGAATAGTGGCGTTTTGTTCCATATGTCCGCTAAAGGGAAGAGAGTGCCCCATTTCTAAGATCTGGCTTCTGTACTACGTGGGTACTAGGAGCTGGTTATTCCCTTGATCAGGGTCGCCCGTTCTAAGATACAATATGCCATCCTTCGAAAATATGTCTCCATTGTGTCTGGTGTCCTTGGCCATGGGCAGTTTTCTAAAGCAAGGCTCCAGAGCAGGGTCCTTTTGTTGCGCCTCTTTTAGTTCCGTCGGTAACAAATTTGGCGCAGGCTCCCGTTCCTTCTTGGTTTGCCCTCTTCTGGTTACTGCTGCCACAATCGGCTCTTTTGGTCTCCCAACAAACACATATCTACATCCCATGATAACTGTGTAGATAGGATCATCCATAATGGCCGCTTTAATAACACCTTTGACAAAATCAGAGTGTATTTCCACCAGTGCGATAGGAAGCGTCCTGGGTTCATCACTCTTGAAAACTACACATAGTTTGACGGTGTCCTCTGTCTCCTGACCGGGTTTGACTAGGTGTCTGGCGACAATACAGTCGAAAGATAATCCAGTGTAAAAAAGACAAATTGTTGAGGTACCGTTCAAAATAACAGTTCCTCGCATAGGGGCCTCTCCCCCTCAGGTTGAGATTCACTGACAAGTACTCTTCCTTGCGAGGCTGTTTGCAAGCATCCGATGCGATTTGGCCCGGTGTGCTTGCCCTGATCAGACGTTCCTGCAGTAGGGGTCTTTCCCTTGCCTTGACCTTGGTGGCCGTGCTGCCATGCAGGCCTTGCAGGTTGATCAGGATTGTTGTTGTTGGGGGGATATCGAGTCTTGTAGAATTTTGATTTCTCCTGGGGAGGTCTCTGGGGTACGGTTTCTCGTTGGTTATAGTGCTGGGAAGAATTGGAAGAATGAGGAGACTGCTCTAGATTATTTTTCCGAGCAGGCTCATCTGTCGGTTTGCGTTTAGTGCTGGGAAGTTCGGCCAACACGGTTACGTAACTTTCCGCCTTATTGAGGATGTCATCCAACTTCACTGCGCCTTGTTCTGCTAGAAATCTGCGGGTTTTGTTCAACATAGTGTTTTTTATTTGTTCTGTAAGGACAAATTCTAGAAGTCCTTCATATGAAAGGGGAAGCTCGGAAAGCTCCATACACTTAGTCAAATAGTCCGTCAGGCGTGAAGAGAACTTCTGAAATGATTCAGTGCTCTCCTTCCGGATGTTTCTGAACAGTTGCAGAAATTTGCGAGCGTTTATTTCGAACCGCTCCAGTAAAGCCCTCTTTAACATGTCGTAGTTGTCTTGGCTGCTTCCCAGTTTTACGTACACGTCATAAGCGGTACCTTTTAGAGCCTGTGAAAGCTTTAGTCCCAACGTGTCAATTTTTTCATTGGGGTTAGGGAAGGATTATAGGGCAAAAGATATCGCTGTAATTTGAGAAGATTGAGTACTGGAGAGACCAGTTGACTGAGACTGGAGTGGAGACTCTCCATTACTGGAGGAAAACATAACTCCCCGACTTTGTACCGCTAGGGCTTTATGTGCCAGTTCATGCTGTCTCTCCCTCTCTCGTTCCTCTCGTTGTCTCTCCTTCTCTCTTTCCCTGCGAGCTTCCATCTCTGCCTCAATCTTCTTCTGTTCCACTTGACGATCTTCCGCTTCTTTCTTCTCCGCTCTCTCCTGTGCTTCTTTCCTATGCGCTATATCTTTGGCTTCCTTCTCTTCCGCGTCATACCTGTAAAGTTTTTAATTGACGAACGCGGTCGCTTCTTCTCCTTGCAATCCTGTTTCTCTTGCTTCCTCTCTTAGCATCGCCCTAAGTTTAACACGTTCAGCCATGTCAAAGAATGAATTCCGCTAAGTCGAGAAAAGAAAAAGAAAGTAGGAGAAAAAAAACTTTCTGCCGCTCGTGAGAAAACCCAAAAAACTAAAAAAAAAATAAATTAACTGAGATACCTCCTTCAGCTATCAGTTTTTCTAACCTATCGCAGTTATTACCTGGCGCTAGCTCCTAATACAGTCGACTAAGCCAAATGAATGGTAGGTCAGCTAACAACTAGAAAAATCTACTATTACTATCGGTAGAGAAAAATAACATAAAAATAATTATTATATTTATTTAAAAAATTTAAGGAGAAAAATTTTTTTCCTTAACAAACTCCACCCAAAACTCTACTCATCGAAGTCAGTTAAGAGAAGGGACGTTATTAACTAGACTTAAAAAAAAATCAAAATAAGCCGTCCTTTGCTTACCTGAACTCTGCTAATTTCAAAACCTTTGTGACTGTTACACAATCACGCGTCCTAGCAATCTTTGTAAAAAAAAAAGAATTTACCAAATATATGCCAAAGAATGTTTACAATAACGAATTTTACGTAACTCTCTGCTGCTGTGGAAAGAAAAAAACAAATCCTATATGTTTGTGTGGTCGACACCCAGTACTAAAAGCGTTGTCTAGGGTGTAATTATTTTTATGCTCTATCTTCACAAAGACAAACTCACAAACACACTCTATCTAGAGTTAGACTCAGACTTTAAGATCAGATCCTAATGGGGCTACCCATTAAGTGGTACTAATTTCTAGATCTGGCTCAAAATCCAGGCGAGCAACCCATTTAATGTAAATTTTACTGAGATAGGTCTTAGAAATAGTGGTCCCGTCCGAGTGGAGGATGATAGTGAAGACCCTGTGATAGTAAGGTGTAAGAAATAGATATTTCATTCACAAGGGTGCTGGGGTAAGAGGAAGGACAGTCTCTGAATCGTGTAATTGCTCCAATTCAGCCTTTCTTACGACATTTATTTACCTGCAGACTCCTTACTCTCCTGACTAAACAATTTTTGCCAGTTACCCTACACTCATGTACACACACGAATTTGGTGATACAAACGCACAGACGTGAATACAAACTACATATAACAGATATGGGGTAATGGGTCGACCAACACAGTAATTAAAGGTTTATGGACTTTATTATCATTAAACCAAAATCACAACATTAATCATGTTACATTAAAAAAATTCATAGTTACAGACAAGGAAGGGGGGAGGGGGGGAGGAAAATAGTATCTCAATAGGCCCTCCCCTCTGGTATAGGAAAACCCAATCCAAAGACAATTTCTATCAGAGAGGTAGTTAACCTAAAGAGAGATCAATTTTTAGCTGATGGGGTAAACAATAATCAGTATGGGGTATAGGAACAGATTCCTATTTTTCTCAAGGTTATCCCTTGACTAAGCAGATTAAGGGAGGGGAAAAAGAAAAATTAAACAACCCCACAGAGCAAAAAAAAACAAAACAAGAAATCAAGTATACTGATGTTTACCAGGAAAAAAAAGATAATTTAAGGTTATCTAATTTTTCATTCATTCAATACACGCTCACAGTGGCCACTACCATTCACACTTACCGATCGTTGAAGCCGGCATTCCAGGGAATAACACACAAAAAATCTATCAAGTACTCAAAATACTCTGAGACTTTTTCTTCTTTTTTCAGCCCCCCAGACTAGCGGGTTTTGCGTTCAGCTATTTGCCCGTAGTCGCTGAATATCGAAGCCTTAGTGTCTTTTTTTCCTAATGGTTCTATGGGGTGGCACTGTCCTCGGGATTTAACAGATATATATATCTGAATCCTTCGCTCCGTATCTGCAGTGAGTGTCCAGCCCTCACACCCATACAAGAGAATAGATAATACAAGTGATTTGTATAATTTGATCTTCACAGGAAAACTGATGTTACTTTTCCAGATCACATTCAACCTTGTCATGGCAGCTGAGGCCATCTCAAGTCTTGTCTTGATTTCTTTACTTGATCTTCCATCACTACATATAGTGGACCCGAGATATTTAAAGTTGTTAACTTCTTCTAACGTTTGCCCATTTAAAGTAATGTTGGTCGGAACATGTTTCTTATGGCTATTCACCAATATCTTGCTTTTTTCTATATTAATTTCCATCCCATACGTTCTTGTTACTTTCTCCAGTCTAGAGGTAAGGTCTTGAAGTTCTGATTCTGATCCAGCTATCAGATCAATATCATCAGCAAAATGTAGGTTGCACAGAGGTCGGCCTCCAATCAATATGGTTGATTTATAATCGTAGAGAGCCTCCTGCATAATATGTTCTAGATATATATTAAAAAGCACTGGTGACAGGATACATCCCTGGCGAACTCCTACAGTTGTTTTGAAAAATTCTCCAATGTCGTTGCTTGCAAAAACAGCACTGCTTGCGTCCTTGTATAGTGCTTCAATGATATCTATGATGTTGGTATCAAAATTGAATTTTCTCATTACTTGCCATAAGCCTTCATGCCAGACTCGATCGAAGGCTTTTGTGAAATCGATGAAGTTATGGTATAAATCGTGTTGATGTTGGAGATGTTTTTCGATAAGTAATCTAATATTGAAGATTTGTTCTGAGGTACTTCTTTTTGGTCTACAGCCAGCCTGTTCCTCTGACAAGATTTCTTCTGATTTCTGTTTTATTCTGTTCAAAAGTATCCTTAACATCACCTTACTTGGATGACTAATAAGGCTAATGGTTCTGTAGTTCTTGCACATTTTTAGATTTCATTTCTTTGGAAGCGGTATTACTAATGACTGCGTCCATTCTTTTGGCCATTTTTTTGTACTCCATATCTTCTGGCAAATTGTTGTCATGATTTTTACTATATCTGGTCCTCCATATTTCAAGAGCTCTGCTGGGATATTATCCACACCCGGTGACTTCCCTCCTTTCATCGAACATATAGCCTCTTCCACTTCTTCCCGTAATATTGCTGCATTTCCGAGTTCCCTGTTTTCGCACTTAATGTTGTTTAATATGCCTACGTCAGTGTCAAGTTTACAGTTATATAATTCTTTACAATATTCTGTCCACCTTCTCATTACAGCTGTTTTTTCATTGAGCAGAGCCCCATTGCTATCTTCTATGACAGTGGGGCTCTGCTCTCTCTCTCTCTCTCTCTCTCTCTATATATATATATATATATATATATATATATATATATATATATATATATATATATATATATTTTACAGGTAAGACTATTTTAACCACTCCGGTATTTAATAATATATATTTAAAAAACTCCCTGCGAGTGTCTTGTCGTTAGAAAATACACACGTATATATAGAACTAAACTGCATTAATCAATTATGAATCGCATAGCGGCTTTTAAATTATTTAAGCATCTCTCACTGGGAAACAAACGGGTAATTAAATTTACGTTATAGCTGGAGAATTTTACTATATGTTTATTTGATACGTTTTCAATTTACACAAAACTCCCAGTGAAATAAAATGAAACTTTAAACGATTAAATGCTAATAACTATATTTTTACCGCAAAACACAAGAAACTAAAATTTAATTCTCCACGTATTTCTGTAGGAAGTCTGATAAATTTTGACTCCGAAAATGCGCGCTAGACCATTCCAGAAATCTTGATTAGTAAACTGACAACTGAGTTAGATGCTTCCGACTATACATTTAAAATGGCTATTCTTTCATCTCCTGTGCGGAGTTTAACACCTCTGTAGATCCTTCGTTCAATTCCTGATATCAAAGTAAAAGAATCCCCCTACAGAACCTACGTAGATTCGTTTCTCTACGAGCGCGATCAAAGTTCGTTTCCCTTTAGGTGCGCCGATTCCGCGTCTCTGAAGCGCGATCAAAGGCTTTAGCGTTCTCTCTTTCTAGAACTACAAGCTGACGTGATGGCATGATCCAACTCAGGTAAAACGTCCCACTTTTTAAAGAGAAGACATTAAATTATGTATAGTTGGATTATTACTGCTTGAAACAAAGACAGGAGGCGTGGCTAGACTAAGAATCGGACACTGGCAATAGAGACGCTTGGCTTCCACGTGTTTGGCTGTGCATACTTAATTAGCCAGCGAGGGAAATCCAACGTGTTGATCTTGCTTGAGTCCAGATAGTGAGGGCACCCGATGATATTAAAGAGAATCGATAAGGGTTGCCCATTTACATTTGTCACATGTACCTAGAGCGAGATTTTCTATTCGAGTTAATGTGTGTTTATTTCATGTATTGTATAGCTATATGAAACATCATCATCATCATCACTATCATCATTACCACTATCATCATCATCGTCATCACCATCACCACTACCATCATCCTCATCATCACCATTATCAACATCGCCATGACCATCATCATCATCATCATCATAATCATCATTATCTTCACCATCATCACGATTGTTGTTAAAGCCTGGCTATGGATGCCAAAAGTATTGGAATAAATTAAACATAGACGTAAAGTGTAAATCAATATGGGATATCACTAGTATTAAGAAGTGATAGTTATTCCAAGATACGGAATTAAATGGAGTTGGTTGCATACTCTGAACGCTAGAAAATAAACAGTTATAAGACAGACGTGCGATGTCTGTAAGGATGGAACTTTAGTATATCCTAGAACTATGTTGATGCCAAGTCTTATTTGTGTGATAACGTTTATGTGCTCATTTGAAAAAGAGGACATACATTAAATATTCAGTCGTCTATGAACTTGACTTATTGCCTGAATTGTTCAAGTTCAACAATGTTCTGTGACTGTTGGTTTACCCTTGCAAGGTCAGTCCAGACTATACCATTTATCTAAGAGAATCATAATAATTAAATAACACTGCTGGAGAAAATGAATACTAAATTTTAATGAAAGACACTGAATCAAACATTATTTAAATCATACAAAATGAATCTGAAACGGCAACAGAATTATATACCGAAATAGTAGAGATGAATTAAACTATTTGAATAAGTATTGTACAGCAACCCAATAATTCAAGCCCACTGGAACTGAATCTTTTATTAATGACTAAAAGACAGTAATCCTTGACAAAACAGTTCCGTAACAACGATCATCATCAACATCATCATCATCACTATCTTCATTATCACCATCATTATCATCAAAAATCATCATAATCACCATCATCATCACCACCACCATCATCACCACCACCATCATCACCACCACCACCACCACCACCACCATCACCACAACCTCCACCATCACCACAATCACCACCATCACCACCATCACCACCATCACCACCATCACCACCACCACCACCACCACCACCACCACCACCACCACCACCACCATCACCATCACCATCACCACCATCACCATCACCATCATCATCATCATCATCATCATCATCATCATCATCATCATCATCATCATCATCATCATCATCATCATCATCATCATCATCATCATCATCATCGTCATCGTCATCGTCATCATCATCGTCGTCGTCTTCGTCGTCGTCATCATCATCATCATCATCATCATCATCATCATCATCATCATCATCATCATCATCATCACCATCACCATCACCATCACCATCATCACCATCATCACCATCATCACCATCGCCATCATCACCTCCACAATCACCATCACCACCGCCATCATCATCATCATCACCATCATCACATTCATCATCATCACCATCATCACTATCATCACTATCATCACCATCACCATATTCACCATCACCATCATCATCATCATCAATATCACTATCTGTTATTCATCACCATCATCATTATCATAATCACCATCATCATCATTATCATCACCACCACCATCATCATCATCAAAAAATCAGTATCATCACCATCATCATCATCACAATTACCATCATTATCATCATCACCATCATTATCATAATTATCATCCCCATCATCATCACCATAACCATCATCATCATCATCATCATGACGATCAAATCGTCACCATCATCATCATCATCATCACCATCACCATCATCATCATCATCATCCCCGCCATCATTACCATCATCACCACCATTATCATCACCATCATCATCATCACCATCACCATCATCACATTCACCACCATCATCATCACTATCGCCATAACCATCATCACCACAATAATCACCATCATCATAATCACAATCATCATCTTTATCATCACCATCAAAATTCACTATCATTACCATCATCATCATCAGCACCATCACCTTCATCTTCACCATCACCATCATCACCACCATCATTATCCTCACCATCATCACCATCGCCATCATCACCTCCACAATCACCATCACCACCGCCATCATTATCATCATCACCATCATTATCATAATTATCATCCCCATCATCATCACCATCACCATCATCATCATCATGACGATAAAATCGTCACCATCATCATCATTATCATCATATCATCATCATCATCATCACCATCATCATGATCATCATAATCATCATCACTATTATCACCGTTTTCTCTCTTTACGGAGAATAAGGCTATCACTTCAGCGTGCCCTGTTGCAGGATGTCTGCTGAAAAGTATTTATGTGCTCTTGCGGGGGTAGTTTCTGCAGCAGTTTGTGTTACACTGTATTTACCAGCAGGTTGAACGAAAAGGGGACCAGCAGGTTGAACAAAAAGGGGACCAGCAGGTTGAACAGAAAAAGGGACAGCAGGGCTATTTGGCCAGCCAAGGCCTTACCCCACAAAGGGACTCACCTCAGTCTTGTTTCCCGGTTCTTTCTAGTTTGTCACTTTTTGACAGCTTCTCTGATTCTTCTGATTTCAACGTTGTTAGTAACCACCGAGATGTGGACATCTCTCTTCCACTACGGCGCCCGGGGGTCTGTGAGGAGACAAAGAAAGAATAAGACTACGGCTCCTCATGCATGTCGTAAGAGGCGAAAATATGAGTTTGTGCATGGGCTAACACTTTCACATTGTAAAACACACTGCTGAAGAAATCATCGCTGCAAGAGTATAGGGAATGCTTAAGCTCACGCCCCAAGCCAGGGAGCCCCTTGTATTTCTCGAGGGTCTCTGAAAAGTCAAAGAAAGATTAGGGCTATACACCCTTAGGTATGTTGTACATGGCGATTAATGTGAGATAGTACATAGAGCTGGCAACCTTATCATGTAACAGAAATAGTTACGGATACTACTGTTACCACATCATGTGAATGCTTAGTGCAGGCTTGTTGAAAGGAAACAGCTACAGTGGTGGCTTCATGCTCCATGAGGAATGCAAAGGAAAATGATGATGATCCTGCAAGTGAGCCCAACTGCCATGATGGTCTCTAGGCAAGTGAGCCCAACTGTCATGATGGTCTCTAGGCAAGTGAGCCCAACTGCCATGATGGTCTCTAGGCAAGTGAGCCCAACTGCCATGATGGTCTCTAGGCAAGTGAGCCCAACTGTCATGATGGTCTCTAGGCAAGTGAGCCCAACTGCCATGATGGTCTCTAGGCAAGTGAGCCCAACTGCCATGATGGTCTCTAGGCAAGTGAGCCCAACTGTCATGATGGTCTCTAGGCAAGTGAGCCCAACTTCCATGATGGTCTCTAGGCAAGTGAGCCCAACTGCAATGATGGTCTCTAGGCAAGTGAGCCCAACTGCCATGATGGTCTGTAGGTAAGTGAGCCCAACTGCCATGATGGTCTCTAGGCAAGTGAGCCCAACTGCCATGATGGTCTCTAGGCAAGTGAGCCCAACTGCCATGATGGTCTCTAGGCAAGTGAGCCCAACTGCAATGATGGTCTCTAGGCAAGTGAGCCCAACTGCCACGATGGTCTCTAGGCAAGTGAGCCCAACTGCCATGATGGTCTCTAGGCAAGTGAGCCCAACTGCCATGATGGTCTCTAGGCAAGTGAGCCCAACTGCAATGGTGGTTTTATTGATAAGGAAGGAAAGCCCTGTCAGCCTTTGATTGGAAATATATTTTATTTCAGTGGTTTGATGTTATTTTTCTTCTATTTTTGTCCCAATGCCTTTCTCAAAAGATGGATTTTCTTTGTGAGTACATGATGTAGACAACAAAAACAAAGACAGGGCATGACCTTGCATTAAATAAACAATGAAGCCTTTAAGAGTTCACCCATCCGTGACTTTAACCTACCCCTATATTCTGTGATATACGTCTTCCACTACACATTACTGTACACACGTTTTTCGGCCTTTATTTGGTCTATACTTGCTGATAAGAAAGTTATATTAGTGATTGCGTCTTTAAACTGTCTGGGTCGTCCACGGGTCCTATACCATAGTTGTGCGAGTGTCATGAGAATGACCTCAGCCAACAATGCACTTTTTTTGGGGGGGGGGGGGGGGGCAAAATTGGCCGTGTGTCCATTCACGATGTACTGTCACAGCAAGGCGATGGCGCCGTTTGGTTGGTCCTGGGTTCGATTCCCGGTAAGCCTATCATTTATATTTTCTTTTCTGTTGTCTAGTGCCATCCTTTATGTCCAACGAGGACCTTGCATCAGAGCTGTTCCAAGTAAAAATGTATTGCAACTTTTTATTGTCAAGACCACTATATTTTGTACTTTTCATGCTTAAATTAGAAAGGTTACATAATTTTTGTGGGGATTCCAATCATTCAGGATGTATCATAGTATGTATAATGTCGTACGCCCATTTATTTGTTTTCCGTCAAAATTATGCCTAGGTTAACTATTTGGCCACTTGTAGAGCGGCTGTTTCTATCGTACACCGAATACATTACTTATAACCGAAACTTAGCTGAGAAAAATAGAACGAGAATGTGTATCCGCCACAATCACAAAACGTTAAATCGGTGCAGACATCGGTGAAAGAGGTGTGCTACAAAGAAAAGTAGCAAACAACTAACTAAAAAAAGAACTATAGATTAATCTTCGATTAAATAAATTCGATTAAGATTTTTAAAAATCAATCCTTATATTGATCAAGACAAGAGTTCCCTCTCAGTATACGTTATCTATGCATAGAAAATGCCTGTGTAATTTCCAGGATGGCAAAGAAAGATGATAGCTAATGATAACTCAGGCAAGTCGTAAGAGGCAGATAATATGAGGACAACTCAATCAAATAAAGCAAGTTGTTACAGAAACCACAGGAATGTTTCGGTGTAGGTCACCTGCAGGAGAACCAGCTGTAATGGTGACTTCATAAGAAGCGTAAAGAAAATGGAGATATGATGATGATGATGGTGATGATAAGATGAGAAGAAGACGATGGCGATGGATAGGACACACACTGAGGAAACCTGTTGATAGCATTACAAGGCAGTCCTTGTTCTGGAACCCCCAGGGCAAGAGAGCAGAGGTAGACCCAGAAGCACATGGAGAAGAGAGCTGGAAACAGAGGTGAAAATGATGAGGAGAACGTGGAAAGAACTTGAAATGATGGCACGTGACAGGAGGACTTGGCATATGTTTGTTGAAGGCCTATGCTCCTTTGGGAGTGGAGGGTTATGAATGAAATGAGTGAATGGTGATGATCATGGCGGTGATGATGGTGGTGGTGATGGTGGTGACGATGATGGTGGTGATGATGATGGTGGTGATGACGATGGGGGAATGGAGGTGATGATGATAGTGATGGTGATGATGATGGCGGTGATGACGGTGGTGGTGATGGTGGTGATGATGGTGGTGATGATGGTGGTGGTGGTGATGATGATGGTGATGATGATGATGATGGTGATGATAATGATAATAATGGCGGTGATGATGATGGAGGTGATAATGATGATGGTGATGACGATGGTGATTATGGTCGTGATGATGATAATGATAATGATGATGATGATGATGATGGAGGTGATAATGATGATGGTGATGTTGAGGATGATGGTGATTATGGGGGTCATGATGATGGTGATGATGGCGGTGATGGTGATGATGATGGTGGAGGTGATGATGATGATGATGATGATGGTGATGATGATGGTGATGATAGTGACGTACAGAAAAATAAAGATATATTACAGCAGTGGTTTCTGTGGAAATTGTTTTACATTATGAGGTTGCCAGGATCGTGTAAAGCTCAGTTAGCCGCATTGTACGACATGATGGAGGGTGCAGTAGAACTATTTTTCTTCCGGGAACTGCACGGAGCACAGTTAGATACACTATCATTAAATAACAGAAGAAAAGAAACTTACAGCAGCTTAAATTGAATGCACTAGACGTCCAGTGGGCCCGTGTTCAAGAAACAAATACCAAAAGTAGGTACTCGCAAGCAAGAAGGAAACTTAACAACACAATTTCTTTGTTTCTTTTCATGTAGCAATAACTTTTATACAACATGTTTTTAGTTTTTGTGTGTCCATTAGTACCATCCCGTCAAAAAATTGACGTTAGGTAATGTCCGTGTAATTTTTTCTTCACCAGACTTACGACATGGATCTGGAGTCACAGGCTCAAGCTTGGGCACAAAATTGCGTCTTCAAACACGAAGGCATTTCGGGACGTGGAGAAAACATGGCTAAAATTGGGGGCAAAAAGGATGACCTGTATTGTTTAGCACGAGCTATGTACTTGTGGTGGAACGAAATCTCGAAATACAACAGCAGTAATGAATCATGTGGACAAGCTTGTCACTACACCCAGGTTAAAAACAACAGGCAGAATTATTTAAAGAGACATTCTTAGATCTTTTTATAATGTCCCTGGATTGTAAATACTGTGATCTTCTTATTCTCATCTTTTTTTTCTGCTGCTAGTTCTGCTGCTGATTCTGCTGCTGCTGCCTCTGCTGCTTCTTCTGCTGCATCTGCTGCTTCTTTTGCTGCCTCTGCTGCTGCCTCTGCTGCTGCCTCTGCTGCTTCTTCTGCTGCTTCTTCGTCGTTTTCGTCTTCTTTCTCTTCTTCTGCTGCGGATGCTTCTTCTTCTTCTTCTTCTTCTTCTTCTTCTTCTTCTTCTTCTTCTTCTTCTTCTTCTTCTTCTTCTTCTTCTTCTTCTTCTTCTTCTTCTTCTTTTTCTTCTTCTGCTGCTGTTGCTGCTTCTTCTTCTGCTGCTACTTCTTCTGCTACTACTTCTTCTTCTTCTTCTGCTGCTTCTTCTGCTATTACGTCTTCTTCTTCTCCTTCTTCTTCTTCTTGTGCTGCTGCTGCTGCTTCTTCTGCTGCTACTACTTCTGCTACTACTTCTTCTTCTGCTGCTTCTTCTGCAACTAATTCTTCTGCTGCTTCTGCTTCTTCACCTGCTTAGCTCCGTCTTCTACTTCATCATCATCATCTTCCTCTTTTTTCCTTCTTTTTCTTCTGCTTCTTCTTCTGTTCCGTCTTCTGTTTAGCTTCGTCTTCTGTTTCTTCTTCTGTTCCGTCTTCTGTTTAGCTTCGTCTTCTGTTTCTTCTTCTGTTCCGTCTTCTGTTTAGCTTCGTCTTCTACTTCTTCTTCTGTTCCGTCTTCTACTTCGTCTTCTGTTTTGCTTCGTCTTCTGCTTCTTCTTTCTGTTCCCTTTCCTCATCATAATCTTCTTCTTCGTACCATGACAGGTAGCATAGACGATCTTAGTCTTTCCAAAACTTCATGTCTCCAGTACTGTTTGTCAATGATGTTGTTGGCTTAATTTCATGCCAGTGTGTCAAAATATCCAGTATCTGCTCTCCTTGTTGTCCTCTGTTCCTTTGTCCTTCAGTCTTTCATGTTGTCACGATATATTCCATCTTTCTTTTTTCTCATAATATGTCCATAGAAAGTGGATTACTTCCTTCTAACGTGAATAATAAGCTTCTATTGCGCACTGGTTTCTTTCAGGACATCATCATTGCTATTTTTAGCTGAAAGTGGTATTCTTAATATTCTTATGAGAAATCCCATCTCTGTGGCCTTCAGGGCTTGTTCTGCTTGTTTACAACTTGTCCCTGACTCGTGTCAATCATAACTCGAATAATGAGTCATAAGCACCAATTAAAGCATTTTCTTTTTTCACGAAGCATCAATCACTATTTTTAAATTTTATTTTTTTCAGTTCTATCCAAGTAATTAAAAAAAAAAAAAAACCATTCAAAATAAAAAGAATTGACTGTTACTTTACTACATAAAAAAGAGCAACGCTGGGAAGGTTAAGGCGACCGGCATGATGCTGACCACATCACCCCTAGTGTGCCGATGGTCAAGACAATATCGGCCCAACACCATATTCCCAATATGCCTCAATGGGCGTGTAAGGGGATCCTTTACCTTTATTTACTACATAAAATGCGATGTCATATTAAAACTACGGTCAATGTAAGATTCGGCGTGTTCAACACTTTGCCTCATAGTAGGCAACCATTTTTTTCTGTCTCTTGTAACGTCAGTTTGTTGGCTATTTTAGATTTTCATTTCTTTTTTTTCTGGGAATAAAAAAATAAAACTTGTTAGTCAAATACAAAAAGACAGTTATTGAGCATTGTTGTGATACTCATTTCATGTATATACTCGTACATTCAATAGATTAGTGGTATTCAACTTTTTGTGTTCGCGTCCCTTCAGATATAATTTATCTCTAACTACGTACCCCCCAGGTTATTGGGGCATAATTCCAAGTATTCAATGTACCTATACATAAATAAAATTCTAGGGCATAAGGCACGCGTCTAAAATAAATTACGTAATTTACATGCAATATAATAAATTAAAGTTTAATACATTTGAAGTATAATATTTTAAAATAATTAAACAATGAGCACCCTAGCGTACTCTACTACGCAGATTGGTTCAAAACTAATCTGCTAATGTTAACTACAATCAAGGAAACAAATGGATAATGATATTACTAGTCAAAATTATTCTTAAATAAAGTAATTTACGCATATGTGGACATTGAGAAATTAATATGACATAACACAATATATTACAAAAACTAGTGGCGCCTCTTGCGGCTGTTGCACCAAATAGTCTCGCCAAGCTGCTGCATCGCTACAAGCCTTTAACTTGACTCTCGCCGTAACGCTCAGACACTCACCACGCCACACACTTATTACTACGAGAAGCAGGGAGTTAGAAGCGGAGAGGGAGTAAGACAGGATTAAGACGTGCATCGGAGTAAAAAACAACTGCTGCTTCAAAATAAAATAAAAGAGAAATAAGATAGAAGAATAAAATTAAAATAAATTCCCCCATCGAGGCCAGCTCCCGCTCCTTGACGTGGAGATGGGGCACAAGTAACCAGCCATCAGCGGCCGAAAAACCAAGACTGGCCAGGCCCTCCTACACTTGAGCAAGACCACAGTCTGCCCTAGCAAGTCAAGGTGCTGAAGACGGAGGCAACCAGCCAAGGGGCGCACCACAGCAACCAGGATGCCACGCACACGCGCAATGGAAATATGTCTATATCTACAAAACGTTATGGCACTCGCCCTGTGACGGACACCCAGGCAGACGCAGTGCCGGGCCCTCTGCCTCGAAAGGGCCCAACTCCTACTACTGGGGGTCCTTCTCAATTGCCCCATGGAGCCAGGAGGCCAAGCAAAGCAAAGACCACTTAAAATAATGCACTGGAATGCTGAAGGCTCAACAGTAAAAAAGATGGCTACAGCAAAAAACTAGAGCTCAAAAATATCTTGAATGAAGAGCAAGTAAATGTATGCTGCTTGCAAGAAACCCACCTCAACAAAGACATAGCCTTCAAAATCAGAGGCTACCAGTGCTACCGATCCGACCGAATAGACAGGCGAAAGGGTGGAATACTGACACTCGTGAGTATTAACACCAGTGCATGTCAGCTTGAAACATATATGGAGGGGGCGGAATACCAGATGCTTCATCTCAGGACAGAAAGTACAGAATTCCACCTGCTCAACTACTACTGCTCGAGTGACCGCCCACTGGCACTAGACACAATCCCAGTGAAAGAAAGACTGATTGTGTGCGGAGACTTCAACAGCCACTCACAGAGCTGGGGCTATGATCACATGGACAGGAGAGGCGATGAGCTTGAAAACTGGCAGGATGACAATGGGCTTATCCTGATTAACCAGCCAATCGACCCATCAACCTTCTACTCGAGATCATAGCACACCACCTCTACACCAGACCTGGCATTCCCCTCACCAGGCCTGGAGTGGAACACCACACGTGTTGTAGGGAAACAACTTGGAGGCAGCGACCACTGGCCAGTCTTCCTAATTGTGGAAAATGAACTTATCAAGGAGAGCAGCACTCTCTCTAGGTGGAACTACAAGAAGGCAGACTGGACAATGTACCAGCATCGTACCAGTATACTGGCTAGAGATCTGTCTGTAGACAAAGACATCAATAAGTTAGTCGATGAATTCAGCAGATGCATATTATAGGCTGCTCGTGAAACAATACCTAGAGGGGCTCGTAAGCACTACAAACCATATTGGAATAGTGAACTAGAGCAACTGCACAACGTGGAAACATCTCGAAAGCAGGCATAGACCAGTCCATGCCAAGAACACCACAATAACTACTAGCAAGCTAAGGCCAAATTTCAAAGGGCCAAGTTGCAGGCCAGGCGGAGAAGCTGGAAAGAGAAAACAAAGTCCTTGAACTTCGAAAAAGATACAAGGAAACTGTGGAAGCTGGTAAAACAACTTAATGATGAGGGTACAGGGAGAAACTCAAAGATTACACTGTACAAAGATGGAAACATCCTCATGGGAAAACAGGCAGCTGAACACTTTGCAGACTCTTTTGCTAAAGACAACAACATCGAAGTAAGCCCAGAGAGGCAACAGGAGACTCGTGAGAAACAACAATACGCAGGACGAGATGGAACCATACCTGAAGTGATGGAGGAACCAATCACATTCAGAGAACTGGAGCTTGCAATATCAAAATTGAAAATGAGAAAGTCGCCAGGAGTTAATGGAGTATCCAATGAAATGATTAAGAACTTGGGAACCGCAGCAAAATCAAAGCTGCTGCAGATCTTCAATATCTGTTGGAACTCAGGCAGAGTTCCACAGACCTGGAGGGAAGCAATCATGATACCACTCCTAAAACCAGGAAAAGACAGTTCCACTGCCTCCAGCTACATACCAATAAGCCTTACAAGCTGTCTCTGCAAAACAATGGAACGTATCATCAACCTCAGGCTACAGTGGTACCTTGAAAGTGAAAACCTTCTTGTACCACAGCAGGCGGGCTTTAGGCAGTGTTACTCTACCGAAGATCAGGCAACTTATCTTTCCTAAGAGATTGAGGATGCGTTCCAAGATAAGAAACCGGTACTAGCAGCATGGATAGATCTAAGGAAAGCATTTGACAAGGTTTGGAAAGAAGGGCTTCTGAAGAAACTGAGAAACTGTAGAGTGAATGGTAGGATGTACAAATGGGTGAAAGCATACTTGCATAACAGAAGAGCCCGAGTACAACTAGATGGCCTCAAGAGTAAAAAATTCTACTACGTTATGGCGTCCCTCAGGGAGGGGTTCTGTCCCCCACACTTTTCTTAGTCTACATCAACGACCTGGTTGCAGAACTACCACATGGAATGAAAGTGGCAATGTACGCTGATGACCTGGTAATATGGTGCACAGATGAGCATGCAACAGTGGCCACCAAACTGCTACAAAGAGCTATAGATGCCTTAACCTCATGGGCAAATAGATGGTTTGTCAGCATCAACACAGACAAGTGTAGCACTACGCTCTTCACCCTCTCTCCCAAACAAAAAGCTGGTGTCATGAAGATAAATGAAGAGCTCCTGAGAGAAGATAAACAACCCACCTATCTCGGAGTTACATTCGATGATAGGCTGACATGGAAGCAGCACATCAACAAGGCAGCAACAAAGGCCAGGAGGAAGTTAGCCATCCTGAGAAAACTAAGTGGAACCACATGGGGAGCCAGCGGGAAAATACTTGGTAAAGTTTACCAGCAGGGCATACGACCACACCTGGAATGTTGGTCAGCTGCGTGGTGTCCAGCATCAAACACCACATTACAAGAGCTAGATAAGGTGCAAAACCAGGCGCTTAGGTCATCACGGGGGCAATGAAATTAACGCCTATAGTGGAGATGGAGAAAATGGGGAGGATACAAGCACTGTGAGAACGCAGAGACACGAAAGTGCTAACACAGGCAGAAAAGTTTCTCTGTATGCCAAGCCATCCAATGAAGGACAGATTCCAAAATCTAGCAATGGGGCGATTGAAAAGAAGCAGCTTCATTCACCAGGCCAAACGATTTCGTAGACAAACCTCAGACCTGCCTGAAGTTGACAGCCCCCTAAAGCCTGTGCCAGAACGAACCCCTTGGAGAGAAGAGCCCAATACACATCCAGACAAAAGTGAAAGGAATATTCGACAGGGATGAACAGAACAGCGTGCAACGTAGGACATGTGTACATGTGGACAGGCACCCCAGACTGCGGAGCACGTACTTCAAGATTGCACAAACATTTATTACAAATAAGGGAGGGAAACCTGAGGCCTGTAAACAGTAAATTAATATGAAACAAATATAAAGGTATGTTATCAGGCACTCGCAGGAAATAAAGAAGTAGAACACCAGACAACAGAAAAACAACAGACATGAGTGGCTTACCCAGGATTTGAACACTGGACCTTCCGTGCGACAACCCCGCCTAGCCATGCAAGCGAATCACACTATCCGCTCTGCCATCTACGCATCATCAAAAAATGATGTTTCAATGGCAGGTCAATAGTGCGAACCACAATACACGACACCAGAAGTCCTCCATGGGCAGTTCAGCCTATTAATGACGCAATCACTTCTGTTGTATTTCTATCAAGCAGTATAGGCCGAATCCAACAAGACCCTTAGGACCTTAATACTGTGTCCAGTAAATGATAGTAGACTAGAACAGTGAGAACATTATAGTGGGTAGGTTTGGTATTGTTCGCACTATTGACCTGCCATTGAAACATCATTTTTTGATGATGCGTAGATGGCAGAGCGGATAGTGTGATTCGCTTGCATGGCTAGGCGGGGTTGTCGCACGGAAGGTCCAGTGTTCAAATCCTGGGTAAGCCACTCATGTCTGTTGTTTTTCTGTTGTCTGGTGTTCTACTTCTTTATTTCCTGCGAGTGCCTGATAACATACCTTTATATTTGTTTCATATTAATTTACTGTTTACAGGCCTCAGGTTTCCCTCCCTTATTTGTAATAAATGTTTGTACAATACCAAACCTACCCACTATAATGTTCTCACTGTTCTAGTCTACTATCATTTACTGGACACAGTATTAAGGTCCTAAGGGTCTTGTTGGATTCGGCCTATACTGCTTGATAGAAATACAACAGAAGTGATTGCGTCATTAATAGGCTGAACTGCCCATGGAGGACTTCTGGTGTCGTGTATTGTGGTTCGCACTATTGACCTGCCATTGAAACATCATTTTTTGATGATGCGTAGATGGCAGAGCGGATAGTGTGATTCGCTTGCATGGCTAGGCGGGGTTGTCGCACGGAAGGTCCAGTGTTCAAATCCTGGGTAAGCCACTCATGTCTGTTGTTTTTCTGTTGTCTGGTGTTCTACTTCTTTATTTCCTGCGAGTGCCTGATAACATACCTTTATATTTGTTTCATATTAATTTACTTCAAGATTGCCCCGAATATGATATATTGAGGCAAACCCACTGGCCCAGAGAAACAACACTGGAAGCAAAACTATACGGAACTCTGTATGAACTAGAAAAAACAGTGAAGTTTATACAAGAAACAACATTGCAGATATAGACAATATATTTCAAGCGAACGAAAGAAGAAGAAAAAGAAATTAAATTTCTATTGCTTCAACAGGTTATCTTTTAAAAAAAAAGTTTTCAATATTCAAAGTAATTTACTTAAAGTAATGAAAAATAAAAAAAATCATCCGACAGTACATTGGCAGATTTTTTGTTCACTTACCCCCTCAGATGTCTTCTCGTACCCCTAGGGGTACGTTTACCCCAGGTTGGATACTAGTGCAATAGATACAAGTGATGATATAAAAACCTAAAAATAGGGAGTGACTCTGTTTAGGCTTTCGACCATCGTTTTCATATTTCCGTGCCGTGTGTTAATGGTTTCACAAAACCTGTCTGACAACATTGACAACTTGTCCCAGTCAGCTCGTTTGTAGTTCCATCGAGGAAGTAGTTTTTCTTCCTGCGGAACAAATTCATCATGGAGCGGCTTACGTTTTACTGTTTCGTTAGGCCTGTGGCCCATCGTTTTCATATTTCCGTGCCGTGTGTTAACTGTCTGACTGGATTCTAAAAAAAACAAGTAGAGAATCACTAACGTCAAAAAAACAATGTCCGACATATTGGACAGGAACCGGAAGAACAAATGGTCGAAAGCCTAAACAGAGCCATACTACAAGCAGCCACTGATTCTATTCCCAGAGGGGCAAGAAAAAATTACAAACCTTACTGGACTGAAGAACTTCAAAGGCTCGAAGATGAAGTAACAGAATTCAGAAACACAGCAGAAGGAGAACAAACAACCGAAGCAAACATATTACTCAAAGCCACCACTGCAAAATACCGAAAAACGTTAAATAAAACAACAAGAGACTGCTGGAAAGAAAAAAACAGAAAATCTAAACTTAGATAAAGACGGAAATAAGCTATGGAAACTGGTTAGAGCCTTGAACAACGAAGGATCTCATTACAAACAAATCGCACTGAAACACGGCGACAATATGCTGATAGGAAAAAAAAAAGCTGCAAATGCATTTATAGAATACTTTGCTAGCGCAAATCATATTGATGTCCCCGCTGAGAGGAAGAAAATCGTCACAGATGAACAGTTGATTCATGACAACACACAGATTGCACCTGAAGAGCATATGATGACAAATTTGACAATGACAGAAATGGAAGAGGCAATAAAGTCACTAAAAAAAAAGAAGTCACCTGGAAAAGATGGAATAACCAATGAAATGTTAATAGGTCTCGGCACAAGGGCAAAAAAGAAGCTTCTGGCAGTACTTAACTACAGTTGGAAAAGAGGAATTGTCCCGCAGGCATGGAAAGAAGCTATACTGATACCTATACCAAAGAAAGACAAGGACCCGAAAGAACCAAATGGTTACAGACCGATCAGCCTACTAAGCTGTGTAGGAAAACTGATGGAGCGCATGATAAATACCAGACTGATGTGGCACCTGGAAAGCAAACACCTATTAAACCATCAACAAGCAGGATTCAGACAACACAGATCCACTGAGGATCAAATCACATATATAGCTCAGGAAATCGAAGATGCCTTCCACGAAAAAAAACACACGCTAGTGGTTTGGGTAGATTTAGAAAAAGCTTTCGATACAGTATGGAAAGAGGGATTGAAAGTCAAACTGCAGAGAAGTGGTGTATGTGGGCGAATGTACAAATGGATTGGTCACTACCTGGAAAATAGAACCGCCAGAGTACAGTTGCAAGGACAGACTAATAAAAAGTTTATATTAGAGCAGGGTGTCCCACAAGGGGGAGTCCTGTCACCTACACTGTTCCTTGCATACATAAATGACATAACTGACAATATTCAACAAATAGCACACAATGGTTCCTTTGCAGATGACTTAGCGTTGTGGATCTCTGAAGAACATATCACTACTGCAAACATTCTGATGCAGCAAGCACTAACATCACTGGAAGAGTGGGCCAAAACATGGCTCATGAAGATTAATGAAGAGAAAACAACGTACACTGTATTTTCCCTCTCAACTAGACCTCAGAGCTTCAAACTAGTACTAAACGGAGTAAATCTTCAATTAAATGAAAATCCGAACTACCTAGGCATTATTTTTGATCGCCGTCTGACTTGGAAAAAACAGGTTGACAGAAATCGAATGAGAGCAAGACAAAGAATGGCAATTATGAAAAAAACTTGCTGGAACAACTTGGGGTGCAGATGAGAAAGTGCTTAAGACGTTGTACACAGGGCGAGTGAGGCCAGTTCTTGAATATGGCATGGCAGCATGGGCAACAGCAGCCAAGACAAACTTCGATAAAATTAGCAGACTCCAAAATCAAGCAATGAGAATTATAACGGGAGGCATGAAGTCAACACCTATAAAAGAACTCGAAAAGATTACTTGCCTCCAGCCAATGACAGATAGAAGAGACTGCAGGGCTCAGCAACAGGTCGAAAAATTCAAAAGACTAACAGATCACCCAATGTGCCATAGAATAAATGCTCTTAGAAGGCAAAGACTCAAACGAAGTAATTTTGTAGAATCAACCGAACCACAAATGAGAGCAGTATCCATAGATGAAATATCCACTGTTAAACCCATCTACACTGCACACAAGCTTCCAGTTTGGAAACAAAATCGTTTCCCTAAAATGATAGAAAACATTCCTGGAATTGAAAGTAAAAAGAGCCAAACTGCAACAGATAGAAAATCCATAGCGACAAAATATATAGAGACACATTATCCACGCAACACCTGGACCCATGCATACACAGATGGATCAGCAACAAATGCAACAGAAAATGGAGGTGGGGGTGTCTTTCTGACCTTAAGCACTGGTGCAGAAAAAAGGCTGTCAGCGGTGACAGGACGATTCTCCAGTAACTTCAGAGCAGAGGCAGAGGCCTTGAAAACTGCAGCAGGGGTTATATTGACAGAAGAAAGGGCAGAGAGACAAGTTGCTTTCTTTACTGATGCACAGTCAGTAATTGCAACGTTGAAAAGCCAAAATAATACAGACCTGGATGATCTCAGAGTAGTGTTCCACAAACTTTGTCAACGATGTGATGAATTTACCGTGATACAACGTTAAAATATCTCCAATTATAAAGAGAACATTGTAGGGATAAAAATAATGCGTAAGATACTAGGAGACATGCTCGCCCATGCCCGCATTTCCTACCGCCATTCAAACTAACTAGTTAGACGGGCAGATGAAACGGTACCCTTGTAGACGGGAGGGAAACGGAGATATAAAAAAGGAAAAATATGACTGAACACGTGTTTGAACCTAAAAGGCAAAAAGACGCAATTGGTAATAAAAGAGAAAAAAAAAATCACGCCACTAGTTAACACAATGTAAGGAAATGGACAGAAAAGACCTTAGCTCTTATTTGAAACAGTCATTTCTTGGACGTTTTACGGTACTTGGTTGTTTTATTTGAATTCAGCGGCAAACGCCGTGGAGAAGGTTCGAAAACAAATTTCAAAAACTAACCTTGAGAAAAAATATGTTTTTTCTTAATAATAAAGTTATGAATATAAAACCCAGCTAGTTTGATAGCCCATCTTAAGCAGAGAAATAATATACTTTAAATTATACAGACGGATAGATAACAAGGAAGATATTGAAAAAAGACTGTATTGTTCACATCAGACTAGCGAACAGTATTGTTGTGCACACTTTCACTAAAGTTTCAAATTTTCGTCCTTGAGACACGGAAATGCAAAAATCTAGCTGTAATGAACGAGAGGGGGAAGGTTGGAGAATTGTGGCTAAAAAAAACTTAGGAGACAGATTTGTGTAGGTTTTGCGTGTAGTTGGTCCAAGAAACAAGTGTGTTTTTGTGAAAAAACAAGTAGAGACAGACGGACCAACAGACAATAATACATACTTGACTGAGATCTGACTGAAATTTGACTTTTGGTTTGAAGATTTGAAGAAGTTAGGGGGGAAGTCTGTGATTGGACAAATGTATTCATATTAGCGGGATAGAGACGCGCATTTTTGCCATGTGATATAAGTCTGTCCAGTAACACAGTCAGTTATTTCCAGTGGTGTTTTTCCCAGAAGATATTATATACAATTTAGTGGGACGCCATACTATAGCCAGCAGCTCAGCTGAGTTTTGCTAGCATTAACTGTGTTCTCAATTCTGAATTCTGGTAAGAATGAAAGCATTTATCTTGTATATTTTAATATTTTGAGTGATTGATACTGCCATATCATGAAGAATGATTACGACAAGTAAGTGCTTGCTCTAGGTCCCCAGCCCAAGTTCAGGGTCTAGAGACAAACAAAAAATATATGGACGCCTAACTAAGACTATGGAAGGCGGATCTATTATTGAGATCAGTGGGAACATATCACCTATCTTATTGAAGGAAAGAGGAAACTATTGAACATATCTCAGATGCAATGCAGTCTTGGGGAACTGGTACTATATGAAAACAACTGGGTAAGATGTGCTATGTTGGTCAGAGAGATCTGACCCATTCTGTGTAATGTCGTTGTGTTGTGCTGTGTGTAAGAGTGGTGCAGTGGATAGAGTACTGACACATGGCACAAATTTTGTTTCAGAATTGTGAGTTTCTGTTTGGCACTAAAGGTAGTGCCAAATACTTAAGCAAGAATACACAAGCAGATGTGTGTGCCGCCTAACATTGTGTCGGTGCAGCCTAACCTTGTATTCCAGCTACAGAGAGGAGTGGGCCACAGGAATCCTGTATCAGATCGTCACAGACAAGATGAGTGAATACGTGGCCTGCTGAAAATTCACCAGTAGTAAAAACCACCACAAATATTTCCCCATCAAATATAAACTTAATTCTTGGGAAATATAACATTTAACTACAGTCTATAAGTCAATGGACAAAGCTTGTTGTAGTCACAGAGTAAGAGTGATGACACCACCCCAACAGCACATCCAGTAATAGTTCTCCCAGAGACAGTATAAAAAAAAAAGGAACCCGTTACACGCCCATTGAGGCATATTGGGAATATGGTGTTAGGCCCATATTATCTTGATCGTCGGCACACGAGGGGTGATGTGGTCGGCATCACGCCGGCCGCCTTAACCTTCCCAGAGTAGCTCTGGTACCCATTTGGGGCTGGGTCAACCCAGGAGCCGTTTGTGGCCTAAAAATTTTTCCGCCTCATCTGGGGATCGAACCATAGACCACTGCGCTAGGGAGCCAGTGCACTAACCAGAGACAGTATAGATATTATTAATATTAACCAGTCTTATAAAATACCTATGTACACAAATTCCATTTTATTATGCTATATATTTATGCATTCCATTTATAACTCCATAACATTTCATATGTTCTGACCAAAATAAAACATTGGTTCAGAACTAATAAATTTAGAAAAAAATTGTTAAAATCAAAACTAAAACAGTCTGAGTTAGTTCAGTTTGTTATAGATTTTATTAATATTATTAGACTTATTAATTACCTGTGTGTGTCTGTATATTATATTACAACACATTACATTTCAGTACCCTAGACTTTTTAACGTAGCTAACATTCATGATAGTAGAATAGTCTGTTTGAGGTCGTAGTGGTAGTAAGAAGGGCCTTCTGTAATTCACATAAACGTTTATCTCAGGAGCCTTCACAACTGACCTCATACAGTACCCTAGGTAACATAACAACCATACAATACCATCAAAACCACTACAAATATTGGGGGCTCGTCCGGGATATTTAGTTTATCAAAGATATTAGAATCTCCTGGTGGGAGAATTAAACCAGTGGGGACAGATTGTATAAATTTAAAAAGTGTCCCTTAAAATAAAAAGGGGAAAATAAAAGTTGGTGAATCTTCACAGCCAGTGGTAATTAGTTAATTAATTAATTAGAATTACCTTGGTCATTTATATAATTAGAATTACCTTAGTCATTATATAATTAGATTTACCTTGGTCATTGTTATTTTGTATGATGGCTGACCTAGCAAAATTTAGATCGGCTGCTGTGCTAACGGCGAAGGAGATGAATATGGAGGGTCAGGTTTTAATTCAGTATGTAACTTCTGAATGTGACAAGTATATTGAAAGGGAAGATAGGAGGTTAGCTGAAGAGAAGAGGTTACAAATTGAGGCGGATAAAGAACTTAAGAGGCTGCAGATTGAGGCTGACAAAGAGGCTAAAGCATTGGAGGCAGATAGGGAGATTAAGAGGCTCCAATTAGAAGAAAAACGACAGCAAAGGGAGGCAGAAGAAAAAAAAGGCCGAAAGGGAAGCAAAAGATAGAAGATTGCAAAGTGAGCACGAATCACGACTAAGGGAGCTGGAATTACAAGGCCAGGCTCCTGAAAATGGTGCCAGCCCTTTTGCCTCAGATGCTACGCCTAGTCAGGGAGCCTCAACCTCAGCTATGGGGTTTCATTTAGACCATTTTGTTGAGAAAGACGATGACATCGAGGGGTACCTCAGTAGATTTGAATTATTAGCTACTACATATGGGTTAGAGAGAGAGAGAGGTGGAGTCTTAAGTTATCCCAGGGACTGAGAGGTACTTCTTATGAAGTCTTTGCTAAAATGAATAGAGAAGACCAAGACAATTATGACATGCTAAAGCAGGCTTTGTTATTGAGATATGAAAAGAATGGTGAATTCTATCGTAAGAAGTTTAGAAATGCCAAACTGTTGTCTGGGGAGACATACCACCAATTCTCTGCCAGACTGGAAACCTATTTGGAGAAATGGACTGCTCTGGGGAAGACCCAAGATCTTAAAGAGATGATCATGATAGAGCAATTAAGAGAGTCCATGGCTCCAGACTTGAGAAAATTTCTCATGGAACAAGGTGCAGAGAGGTTGGGGGAGGTTTTAAATGTCGCTGAGAGGTATCAGGCAGCCCAGGCAGAGGTAAGTGGCACTAAAAAGAAGCACATAGAAAATTTTAAAGCTCCACAGCAATTTAGTAGATTTGATAACAGAGAACAAGGTAATAAAGGCAGGACAAACTTTGATAGGCCACGAAATGACTATCGTGACAGAAACTCACAGTTCAATGACCAAAAATATAATGAAAGAAAACCGTTTAACCAAGGAAAAAGATGGTGCAAATGGTGTAAGAAAGACAACCATAACACCGAATTTTGTAAAAGGAAACCTTCAAACATTGCTGCAATGAAGTCGGGGACTCAAAGATTAAAGGTTACTCCTAATGGACAGCAGGAACCTTATCACCCCCCAGTTTGTGAGGATGTTATTTGTAATGGGGTCACCATAAGGTGCCCATATGATACAGGTTTGGATTATGATTCAGTTGTGAAGTCTAGCCTAGTGGACCCAAGTCAGTATACCACAGAAACAGTGGAAATACAAGGGGCGACTAAGGACATACCACTCATGACACTTCCCATCGCAAGGATAACGGTGAAAACTCGCTATGTGGAAGGAGAAATCAGAACAGCAGTGATAGATGAACCAATCTACCCTCTGATATTGGGGTGTAGGTACGTCTTCTTGGGGAATCCCGAGAGACCTGTGATCATGGCGACAGTGCAGACCAGGTCACAGAAAAAGGAGGAAGAAGGTGAACCTATAAATGCTCATCCAGAGGAGATGAGGAAGGCGCAGGCTGAGGATAGGACACTCAAGCCATGTTTTAAAAAATTGCCCAAATGCCACACACCTCCAAGCAAGGGAGAGTACTTTATGAAGAACAAACTATTATACAGGAAGGCCGGAACTGGAACAAATGATCACAACCAGCTGGTTCTTCCCACTTCATATAGGGATAAAGTGATGGAACTCGGGCATGCGATTCCCTTCAGTGGTCACATGGGGATCAGCGCCACAGGACAGCGTATAGCTTGTCATTACTTCTGGCCAGGGATAACGGAGGATATAAAAAGATATGTCAAATCCTGTCCAGAATGTCAAAGGGTAGCTCCAAAGCATTGGACTGCTCCTGCAACTCTAGGGGAAATGCCCATAGTGGGAACACCTTTTGAGAGGGTTGCAGTGGATATTGTGGGACCTCTCACTTGGACCAAGAGGAGGAACAGTTACATCCTTACTCTGGTGGACACTTGTTCTATGTGGGGAGAGGCGGTAGCCCTGCCATCAATTGATTCAAAACATGTAGCAGAGGCACTACTTACAATATTCACAAGATTAGGATTCCCGCATCAAATCTTGACTGATAATGGCTCACAGTTCAAGGGGAAACTAACGGAAGAAGTTTTTAAGCTATTTCAAGCCAGACATTTTCATTGTAGCCCGTACCATCCACAAGGGAACGGCCAGATAGAGAGGTTCATTGGGACTCTCATTTCTATCCCGAGGAAGCTGGCACACGAAAAACCGGATATGTGGGATCAATTTCTGCCCGCCGCGTTGTTTGCGTATCGGGAGGTACCACATAGTTCAACCGGGATGGCTCCCGCAACTCTGCTATTTGGGAGGCCAATAAAAGGTCCATTGGAAACATTATTAAGGACCCGGACAGATGAGAAGGCAGAAGAGACTGTTACCTCATCGTATCAATACGTGAACGAACTGACCCCTCGTCTGAAAGCTAGATGGAAACTGGCAAATGATAATTTGAGACAAGCCAGGAAGAAACATGCAGCGTATTTTAATAGGAAGGCAAAGGACAGAGAATTAGCTGTGGGAGAGAAGGTGCTTCTTCTACTACCGGCAGCCAGAATAAATTACAAATTGGATGGCAAGGTCCATATACGGTTTTAGAGAAGGTGTCTAGAACAAATTATAAAATTGACAAAAAGGGGAAGGAGAAAGTTTATCATGTAAACCTTTTAAAGAAGTATCTGGACAGACCACTCCAGGAAAGCACCCCCTTACTAACCTTGGCTATCGCAACTCAAATGCAAAAGGAACCACTCACCTCACATGAATACCCATTAAATCCCTGTGAGACAGCTGCACAGGTAAAAGTCAGCAAGCACCTGACTAAAAATCAGAGGGAGAGAGTTCAACAGGTTCTGGAGGAACATACAGATGTATTAACAGATAAACCAGGACATACAAATTTGCTACAGTATGACATGAAACTGGTAGACTCAAACCCAATCTGTATGAGAGCCTATTCTATTCCGTTCGCGAAGGAGAAGGCATTGAAAGAAGAAATAGATTATTTGTTGAAGGAGGGGTCATTGAATGTCGGTGCAGATTTTCTCAGTCGGCACCCCTGTGATCAAAATTAGAGTGGTTGGCAGGCGTGAGGAGTAATTTTATCTATGTGTATCGCTGGTTTTGGAACTTGCCGTAGTGCATGTTCTCAAGTGGGGAGATGTGTGATGAATTTACCGTGATACAACGTTAAAATATCTCCAATTATAAAGAGAACATTGTAGGGATAAAAATAATGCGTAAGATACTAGGAGACATGCCCGCCCATGCCCGCATTTCCTACCGCCATTCAAACTAACTAGTTAGACGGGCAGATGAAACGGTACCCTTGTAGACGGGAGGGAAACGGAGATATAAAAAAGGAAAAATACGACTGAACACGTGTTTGAACCTAAAAGGCAAAAAGACGCAATTGGTAATAAAAGAGAAAAAAAAATCACGCCACTAGTTAACACAATGTAAGGAAATGGACAGAAAAGACCTTAGCTCTTATTTGAAACAGTCATTTCTTGGACGTTTTACGGTACTTGGTTGTTTTATTTGAATTCAGCGGCAAACGCCGTGGAGAAGGTTCGAAAACAAATTTCAAAAACTAACCTTGAGAAAAAATATGTTTTTTCTTAATAATAAAGTTATGAATATAAAACCTAGCTAGTTTGATAGCCCATCTTAAGCAGAGAAATAATATACTTTAAATTATACAGACGGATAGATAACAAGGAAGATATTGACAAAAGACTGTATTGTTCACATCAGACTAGCGAACAGTATTGTTGTGCACACTTTCACTAAAGTTTCAAATTTTCGTCCTTGAGACACGGAAATGCAAAAATCTAGCTGTAATGAACGAGAGGGGGAAGGTTGGAGAATTGTGGCTAAAAATAACTTAGGAGACAGATTTGTGTAGGTTTTGCGTGTAGTTAGTCCAAGAAACAAGTGTGTTTTTGTGAAAAAACAAGTAGAGACAGACGGACCAACAGACAATAATACATACTTGACTGAAATCTGACTGAAATTTGACTTTTGGTTTGAAGATTTGAAAAAGTTAGGGGGGAAGTCTGTGATTGGACAAATGTATTCATATTAGCGGGATAGAGACGCGCATTTTTGCCATTTGATATAAGTCTGTCCAGTAACACAGTCAGTTATTTCCAGTGGTGTTTTTCCCAGAAGATATTATATACAATTTAGTGGGACGCCATACTATAGCCAGCAGCTCAGCTGAGTTTTGCTAGCATTAACTGTGTTCTCAATTCTGAATTCTGGTAAGAATGAAAGCATTTATCTTGTATATTTTAATATTTTGAGTGATTGATACTGCCATATCATGAAGAATGATTACGACAAGTAAGTGCTTGCTCTAGGTCCCCAGCCCAAGTTCAGGGTCTAGAGACAAACAAAAAATATATGGACGCCTAACTAAGACTATGGAAGGCGGATCTATTATTGAGATCAGTGGGAACATATCACCTATCTTATTGAAGGAAAGAGGAAACTATTGAACATATCTCAGATGCAATGCAGTCTTGGGGAACTGGTACTATATGAAAACAACTGGGTAAGATGTGCTATGTTGGTCAGAGAGATCTGACCCATTCTGTGTAATGTCGTTGTGTTGTGCTGTGTGTAAGAGTGGTGCAGTGGATAGAGTACTGACACATGGCACAAATTTTGTTTCAGAATTGTGAGTTTCTGTTTGGCACTAAAGGTAGTGCCAAATACTTAAGCAAGAATACACAAGCAGATGTGTGTGCCGCCTAACATTGTGTCGGTGCAGCCTAACCTTGTATTCCAGCTACAGAGAGGAGTGGGCCACAGGAATCCTGTATCAGATCGTCACAGACAAGATGAGTGAATACGTGGCCTGCTGAAAATTCACCAGTAGTAAAAACCACCACAAATATTTCCCCATCAAAACCACTACAAACGATTCAAAAGTGTTGTGATCCAATGGATCCCATCTCATTGTAACATCGCCGGCAATGAAGAGGCTGACAGAATGGCAAAAGAAGGTTCACATCTACCTCAGCCTGATGCAAGCATAACTTTTAAGAAGGCAAAGAGTTTTATCAGAATCAGTTACAGAAACAAAAGAAATGTAGAACATCCAGGGCACACACAGAATGATGCTTACTCCCAGCTCCACAGAAGAGAACAAGTGGTAATCTTCAGACTCCGCAATGGCCACAACAGATTGAGATACCATATATTCAACAAGCTAAAGATAGGAACTACCGATCAGTGTAACTGTGGCACTGATAAAATGACTGCTGAACATCTGTTTCAAAGTTGCCCCTTATATGTGGTACAGAGAAAGTGCATATGGCCGACGCCAGCTCCTTTCGTGGAAAAGCTTTACGGGGATTCAAATAGCCTCAAACTGACTACTGCTTTCTTTGAGAACATTCAAGTGGACGTCTGAGAGTATACGAAGAAGAAGAAGTCACTCTGTGCACTACGAAATAAGACGATGACATGAGCAAACGAGTTAATAGTAAGTAAATGTGGTACAACTGTAGAATGAAGAAGCTGCTTGTTATTCAGTTGTAAAGTATAAAGAAGGGATCGGAGTGGCTAAGAGATATGACGTCCGCCTGTAGTTCTAAAGGTACCGGGTTCGCTCACAGTACAGGGAATATAATTGACGGAATTTGTTTTCCAGAACCAGTGGTTCTTAATGATGTCATACTTCCCGCCTGAACGCCTGGATAGTAAGATCGGATGCCTAGCCTGCTCGGATAAGGGCGAACAAATAGAAAGTCCCATGTGCATGTTACGTACGTTAAAAATCCATCAGCAGTACTCTTTAAGATGAGTAGGCCATGCGGTCGCAGCCCTGGTATTGTCTTCTTTGCATTAAAGCTATGATACAACTATTACTTTCTCACTTAATCCGGACCCCAAATCAGTAGGGCGCCATTGTCTTCTTTGCTTAAAACTATGATACAACTATTACTTTCTCACTTAATCCAGACCACAAATCAGTAGGGCGCCATTGTCTTCTTTGCTCAACACTATGATACAACCATTTCTTTCTCACTTATTCCGGACCCCAAATCAGTAGGGCGCCAATGTCTTATTTGCTTAAAACTATGATACAGCGATTACGTTCTCAGTATCAGGCCATTGCCCTCTTGGCTTAAAAAAATATGATACAGCGATACTTTCTGACTAAATCTGCATACCCATTCAGTAACACACCATTGCACTCTTTCACAGAAAACCAGATACAGTGATTCCCTTCTGACTTAATTAGGGTCCTTAGTTCAGTACTACGTCATTATCTTCCTTGCTAGAGATCATAGTCGAACGATTACTGGAATCTCTATTTTGAACTCCGCGTTTATTTCTGGGAATCACATTTACTATTAACACTCGTTTGAGCTAGCTTAATGACAGCAACATACAAGAGATATCTCTAATTATATAATATCATACAAAACTAATTTGTCACATACTATGTTTCTTAGTACCCTTTAAAATGTTCCAGTAAGCTTTTTGTTAGGGTCAGCCATAGTAATTGCGGGGCCGATTTGGACCATTCTCGTGGTGTCCTCTGTACTTAAGAATATAGTTTTACTGTAACATGCTTTATATAAAAATATCGCAAATAAATAAAAATATTGGTTTATTTTTAATACAATACAAACTTGCAGAGATTATCATACTTTTGTGATAGAAAGCATCCTCGTACCACGTCATGGGGCCGAGAATAAACGTTTTGAAAAGGGTACAATCTTTTATGGACACCCTGTACAGGTATCTAATTTGAAATAATCCTCGTTTCTTATTTTTTAAAAATAGAGGTGGGAACCCAATTGCAGGGCCCCTGTGCAGCAAGGTGCCCCCTTGAGCAAGGGGCCAGATTCATCAAATAGGTTAAGTGGGTCTAAGGCTGGCTCTGCTTTTGTGTGTGTGTGTTATCACAGAGGGCACGAGAAGGGAACTCAGGTCCGTGGTACCCAAAAGGTTTGCTTCTCTGTACATTTTTTGCCCAAAAGGGATCCATAACCTGCATCGGATAATCAAAAGGGTCCATAGCCTACATCGAATAATCAAGGGGGCCCATGGCACCCAAAAGGTTTAGAAACCCTGGTGGAAGTAGATGCCTGCAATGCATTTACATGTTTATTTTAAATGTTTATTCTTTTTTTTTTTTACAAGATGGTTTGGGCTAAAACATCTAGAATTGGATGTTATTCACAAAACTGCGAAAGCTGGCGGTTTGTCGTCTGCTTCTACACGCCTTCGTAAGTATCTAAGATAATGTAGTCAATTAACTCCTCTCTCTCTCTCTCTCTCTCTCTCTCTCTCTCTCTCTCTCTCTCTCTCTCTATATATATATATATATATATATATATATATATATATATATATATATATATATATATATATATATATATATATATATATATATATATACTGTTCAAAAAAAGAAACGCATAGCTATCCGAGAGCGCGTTTTTATGAGTTTGTAAGTAAAATTTGGTGCTAGGGTATATAAAAACCAGCCTCAAATGTTCTTTACAGTGTCAAATGCACGTGTTGACCTGAATTGCGTTCGTTTTTGCAATCGTTACAACGCAGTGGTCAATAGTGTTTATGACGCAATTTTTTACCACAGCTCATGTTGCGCGCACGTGAAAGCAACAAAATTTGGGGTGAACACTATTCACTGACTACGCAACTGAAACCCTATAAAAGGATAACGCTACACACAAAAAATTCAGTTCATTTTCAAACAGACATTTATGGCGTCTCTATCGATAAATTTAAGGAACATTGCTATTGGCCGACTGCATGCAGGCGAAAGTCAAAGTCAGGTTGCCAGGCATCTAAACGTGCATCAGAGTACCATCAGTCGACTTTGGCACCGGTTCCAAGCCACTGGCTCAGTTGAAGACCGGCATCGCAGTGGACGACCCAGAGTGACAACAGCAGCGGAGGATCGCTTTATTCGGCTTCGTCACCTCAGAGACAGGTTTACAACAGCTTCCTCAACTGCCCAGTCATTGCCTGCAGGACGTCATGTATCTGATCAAACTGTCCAGAATAGACTACATGACGCTGGACTTTGGGTACAACTACCTCACCGAGGACCTGTCCTTACGCACTGCCATCGCCAAAATCGACTTCTTTGGGCCAACCAGCATCGTCCCTGGGCAGCTGACAATCAACGGAGACGTGTCTTGTTTAGTGACGAATCTTTCTTTTTGTTGCAGCGTCATGATAGACGGCGTACGGTCTACCGAAGGCGAAATGAACGTTTTGCCCAAAATTGCGTTGATGAAGCTCCGCCGTACGGTGGTGGAGGTGCAATGGTGTGGGGAATGATCAGTTACAACGGAAGGAGTCAATTGGTGCGCATTGAAGGAGGCTTGAATGCGCAACGATACGTCAATGAAATTCTTCGACCCCATGCCCTTCCACTTTTGGCTGCCCAAAGGTCTGTGTTTCAACAGGACAACGCCAGACCCCATTGTGCACGGTTGACCACGCAGTTCCTAACTGCCAACAACATTCTCACCCTTCCCTGGCCATCCCTGTCTCCAGACATGAGTCCGATTGAGCACCTGTGGGTTGAGCTGCATAGACGTGTTTGTCGCCGAGACGTTGCTCCAGCCAATCGTCTTGATCTGTTCCAGGCACTCCAGGAAGAGTGGGCAGCCATCCCACAGGCCCACATCAGACGTCTGATCGCATCCATGCCCAGGAGATGCCAGTCGCTGATCGATGCAAGAGGAGGCCACACACCATACTAACGGGAAAGCCCGTACGCCAAAAAACTCTCGTGACCCAGATGCAAAACAACTGTCAATTGATTGGATGAACTCTAAGGTATTCTTGTGTGCAATTTGAACAATTAACTCATTAAATTAAAAAAGTTATTGAATGTCAAAATTATGGCTATGTGTGTGCCTTCAGTAGCTATGCGTTTCTTTTTTTGAACAGTATATATATATATATATATATATATATATATAAATATATATATATATATATATATATATATATATATATATATATATATATATATATATATATATATATTAGATAATAAAAAGAGTATCTTGGTATAAGATAATAAAAAGAGGCGCAACATTATTTCCTCCCCCTCCAGAGAAAACTGATATATATATATATATATATATATATATATATATATATATATATATATATATATATATATATATATATATATATATATATATATATATATATATATATATATATATAATATATATATATATATATATATATATAATAATGCTGTACAATAATGCTGTGGTGGCAATTCATCCTTCTGGCAATGGCCCGCGAGCTCATTCCGGTCTCCAACATACCAATGGCTCGTTGGCGGTCGTTTTCAGATAGTCGTGGCATTTCAAGCACATGTACTGGGTGTTTTGTCTCAACGGCCTTTTTATACCGAGTATACTGCCACAACGCGTACACATTTTCAGGGTCATAGCTGTTGGGAATCGTGTTGCACGTGTAACTTTCATCGTTTTCATGTAGTCTGTACACACACCCGTGGGTTGAATCTTGCACTTTCCATTCCAGCAGCCATTCGCTCTCTACCTCATGGCAAACACGGGGAAAATCCATTCCCACACTTTTTTTTGCCAGCTTCTCGGCATCAGTATATATAATAGTGGTGCGTTTTTAATGTGCTTGAGTATATATATATATATATATATATATATATATATATATATATATATATATATATATATATATATATATATCTGTTACCCATTCCTGTATGTCTACAATTTCTTTCTCGGTGAGTTTTTAAGTCTCCTCAATTTCTCTTACCATGGGAATTCGAAGATAAGAACTATCTTGTAATGCTCTCGATTGATTTCATCAGCGTATTGCCTATCCAACGCTAACATTTTGCTCTCATCTTTAGTTTCCTGGTGATTACTTCAATAAATATTTTTATGACACCTTAGGAAAATGTGCACCTTGTAGTTCCCGGAAGGTGGGGGGGGGGGGGGGTATATAAAGAGAGGGAGAAACAGAATAGGACTACTGCATAGGGTTCCCATTCGTCCCGTTTTTCACGGGGCAGTCCCGTTTTTTGATAAAATGTCCCGGTGTCCCGAATTTATTCCAAATGTCCCGCTTTTTAAGGGTTCTTGGGGTCCTTCCTGAAAATAAAAATCTTTGTGTAACGGATTTTATTTCGTGTTTTAGTAGTGTTACTTTATCAATTTCCGGTTACAGTGGACCCTCGGTTTGAATCTCGAACAAAAATTCGAAAGTCGACCAAAACAGGTTCTTCTTCTTCTTCTTCCTCGTTCGCCCTGAAAAGGACGGTGGTTGCGTTGTGTCTGTTTACAACGTTGCTGTGATATCTGCACCTTTCGGTCGACACATCCGACTTCTGCACGGCATTTTTTAGGACCGGGTTTGCCTTCCCATTGCGATCCGTGCTCGCTCAGCCAACCTGCACTGCTGCAGACTGTTTCCAGGACCACTACGTGGAGGTGGAGCACGGTCTTGACCAGCTCTGGTTCGCTGGTCCTGACGCAGGCAGTCAAGCTATGAGTCGCTGACTGCGGTCTCTATTGCTGCGTCTTGAGGTCCCAAAACAGTGTTCAGTGAACGTCTACCAAATGATTTAATGCGTATTAGCATTATTATACAGTATTTTTATCGTTTTTCATCCGCATAATGCCGAAACGTAAGTGCAGTATAAATGATAACATTACAAGAGAATTTCCCTTCATTAAAGGTGTAGATGAAAATGTGGAATGTACTTTATGTAGCTCTAAATTTTGCATTTCACATGGTGGTCGGTCAGACGTAGTCAACCACGTGAAAACGAAAAAAAATGAAGAGGACTTATTTGATGAGTTTGCATGTGTGAAAAAATATTGTGAAAGCAAATTTGATGTGTGGAGTGAACTGAAGGATCAAAGTGTCAGTGAAAAATGGTGTGAGATGTTCGCTCATTTTACAAAGCAGGATATAAATGCTGAGAACCTGAAATGCCTAGTTAGTTTTTGTTTGGCACTGCCAGGATCCAATGCAGCTGTTGAACGTGTTTTTTCATTAATAAATGCGCTTTGGACAGACGAAAAAAACAGACTTAAAATTGAGACAGTGAAAGCTTTAACCATTATAAAGACCCATTTTAAGGAGGTCCACTACTATGAAAACTGGATTTTACGTACAAAATATAGATTTTTTACTTTTGAGCTTATTTTATTAAATAATCATCGAGGAATCGATTGAGCAAGGTTTTATAACATAAAAAAAAATGCATTTGATGTATCAAAAAGCATATTGTCGGCACCACCCCCATGCTATGATTTTCAAATTTGTGCCGAAAATGCACGATTTCTCACTAAAACTATCAAACAGAGGAGTCTCAAATTTGGCATGCATGTAGTACACATCTATATCTTTAAAAAAAACACATCTGCATATTTGATATTTTGGTAATTTTCTTTTATAAATTTTTTAAAAATATTTAAAAAAATATTTTTTCACACAAATATAGTTTTTTTTTTTTAAATCATTAAAAATATAATTTAAAACTTATAAAAATAATCATGAGTAGTACACATCAATATCTTTAAAGTAACACATCTGCATTTTTGATATTTTGGTAATTTTCTTTTATAAATTAAAAAAAAATATTAAAAAAAATATTTTTTCATACAAATATAGTTTTTTTTTTTTAAATCATTAAAAATAGACTTTTAAACTTATTAAAATAATCATGAGTAAAATTGTTTTAATTTTCAGTCACAACATGTGGGTGCAATTTGATATAGTTTGGTCAATGGGAAACAAGATTTTTGTTCTTGAAAATTGGTGAAAAACCCAATATAGCGGTTGTTTTTTTTTTTTGGTTACCAGGGTAGAAGGAAAGAAGAAAAATTAGGCAAGACAAAGGCGAGAGGAGAAGCTGCAGGAAGCTGAAGGAGGGGCAGCATATAGTGCTGGACAATTTTAAACACATTCAGCCCCCCAGAATGGAGTATATTGGACAAGACAAGTCACTCGATGACTAAAATGCATTTTTCTCAAAACTAACATTTTATTAACAAAAAATGTTTTTGTTTTACAAACTATCCAATAGATCAGTCTGAAATTTGGCATGCATATAGGACACATATATACCTTTAAATTGACAGGGGCTTTGTTTGATATTTTGGTAATTTGCTTTGATATATTTTTTTAAATATATTTTTTTCATTGTTTTTCATACAAATATAGTGTATTTTTTTAAAAAAGTCATTAAAAATAGAATTTTTATCTTATCAAAAAAAGCCCTAGACAAATTGTTTTAATTGTCAGTCACAACATGTGTATGCAATTTGATAAAGTTTGGTCAATGGTAAACATAAGATTTTTGCTCTTGAAAATTGGTGTAAAACCCAATATGGCGGTTGTTTTTTTTTTGGTTACCATGTAGAAGGAAAGAAGAAAAATTAGGCAAGATAAAGGCAAGAGGAGCAGCTGCAGGAAGCTGAAGGAGGTGCAGCATATAGTGCTGGACAATTTTAAACACATTCAGCCCCCCAGAATGGAGTATATTGGACAAGACAAGTCATTCGGTGACTAAAATGCATTTTTCTCAAAACTAACATTTTATTAACAAAAAAATGTTATTTTTTACAAACTATCTAATAGATCAGTCTGAAATTTGGCATGCATGTAGGACACATATATACCTTTAAAATGACAGGGGCTATTTTTGATATTTTGGTAATTTGCTTTGATATATTTTTTAAATATTTTTTTTCATTGTTTTTCATACAAATATAGTGTATTTTTTTTTAAAAATCATTAAAAATAGAATTTTTAACTTATCAAAAAAAGCCCCTGATAAATTGTTTTAATTGTCAGTCACAACATGTGTGTGCAATTTGGTAAAGTTTGGTCAATGGGAAACATAAGTTTTTAGCTCTCGAAAAGTGGTGAAAATCCAATATGGCGGATTTTTTTTTGGTTACCATGGTAACCACATGTTTTTTAACAAAATAAACTGTAGAATTTGGTTCATGGACATACACTGTGTCTATTGAGCACATAAAAAGTTTGAAAATGTTATTAGAACAAAAGTTAGTTTTCACTGTAGGGAAACCCCTTAAGGATTTCTCTTGTGCTGAGTTCTATGTCCAAATATCAGAAGAAAAAAAACTTCTTGAACAGGCCCATAAATCTGATAAATATTTTGATGAATCTGAAATATAAACTTGACTATTGTGTATTTTTTAAAGGTGCGATTTTTCTAATTAAGTATGTTTGTAATTTAGAATTCTTTTTTAAAGTGGAAGTTGTGTTAGTTAATGTGTGTATTTTTATACCAGTATCTTATTTTAAGTGCGACATATAATATATAATAGATTTATTTGTGCTTTACCTTAATTTTTAACGTGTCCCGTTTTTTTTACAAAATGTCCCGGGTTTTTTAGGTAAAAATATGGAAATGTCCCGGTTTTTAAACAAAACATTATGGGAACCCTACTACTGCACCCACCCCCGGATATGTCATACAAGGTGATTAATATAAAGTGGTGCACGAGGATGCCAACCTCGTCATGTAAAACACATTTCTACAGAAACCACTGTTGCAAGAGCACGTGACTGATCGGTGCAGGATTCCTGCAAGGGGACCTGCTGCAGTCGTGGTTCCATGTTAAATAAGGAGCTCAACGGGAAACGATAATGTTAATGTTCTTTGTCCAAACCACAATGAATGAAAAAAATATGAGTCAACAATTTTATGTCTGCTCTTCACTAGAGGCAACTGGAAGCCGCGGTAGCATAGTGGTTAGTGCACTGGCTTCCTAGCGCAGTGGTCTATGGTTCGATCCCCAGATGAGGTGGGATTTTTTTAGGCCGCAAACGGCTCCTGGGTCGACCCAGCCCCAATTGGGTACCAGAGCAACTCTGGGAAGGTTAAGGCGGCCGGCGTGATGCTGACCACATCATCCCTAGTGTGCCGATGGTCAAGAAAATATGGGCCTAAATAGGGTTCCCATTCGTCCCGTTTTTCCAGTGACAGTCCCGTTTTTTGATAAAATGTCCCAGTGTCCCGAATTTATTCCAAATGTCCCGCTTTTTAAGGGTCCATGTTTTAGTAGTGTTACTTTATCAATTTTCGGTTACAGAGGACCCTCGGTTTGAATCTCGAACAAAAATTCGAAAGTCGACCAAAACAGTATTCAGTGAGCATCTACCAAATGATTTAATGCGTATTAGCATTATTATACAGTATTTTTATCTTTTTACTGTGAATGAAGAGGACTTATTTGATGAGTTTGCATGTTTGAAAAAATATTGTGAAGGCTAATTTGTTGTGTGGAGTGAACTGAAGGATCAAAGTGTCAGTGAAAAATGGTGTGAGATGTTCGCTCATTTTACAAAGCAGGATATAAATGCTGAGAACCTGAAATGCCTAGTTAGTTTTTGTTTGGCACTGCCAGGATCCAATGCAGCTGTTGAACGTGTTTTTTCATTAATAAATGTGCTTTGGACAGACGAAAAAAAGAGACTTAAAATTGAGACAGTGAAAGCTTTAACCATTATAAAGACCCATTTTAAGGATTTCTCTTGTGCTGAGTTCTATGTCCAAATATCAGAAGAAAAAAACTTCTTGAACAGGCCCATAAATCTGATAAATATTCTGATGAATCTGAAATATAAACTTGACTATTGTGTATTTTTTAAAGGTGCGATTTTTCTAATTAAGTATGTTTGTAATTTAGAATTCTTTTTTAAAGTGGAAGTTGTGTTAGTTAATGTGTGTATTTTTATACCAGTATCTTATTTTAAGTGCAACATATAATATATAATAGATTTATTTGTGCTTTACCTTAATTTTTAACATGTCCCGTTTTTTTTACAAAATGTCCCGGGTTTTTAAGGTAAAAATTTGGAAATGTCCCGGTTTTTAAACAAAACATTATGGGAACCCTAGCCTAACACCATATTCCCAATATGCCTCAATGGGCGTGTAACGGGATCCTTTTCTTTTCTTCACTAGAGGCAACTGGCGCGGAGAAAAGCCGAATAAAAAGGAATGTGAAACTCCATGCAGAGATGGGAAAGTGGCTAGCAATTGGTTGTGCTATGGTAAGCGTTCATTCTTATATCCTTTTCAGTGGGCAACATTAAGACGGGGGGATTATGGAGAAAAATTAGCGCATATGACACATGATGATCATCAAAACGTAAAGACAGCGATTGTGGTGAGATAGAAGTTACATAATAAAATAATTCCCAGACGTGAAGAAGAGAACTGGGGAATTAGAGGTAAGGATGACACAGGACAAGTCAGGTAATTAACTGCACAGTTCTGGATGGTAGCTGTAGTATGGAGCTGTGAAGTAAGTCACCTTCTCGCTAGACCTATCCTATGCTCCAATGGTGCTTGTATTAAAAGTTGATGTAAATGCAGCTCGTTGGTTATCCCTACCAATTTTAAAATATTTAATATCCTTTCAAATTTCACAGAAGATCAAAATTTCGAACTGTAACTGGAATTTACACAAAATCAATCAACTGCAAGTTATAAAATATATCAGGACACCTTGATTATTAAAAAAGATGTCTATTAGAAGTTTCAGATAGATGTTTACAAAATCACAAGCTAGAAACTAATAAATTGTCGATGTCTCTGATCATCATATCGGCCATTAAATGACTTCTGAATTTTGCTTTCTCAATAAAACAGTTCACTTGCTCCTTCAGTTTCTTTCTCTACCGACACTTCTGTAGCTTGATCAGGTGTAGACTTTCCAAGAGACTTTATTCACCTGGACGGGTAGATGCGATGCTACTTCCAGGCAATGCAGAGGTGGTGTAAAATATGTGTACGCTTTCTTCTGACATAGCTTCAATTGTCCATTAGTGGACATCATTACACGTCATCAAATCTCTTGCGATTTTCAACAGCATTGTCATATCACGCTCAAATAACTGTTCGATCACTATCCATATGTATAGTTTTCCAGCTCATTCTGTCATTCTTTCCTTTCGCAACGCTCACAAAAATAGTAACACTCGCCAAAGAAAAGTACGCACAGGTTGACGTGCATGCGCCGCGTGAACGGCGAGTGCGTGTTCAGACTTTGTTTAACATCGGATGTAAAACAAATATTTTGGTTTTTAATACGGGAATAAGAAAAAAAATGGAAGAAATGTTGATAACTATTCTCACTGTCCACCACCTAAGTAAATTGTATCCGATGATGAGAAAATTGCAGCGAAACTGTTTAAATATGTATCTTCGTATACTACTGTTTAGAAGTTTATAAATACCCACACTTAATGTCTACAGACGTTTATTTCATCCAACGAGTCATTTTGTGCACCAAGAATAAGGAGCCTAGATCTGAATAAAGAAATCATAACAAAACTTCCGGGTGAGCTAAAGATCTATTTTAGTTCCGATCAAATAGTATCTGCAGATCCCAGTGATGTTATGAACTATCCGGCCGATAAAAACTGCCGAAAATCAAGGTGCTCTTCTGGTGAACAATTAGATGTTCACATCTAACATTATTTTCCCACAAGTATTTGAATAAATAACATTTCCGTTAAGTTTTAGTGCTTTTGAATTTAATTCCAGTCATATGACGGGCTTTTACTCTAGTGTTCATATAATAATCATAAGCCGTCTGCACTATTTTACTCATATACACAGAAACCATCCGCTATCGGCCACATCGTGGAGCAGACTCTAACAGTGTCACCATGACCTACTCACACGCGCCACTTAACAACCAGCGTGTGTATTTTTCTTTCTGTGTTCAAGCTTTTTACATCTCTGTGGCGAGTTGGATGGTTGTTAGTTAAGTTATTCCTAGAAATTAGAGAAGATAGCTAGTGAACTGGGATGGCACAGGACAGATAACATCTAGACATGCAACAAGGGATATCACAAGGCTATGGTATATATAATTTACCACTAGGACGTTCCTCCGGTAACTGACTGACCACTATTGATCAGAATTCTCATTTTTCCCAACACTGTCAAGAGGTTTTGATTCTATCAGTCAAGAGAGTACGTCGTATCTTTATACATTAACATTGTAGTAAAATAAGGCAAACATCAAACACAAGATGCATTGGAGATCTATCTTCGTCTTTCGTCTTTTGTCGCTGACTGACAAAGCAATCATTGACCATCTTGCCTAGTGGCGTCTTGCAGGGCAGCAACAAACTGTCTCCACATTGCTTGGTCGACACCCATTCTTCGTGTGGTGTCCCAGCTAAGATTCATGCTTTGCGTCTCTGTCTCCTCTGTTCTCCGCCACGTGGCATTTGGCCGTCCTTGCTTTCGCTTTCCTTCTGGAGTCCATAGCTGGACAGTTCTGATGATGGTGTCAGGGTCTCTTCTGAGGATGTGGCCAAACCAATTCCAGCGTCTACCCGCTATGATAGTGCGCATGTCCTCTTAATGGCTCCGAGTTAGCAGTTCTTGGTTGGCGATAGTGTTCGGCCAGAACATTAGAAGAATTTTCCTGATGCAGGGTGTTTGGAAAGCGGACAATTTGAACATTTTCTTTTCTGTTACTCTCCAGCATTCTGCACCGTACAGAAGTACAGAAATTACGCAGCTCTCATATGTTGTTTATTTAGTGTTTGTACTGTACTGGGATGATTTCTAAAGGTTGTTGAGGTTGGCGAAGGCTGTTCTTGTTATATTCATTTGACTGCTGATGTCTTTGCTCGTTCTGCCATCTGGTGTTACTATGCTTCATAAGTATGTGAATGTGTTTGTGTCTTGATCCCTTACTTTTATGGGTGTAGGATTTCTTACATTTAGTGTAGGACTTCTGTCTTCTTGAGATTAATGTTTAGTCCCACCTGTTAGCTATGGTTATTCAGTCTGTCTGTTTTTTCTTTTATGTGTTGAAGTGAGTGTGCGAAGGGTGCAAGGTCATCTGCATATTCTAGATTCTCCAGTGTAGAGAATGCTGTCCATCATATTCCTCTAGGGGCATCTGCTGTTGCCTGACGCATCTACGACAGTTAAAAACAGAGTGGTTGATAAGGGGCTTCCCTACCGCACTCCTGCTTTTACCTCAAAAGTTAGGTTGCTCTGCCCAACACTGCATGTGAAATAAGACTATCGGTTTTTAATGATGGAGACCATGCATTTAGGGATTCCATAAGCCCTCAGTATTTCCCATAGGATGTTCCTGTGTATACTGTCAAATGGCTTTTCAAAGTCAACAAAATTTATATACGGCTGCCTCTGCCATTCTGAACACTGCTCTATTATATTCCTGAGGGTGAATGTGTGATCTGCATGTTGTCTGTCTCTTCTGAATCCTGCTTGTTCCTTCCTCAGTTTATGATCAAGTGCTCTTGAAATTCTTTGAATAATTATTCTGCCCAATATTTTGCTGGGAACAGATAGGAGAGTCATTCCTCCCGAGTTGTTGCAGCAAGTGACGTCACCTTTCATTGCAATTTAACAATTATTCTTTTATTCCACTCCATTGGTGTTGTCTCTCTTTGCCAGATTTGTGCAAATTGTGGTTCTAATAGCTCAGCTGTTAATATAGTGTGACAGCGCCATCGTGTCATTGCCATTTTGTCTGTCGTTCTCAGCGCCATCTTGTCATCACCATTGTCTCCGTGGTTCAGTTCCTTTCTACAACAACATCTTCAAGAGGAAGATATATTACTAGGCCACAATAAAGCCTAGAAATAGTTGTGTTGTATATTTGTGTGTTTTCGCTCCGTCTAGAGCATTCCATCGCGTGTGTTATTTAAGTGGCCCAATTACTACGCGGCGCGCAATAAGTGAGTAATTAGCCCTAGCGGCTTATACTCGTATAAAGAAGGGCCTGGCCAGCAGAGCCCTCTCTCAGTCAGTCGCCCCAAAGAAACCAGAGTCGATCTGTAGATGCATTGAACACGTGAGTTAATTTAGATTAGCTTTAGTGATCTAGTTTTATTATTAGTATTCAGCGTGGAACAGTTCTAGTGTTTGAGAAAATAGATAGATAAATATGTTTCCAAAGGAGATTTCTTTTAGGACATTATATTTAATTCTGAAATGATAAATGAGTGAAAATATGTATGGATAGAGTTTACTAGTGTTAGGTCCATGTCACATCTGTAAGAGTTTAGTAGCAATTATTTCCTTCATTAGGCCGGGCAAGAAAAGCAATATAGTAGGAAACTATTTCGTACATGGAACTGGACAGAGATATCAGGGAATGAAATTTAGATAATATTAACTTGTTGGCAAGATGGCAACCGGGAGGCCACGTGTTGATCTTCTTCTTCTTTGATCCTTAGCCGCCGACCGTCAAAGCAGTCAGTGGCCATCACGCCTAGTGGCGTCTTGTAGGGCAACAACTAATTGATTCCACTTTGCTCGGTCGGCGGCCATCCTTCGTACAGTGCCCCAACTCTGGTTCATTCTTTGCATCTCAGTCTCCACAGTCCTCCGCCAGGTTGTTTTTGGTCGGCCTCTCTTTCGTTTTCCTTCAGGGGTCCAAAACATAGCTGTTCTTGTGATGGCATCGGGGTCTCTTCTGAGGACATGGCCAACCCAGCTCCAGCGTCTGCCAGCTATGATGGTGTGCATGTCCTCTTGCTTGCTCCGAGCAAGCAGATCTTGGTTGGTGATGGTATTCGGCCAAAAGATTCGGTGAATTTTTCTTAGGCATGTTGTGTGAAAAGAGGACAATTTTGACATTTCCTTCTCTGTAACTCTCCAGCATTCTGCACCATAGAGAAGCACAGAAAGCACACAGCTCTGATATAATCTTAATTTTGTGCCTGTGCTGTATTGAGAGGACTTCCAGATGTTGTTTAGGCTAAAAAAGGCTGTTCTTGCCTTTTTCATTCTGATGTTGATGTCTTTGCCTGCCCCGCCGTCTGGTGTTACTGTGCATCCTAGGTATGTGAAGGTGTCTGTCTGTACCAGTTGCTGATTCCTTACTGATATGGGCTCAGGGTTGCTCACATTGAGCGTCATGACCTCTGACTTCTTTAAATTGATGTTCAAGCCCACCTGCTGGCTAAACTTATTAAGTTTATCCGTTTTTTCCTGGATGTGTTGATGTGAATGTGCTAGTAGTGCAATGTCATCTGCATATTCCAGATCTTCCAATGTAGAAAATGTAGTCCATCTTATTCCTCTTGGACTGCCCTCTGTTGTCTGGCGCATCACCCAGTCATTGACTGTTAAAAATAGAGTGGTTGATAAGAGGCATCCCTGTCGTACTCCTGTCTTCACCTCAAAGGTTAGGTTGCTCTGCCCAACGCTACACGTAAAGTTGGCATAGAGGCTTTTTATGATTGACACTATGCAGCTTGGAATTCCATAAGCCCTCAGTATTTTCCATAAACTGTCCCTATGTATGCTGTCAAAAGCCTTTTCAAAATCAACGAAGTTAATGTACAGCTGTCTTTGCCATTCTGAGCACTGCTCTATAATGTTCCTGAAAGGGAATATATGATCTACACATCTTCTGTTCTTTCTAAATCCTGCTTGTTCTTTCCTCAGTTTGTGGTCTACTGCTTTTGAAATTCTCTGTATAATTATCCTGCCTAGTATTTTGCTGGGAACTGAGAGAAGAGTGATTCCTCTCCAATTATTGCAATCTGCAAGATCTCCTTCTTGGGCAATTTGACAATTATTCCTTTGTTCCACTCTGATGGTGTTGTCCCAGTTTTCCAGACTTGTGCAAATAGTGGTTCTAATAGTTCTGCTGCTAACTCAGGGTCTGTCTTAAATAGCTCTGCATTTAAGTTATCATGGCCAGGAGCTTTTCCGTTCTTTAACCCTTTGATTGCGGTGATGATTTCTTCTTTTCGTGGAATGTCTGTATTTACATCTAGATCGTTTTCGGCCTCAGGAACAATCAATTGTGTCTCTGGTGGTTCCTTGTTCAGAGTTTCTCTGAAGTGCTCTGCCCATCTTGTGTCCTGTCCCTCTGCTGTCGTGATGAGATTTCCTTGCTTATCTCTTACTAATGTAATATTGTTTGCACCTTGTTTTCCGCTGATGAATTTAGTTATTTTGTATACTGTGCTTTGTTCATTTCTCAGTGCTGCCTCTTCTGTCTGTCTTGCAAGATCGTCTAGGAAATTCCTTTTGTTGGCTCGGGTTTGGCGTTTAACTTCCTTGTCCAGCTGACTGTACTGTTCGCTATATAGTTGCTTTAACCTGGGGGACTTCGCTTCTGTTTTCTTACTTTTCATTTCCTTTCTCATCGTTATGGTGTTTAATGTTTCTGGTGTTATCCAGTCTTGCTTCTTCCTTTCCTGGAATCCCAAACATGATTTGCTGCTGTCTTTATATATTGTTGAAATTGTGTTGAATTTCTGGTCTATATCATCAGTCAATGTCTTTTCCTGACTTTTGGCAAATTGATATCGTTTCTTTATGTTAGCCGCAAAAGCTTTTCTGGTAAGGGGGTCCTTCAATTTGCTGATGTCAAACCTTTTCTGTGTAGTTACAGTTGGTCCAGCCCTTCTTAGTTTCACTTTCAGTTTTGCTACTACTAAATGGTGATCACTTCCCACATCTGCACCACTTCTTACCTTCACATCGTGTAATGCATGTCTCCATCTACCATTAATCATGATGTGGTTTATCTGGTTTCTGTCCCGACCATTTGGTGATTCCCATGTTAATTTGTGAATTTCTTTATGTGGGAAAAGTGTTCCTCCAATGACTAGGTTGTTAATACTACAGAAACTTATTAATTTATCCCCATTTTTGTTTGCTGTTCCGCTGCCGCATTTCCCCATTACTCTTTCATTATATGTATCCACGTGTTGATGACTGTGCATAAAGAAGGCGCCAGTGAGTCTGCATTAACACTCTTAGTTATCACGTGTTATAGGCCTAGTAATGTTACGCTATTTTATATTGTGTGAATTGACACGTGGGTGAAGGCAGGTTAATGTAATTTTCTTCAGTAATGGAAGAGATAGTTTTCGTGTTAAATTTCCTTTAGGTGATGTATTTAGTTCTAGTTTTGTTAAGTCAAGAATAATTATATTTTATTCTTTGATGCAATGGTAATTTAGTGTATTTCACGATACTTATCATAATCCTACTGTTTATCTTTAGTGGTTTACCTTGATAGTCATTTAGATTTCTGGTGAGCGCAATGCCACTTCTTTGTGCGTAAGACACGTTGAGACAGAGGTGTTTCTCTGTTTGCTCCTTGCGGAGCAAGGAAACACCAATGCAACTGGAATCCAACAGAAGCCTGTATTAAGCATTTATATGCTATGGCAGTGGTTTGTTTCTGTAACAATGTGTTTTATATGATGAGTTCCCAATCTCATCAGTCGGCATATACGACATGCTCCAGAGGGATGAATAGTGAGATGGATCAGTTGCGAGGTGGTGGTTTATGCTCATTAATGAGAGTATTCGTTGTACATATCGTTGAATATTATTCTATGTCCATTTTATTATTATTTAATTATTGTTATGTGTAGAATGGTTTGTGAGAGCACGTGGGCTCACTTGGAGATATATATTTCTCTTCTCGCTCCTTATGGAGCATGGGGCCACCAATGTGGCTGGCATCCACATGAAGCCAGCACAAAGTATTCATATGCTCGTGCAGTGGTGGTTTTGGTAGCAATCTGTGTTACAAGGTGAGATTGCCAGCCTCATGCACAACATCACACTAGTCTGATTGGAAGACATGTATGAGAGTGGATGTGTGTGTAATAGTGGGATGTTTCAGGTGGCGTGGAAGAAGGACAGTTTGACAGGTGAGAGCATGGTGTTTCTCATTATTTAACTATTTTGATTTTAACTAGTCGGTGATTTGTTTGTCTGTTTCAAATTAGCAATTGAGCACTGGCTGGGTGTTTTGTTTTGTTTGCTTTGTTTTATTTGTTTAATGTTTGCTTCATGGGCTTGGTCACTGACTGGGTTGTATGAATAAATACAGCCCCTGCCTTAGAATCAGAGTTTTACTGTTGATCGGGTCGGTGTGAGTGTGCAAGAAGGTGATCATATATCATAACAGCATCATCATCTCGCCTACCGTATCACAATAGGATCTGTTTTAAATAGCTCTGCATTTAAAATGTCAAGGCCTGATGCTTTTCCGTTCTTCAACTCTTTGATAGCTGTGATGATTTATTCCGTACGTGGAATATTAATATTTATATCAAGATCATTTTCTGCCTCTGGAATGTTAGATTGTGACTCTGGAGGTGGTTTATTTAGTGTTTCTCTGAAGTGTTCTGCCTATCTTGCTTCTTGCCCCTGTTCTGTAGTGATTAAATTTCCATTCTTGTCTCTAACCAGTATACTGTTGTTTGCGCTCCGTTTCCCACTGATCGTTTTTTTTTACTTTGTACACCGTGCTTTGTTCATTCCTCAGTGCTGCCTCTTCTGCCTGACTTGCAAGGTTATCTATGAATTTCCTTTTGTCAGCTCGGGTTTGATGTTTTATTTCCTTGCTCAGCTGACTGTCCTGTTCATTATATATTTCCTTCAGCCTAGGGGACTTTGCTTCTATTTTCTTTCTTTTGATTTCTTTTCTCATCCAAGTGCTTTGCAACGTTTCTGGTGTTATTCAGTCTTGCGTCTTCCTTTCCTGGAATCCCAAGTACGTTTTGCTGCCTTTTCTATATACTATTGAAATTGTTCCGAATTTCTGGTCAACATCTTGAACTGCTGTCTCTTCCTGGCTCTTGGCAGTTTGGTAGCGTTTCTTTATTTCTGATACAAATTCTTTTCTCGTGAGGTGTCCTTTAATTTAGTAATGTCAAATCTTTTCTGCTTTGTTGTTTTTTTGCCCAGTAGCTTTGATCGTCATCTTTATTCTTGCTAGTATTAAGTGGTGATCACTTCCCACATCTATGCTTCTTCTTACTTTCACATCTTGCAGAGAATGCCTCCATCTGCCGTCGATCATTATGTGGTCTATCTGGCTTCTGTCGCGGCCATTAGGTGACTCCCACGTTAATATGTGGATTTTCTTGTGTGGAAAAAGTGTTCCACCAATGACAAGGTTGCCAATACCATAAACGCCTATTAATGTTTAACCGTTTTTATTTGCTATTCCGCTGCAGCGTCTTACCATTATTCTTTCGTTATATGTATTATGTGTTCCAACCTTAGCATTGAGATTTCCCATTACTATGATAAGATCATACTTTAGTGTACATTCCATTTCTTTTTGTAATTGTTGGTAAAAACGCATCCTTGTCCTCTTTGTTACTGTCGTTTGTTGGTGCATAGCATTGTATTATGGTGATGTTAGTGAATCTTCCTCTCAGTCTCGCACTTATTAATCTTTTGTTGATTTGCTTTGATTACAAAATGCTCTTTCTATGCCCTTCTTCAGTTTAATGGCCACACATTCACTGTGTTGGCCATCCTCTCTTTCCGAGTAAAATACTGTTTCCCCTGTTGATGTTTTTACTCTTCCTGCCTCCGTCCATCTACTCTGACTTATTCCTAGTATGTGAAGTCTGTAGTTTTTCATTTCCGTTATAATCTGTTTCAGTTTCCCTGTCTCGTTCATCGTTCTTACATTCCAAAATCCAATGCTGGTTTCTTGTTTAGCGGTCAGAATTTCCATTTTCATGTCAGTGGCTTCCTTTCGGCTTTCACCACTGGCAGTTATACGAGCCTCACTCCGGATGTCCATCCCGCAGCAAAGCTTGTTTATTTCGTTGCTGTTTCCGTAACGATTGTGATTTTTTTTTACATAGACATTGGTGTCAGCCCGGTGCTAATACCCCCCCAACCTGGAGGACAAGGGTACCAGCTTTTGCCTGACCTCTTCCTGCACAGAGCTGTCCAGCTTGGTTAAGCCTGCGAGAGCTATAAACATCATTTAAAAATACCGTTATAGTTATTTCCCTTTGGCCTTTATTTATGCCAAAATGATCTTCCTTTACAAAATGAACTCTTGGGCAGACAGCGTAGAAACCAAGCTCTAAAAAGGACTTTACGCTTTTATTGCTATCATTGTGAAGTCCTGAGAAGGACTCGTCGCTAGTAGAACTAACTAGCTGAATCAGAGCTACTGAGGACAGAAGTTATACTTCGTGGAAGACCAACTTCACTTGGGGGTACAAAGGCAATATACAGACATACAGATCTATGTTAATCATAACCTGAATTTTAACAATTACATCAGTTTACATGACAACAAGATATTTTACAAAGTTAACGATCTATACATTTATAGACATATCCTCAGAAACAATTTCACTTCGAGGACTGTGTCAGCTAATTTACGACTCTGGCTTTTAGCAATCTCTGAAGGGCCGAGAACTAGAATGGAACCAGGCAAGGAGGAAGACAGCCAATAGGATAGTATGGCGCTCTCTCTTCCAAACCTCTACACCTCACGGTAGAAGAGGAACGACTAAGTAAGTAAGTAAGGCTCGAGCTTATGACAAGACATTTTCGTAGCAAGTCAGTCTGGCGTCTTCTCAGCGGTAGAATCTTGATGTTAATTCGGGAAGTGTTCGAACTGTGTCTGAACGGGCTATATGTACTGGTTTTCAATCAGTCTGATTTGATTGAGCTTGGGTATGATTGGATCTCCCACCCTCATTTCGACTGGGTTCTTATTTTCAGCTCTTGCGTTTTATAGGCTCTTTGTAGCCACATTCGATTGGTTGTTTCCCTTTGTTGACTGTACATAACTAGGTAACCAATTGTTTTGACCAGGTTGGACTTTTTTTTCAATCGGTATAAAATGGGTTCTACCATGATTCTCTTTTTTAGCGTTTAAAATCCAGTGAGAAGAGAAATTCCACGGCGTAAAATCACAAATATAATCATTATTTACCGTTAAATCATAAAGAGACTTATTTTCCACGGCTAAAATTCGGTGAGAATGATAGTTACAATCACAATCTCTGAGAAACTTATCATTTATGGTGCATATCCAGAGTGCTATGCCCGTCTCGCTACACTGTTTAACTAGCTTGTCATATTCTGGGGTCATATTTGAAGTGGATATTTTCATGATGTCTTCCAAAAGGTCGTTAGGAAGGTTGCTTGTTTTCGTTCATGCTCATGAGTCACAAAGTTTGTTCACATATGGAGGTATTTTCTAACAGTTATCAGCAAGGTTGCCACTCAAGTTCTAGAGATTAACCCAGATTTTCTTCTTTAAAAAAACCCAGAAATACCCAGATTATTTTATTCCTCAAACACGGGATAGACGATGCTTACACAATCTTTTAGTGCAACTTTAGCACAAATAAGCTGTGTGCTACCTATTTGTATTTATTTCTTCATTTTTATTTTATTCTTTATTACCAAAAATTTACAATTATATAAAATTGATTTTATTAACACCCCACTATATGAACTCTTGAAAATGAGATATTTTAACAGTAACATGAAATCAAATAACAGTATCTCCGCTTTAGCAATTTTGTCTTGGAGACAGGGCTCTTTTGATTTCACGAAAAACTTGTTAATGTTCAGAGTTTTGCTTTTGGCTTCGAAGTTTTTTATGTGCTTCTGTGTGCTTTTATGGCTTCCCTTTTTTACGCAGTGGCGTGTGTGTCGACATGCTGCTACAACTACCTAGCTGTTGCTGTCACTTCCAATGGAGTTTCAAACATCGATCTATTGGTCGTATATTTTTTCATCCTAGTTAGGTGAATAATTGGGTCTTTGCTTGCGATGTCAGGTTGATTTGGGGTTATCTCCCTTTTGGGTCATTGTGTTAAGTTCAAAGGTAAAACAGTTCGGGTGTGCCTTGCGCAGGTTTTTTAAGCGCGAAAGAGAGTTAGACTTCCGGCAAGCCGTGAGGTGTCCTGGTTTCTGAAGGGACGAAAGTCCATTGTGTTTTTTCGGGGAAATCTTCGAAGTGACTGCGATGGCAGTTTTCCCCAGTGAATCTCTGTGCGTTGGAATGACAGCAGAGTTCCTTGTTAAGTTCTGTGGATTCGGTTACAGGTAATACCGACTTTTTCCATTATTACGCTTTCGGTGGCAGAACATGTTAGAAGATTACCTAGTCTGTGAACTGGAGCTCACCGGTCCTACATTACAGAACTTATATGTTGTGCTCAAGGTAGCCATCCAAGACTATTAGTCTTCATACCATCCAGAAATCCAGTGACGAAGATATATTGTGGGAGCCGCAGATTGGCGGCATATTTATGTCCACATAAGCATTACTGCAGGGTTGATGGTAACCTGCTTATCAGCAGTACACAGCCGATGTCAGAACGAGGCCTGTGTTTTCGGCTATTATACTACAGCCTGATAATGTGCAATTGGCGGGGAATGCCAAGTTGTACCTATGTGTCAAGGTGATTAAGGTATCTGACGCGTTTAGTCAGAGATACCAAGGCGGTATTTTTTAACTGTCATTGAATAACATTATTATTGACCATGCACGAATATTGGAATGTTTACCAGCCCTTTTGAACGCCTGATGTATTATCATTATCGATTTCCGGTCAGCATGACCTTGTTTACAATGACTGTTCCTGTTGATGCTACTATGTGTGTTATCGTCAATAAATGTTTTGAAACGTGCCTGCAGTGTTCAAGCATCCTTGACTACTGCATGTGAGTGTAGGGGTTGCAGTGTCTACATATATACGAGCCTAAACACATTCGCGCCTTCATTCGCACCCACACTCAGTTCATCATACGCCAGCACTACACATCTAACAACATGTATACTGTCTTGGGCCAGTGATCACTTCTATAAGAGAAAAAGACAGTTACATTTCTGGTGGACCAGTTACATGGGCTCTTCTGATACATTTATGATGTCGCCAGTGTGGCCCAGAAATTTACATTTCAGGCTACTTACACTTCTGGATGATGGGGCTATTTTCGTGAGAAGGACAAGTACACCTTACATTTGTGGGTTTAAGCTGGACAGAGCGAGAATTAACATTTCCGTGGACTTATGCTACATTTATGATGCCTCCAGTGTTGTCCAGAAATTTACATTTCTACATGTGCTACATGTCATGAGGAACAAAGTGGACAACTGAGAATAACACACATACTCTATGCTTTCAAGTTTTGTCTACACAGGACAGAAATAGGTCATCAACTGTTGACCCAGATAAACAGTGCGAGCATTTATGTTATAATGCTACATAAACCACAACAGGACAAGTACTGAAGTTAACATCTAGGCATTTGCTACATGGACCACAACTGCAAGTCAAGTCCCTTACAGTAAACGGTAGACGTTTTGGTCAACAACAGACTTTTCTACGCCCGAGCATTCAAGTTACATTGTTCGAGGTCAATGTTACGGTAGTTTAATTGGCATTGTCTGCTAGAGGTTAGCAGCATGCGATTTTAGGGGTTACAACGTTAATGTAATGTAAAAAAATATTATTAGCCTATTGAACGCTGTGACGTTTCAGCGTTGGTAGTCACGCACCGTGACCAAGAGACGGGACCCTTTTTTGCATGACCGTCGAACTAAGAAGACGTGTCCTATAATCCTTCCAGTAGTAGGCATGATATTGCCGCACATATGTTATTGCAGTACGGACATGGGTCAGTCCTATATTATTATGAAGAGAGGAATGTATCGAGGTTAGTAAATTAACTAAAGTCAAGGAAGGATGAATTTATAGTCCATATTCGTTTATATCGCCAGACGTCTAATCTCACTGTCGGCCGTTGGGTGTCCCAACCGCGCGTACATATAGTTACGACGTTCTGATTATAGTATTGCATATTATTGGACCAGGACTGTAATGCATGGATAGCATTTACGATGTAGGATTCAATTCTAATATATAATGTTTTCATGATCAACCTCCATGGACTGTCTAATGTTTGAAATGTATATTAAAAATTGTGTGGACTCGAGAAGAGACTTATCACGTTCATTGAAGTTACAAATTCAACAATTATGATACTGAGTTCAAACCTTGTGACAGACATAATGTTATTGACCCACATTCGCGTAATTATTCCAACAATAGCAAGATCAAGAATTAATGAATCAAATGACCAGAACTAAGAGGCCTATTGAATCAATAAGAAACAATAGCCTTCCACAACGACCACTGAAGTAGAAAACGGGCCGCAACAACTGGTAGGCCATTGCTGGGGAACAAAAGAAAGAAAATTTTTTTCTTGTTTACATACTTTCACAAACTGTTTACGATTACAAGAAAGTCACATGATGTGCACAAATACGACGTGGAACACATGACTACGAAATGTCAATCTGACGTCACTACATCATGCGTAGATGCCCCACTTCGAAAGGACAACCTTCAACGCATTCCAAATTTGATAAAGATTTGCATGATCAAGAAGACCAGACGATGGAATACTGTTTTCAGCCAACGAGGAGCAAACAGTACTAGGCATTAATCTAGTCCGTTGATGAACTTGACATCGCCGGAGCATTTTAAAGATAAGTCTAGTTTTATGACTATTGTCATTCAGATAACACAATACTGAGTCCATTTCGTCTGTACGGGCATGTCTATTCTATGTTTCATATATAGATGTTATCTCTGTTTTCACCGTTTGTGTTGTTCCTAATTCGTGGGTTGGTTGGTGCGGCGGTTCGGAATCAATAATATGGCTCTAAGGATGCCGATATTGATTTTGAATGTTCTTTAAGGCAGTTAATTATTTACATTTCTTGCAGAGAACCCTATCGAAGATTCTACCGATCGGACTCTTCGTCTGCAATTGTAATTAATTGACTTCAGTATTTTAGCTGTGAAGTCGTGTTATAACTGGTGTATTTTAAATTGTATTCAGTTGTTATTTTATTCAGTTTTGTAAAGTAATGTTCGTAATCTGAATTGTTACTCTGACCTTACTATTTTTTATTTTATAGATTTGTATAACCGTTAATGAGTCCATGTATACGTCACTTATTTTTGTGTACGCAGGTTAATTTTCTATTCAGTTCACTCTTTGATCTCTCACTTCCGGTTTATTCTACTCAGTTATAAATGCATTTTTATTGTGAAAATGTCTTTGTCGTATTGTAATACTGTTCTGTAATCCTTGGTTAACAAATTGTGTTGTTTGTCTTCATCTCATCCATTTATAATTTAATATTAATACTATAATTTATTCATTAATAATAGTGTAGATGAATATGATTAAATTTTTATGAATTTTAAGGAGGAATTAGGGACTTTGCACCAATTTGCAGTGGTGGTCCAAGAAATGGGCAATGCACTTTATAGCTCATGATTATGGCATAATATACAATGATTAATTATTATAAATTTATAACATATTAAGACATATTAAATGTTAATTAGTACACTTTCTCAGTACTACAGTGTGAACTTAGTAACTATTAAAGAGTAAATAACCTAATTATTTAGGGATAATACCCATATTTATTGAATACTAATATTAAGTGCATGATATAATTTTATCATCTTAGATAAATAAATATCATAACTATTTATGATATATTAATGAGTATATATGTAATATTTTCCCAAAATAGTATGTATATGTATGGAACTTACAAATAAGAGTTAAATAATATTACAATTAATTAGATTGAATATTCCCATATTGAATAAGTACAATAATTACTTAGAATTTATTGGTGATTATTACAGATCAATAATTACTTACAATTAGTGTAAGGGAACATGATAAGTGGTTGATTGGTTATATGGTGTAACCATACATTATTGTATATATAAGTATATTGATTCAGGGAATCATATGTATAGTTACTATGGATATTTTTGATCATTTTCTCCGGGAGGGAGATAGATTACGTTTGGGTGGATGTAGCTGTGAGGAATATGCCATGGAACATTTTTTAATTCAAATGAGCGAGGATCTTAAAGAGTTTGCTTGGGGTAGGTGTAGATATGCCCCTTCACAAGAGAAAGCAGTGAGACTTTATAAATTACTATCCACTATTTTTTATAACGAAGGTAAAATGACTACTCAAGACAGTAGTAGCATGGAGTTGGATGAATTAAAGAAAACCATAACGAAGCATAAGGGTAGGGAGATTACCCTTACTAATGAGCTGAGACAGCAAAAAGGGGAATATGAGAAGAAGTTGACAGCAATGGATTTTGATAATGCTGTATTGAAAAATAAAGTAACCGTGCTAATGGAGGATAATAAGAAATTGGATGAAGTTTCTCTTAAGCAGAAGAAAGAATTGGAGATTATTGCCAGTCAAGAAAGGACTATAAATGACTTGCGAAATGAGGCGAATTTACTAAAATGTCAGACCAATACTGATAATTCGAGATTGAGGATACTGGAAGTGGAGCTTGCAAATTCTAGGACCTCGTTAGAATCCACAATGGAAAACAATAAAGCGTTGGAGTCTGAGGTTGAGAAACTTAAATTGAAAATTTTGCAAGACAATGCCGCAGCCTTAAAGCGAGAAACTCACACACAAGGTGATATGACAGAAGTGAAAAGATATCAGGTAGAATTAACTGATAATAAAATGAAACTAGATAAACTCAATGAGGAAAATAGTGAACTAAGGTCTGAAGTTAGTTCATTAAGAAAATTATTTGATCAATCAAAGAGTGTTGCTGATGAAAAATTAATTGCCTTTGATAAATTTCTGATTGATTCTCATAGAGATAATGAAACATGTAAGAAATTAATTAATGAAGTGAAAGCAAGATGTGAAAAACTAAGGTCAGATTATGACTCTTTGCTTTCGAAGTATGTTACGTTGAAATTAGAGAGTGAAAAAAGGGAAAATAGGAGTATATCATTTGATGACAATAATATTGTGGATGTATGTCATTCATATAATGATAAAATTTATGACTTTTGTCTCAGACAGGAACAAAAGTGTGATGACGATGTAACTTCAGCGAAACTGATACTGAATGACCAGATAGGTAACGGAAAATCTGTCACGCAGGACTTGGCATTATGATGTGAAGATAATAAGACACTTATGGTTAATTCCCATGGATGTAATGAGACTTGTAGGGAATTAATAGATGAAGTGCAATCAGAAAACGAAGAAGGGAATACAGAATCGGGTATTAGTGTTTCCACAATGACTGATGATTATCTCATTGATAACAGGGTGACGACATTAGAAGCGTTACTCCTGAAGGAGAAAGATAGATATGCTGAATTGAAAAAGGAAGCACAACAGCAAATCTATGAACTTGCAACTGCACTGAATACAGTTGATTCCTTGCTTGGTAAGGAGATGAATAAAACTACGAACTTGGAGAAAATAAATAAGAGGCAGAAACAGGAAATTACACTTCTAGATTTAGATGGTACAAAATTAAGAAATAGAGTCTATGGTCTGCTAGACATCGTGTTGAGCAAAAAGATACTGCTCAACAACACACATAATAAACCTATTACACGACATGCCGTCAATATTATGGGTGATACTAAGGTATCAACACACCCGGCGAAGATTAGGAAATCATTTCGAGGCAAGTACACCTTCCCTCGACAACAGAATACTGCCAATTCTGGGAATAAATCTTGGCGGAAGGGTCAGATTGAAACTGATCATAAGAAACCTTTTGAAGTTGAGAAAAAGGGAAAGGATTTTCCTAATGAGAATAATAATGTTAGGGTTAATATGAACCTACATAATAAAATTAAGACACATAAATCTATCAGCAAGGTATTACTTCCGCCTAACAAGCATTCAAGTACGACATGCATGAAATCTCCTACCTTGTATACTGATAGGTATCATCCTAACTTCAGTCAGGATGATACATCATCCAATAAAAATACAACTCTTATGGTTAAGGAGAGATGTAATTCTAGTGATATGACTAGAGATACATATCATCATTGTTCACAGTTTCGTGACAATGATATTACTTACATTGGTAAAAATGCATATTCTCGCACCGTGTTAGTGCGCAATCTGCCACGAGATACTACATGGCAGGAACTTAGCAATTTCTTCAATTACACGGCAGACGTTAGGTTCGTGCGTCTGTTACCACCTACCAATAACAGGTATGGTGAAGCTCTGGTTACACTTCGTAACAACAGAGATGCTCGAAAGGTTATCGAGCTTGACAATGGTGTTTATTTTCACCACCATTCTTTGAGACTGAAATTAGTACCTGATTCTGCGTCACGCAGATAATGGTATACGCTCACACTTTGATCTTATTTCTTGATGACTCAGCATTGTCAGTCATCATTTCTTATCTTTCTTAATCATCTATCCTAATATAGATTGATTTATTGACTTTTTCTTCTCGAAAAACATTTTTGATTCTTAACATCTTTAAATGTGTACACGTTTTCTGTCTTATTTGTTTTTACCATGCCTACAAGAGACAGTAAGGTGGTTAAATGTTTTAACTATGCTCAGCCCAATGCAGCATAAGTTCATTTGTCATCCTGGTTAAAATAAGACAGGCCAGTGAAGGTGACATGGACTGGTGAGTTTAATAGAATATGTCGGTGAATAATTGATATTTTTTCAAATCCACCAATTTTGAGTCTACCTGATGCTTCCAAAAAGTTTTTTCTCCGCACAGATGCGAGTAATTACGGAATTGGCGCATGTTTGCTCCAATATCATGACGACATCCTCCATCCATCCTTGTATGTCTCACGTAAACTGAAACCACCAGAGGTGAAATACTCCACTGTCGACCGCGAATTGTTGGCAGTTGTATGGGCGATAACAAAGTTGGAGAAGTTTCTGCTGGGAGCCCCATTCGTGGTCCAGACAGATCAAAAAGCCTTAGCATCACTACGACGGGCGAATCATAAAAGTCCAAAGCTCACCAGATTCGCTATTCTCCTTCAGCCTTTTGATTTCTCCATCGAGTACATTTCAGGAGCAGAGAACGTCTTGGCAGATACTCTCTCGAGAAACCCGTCCGATGTCGAGTAATGAACAATAATAACGTCGCAGATACTTACCCAAAATACATTGCTTTTCGACATAGAAAGTATCCATTGCCTACAATACACGTATTCGCTCACTAGAGACATGTTATATACGAAATGAATGAAATCAAGTGACACTATGTTCGTATTTACGCCAGGACTTTGCTTAGAGTCCATTCATGATAAAACTATTTGAAACTATTTCGTGAATCAAGTGAAAATAATTGAAATGCTATCGAAGTAATTCAGTATGTGACATGAACTATTGTCAAGAACGTCAATACTTATGAATAGGAACACTTAAACATTTTTTCTAATCAGAATTCACAAGGATCAAGCCTACGGATGGATCATCATATCCAACGTTAATTAATTTTAATTAAGTCGTTGAAATAATGGAAATTAAAATGAAATGTGAGATAAATATGAAAAAAAATGAAATTTGGAAAAAAATGAAAGAAAGAAAAAAATAAAAACTCACATGATTCTTAGATAATATTATTGTATGTAACTATTATATTATATAGTTAATAATTATGTTCACATTACATACTACATTATTATTTAAATTAGTTAATTTAGATAGGTATTAACAACTTAACACTAAACTTAATTAATGTACAACACACATAACTAAGTTAAATTTATACATTATTTTCTTTCTCTACTTTATTTCTCATTTATTTATTTATTTCTCTCTTTAACATCTTCTTTCATTTTTCTTGTATTAGATTTTCAACAACTTAATTCTTATTACACACTCAGTATAATTAATTAGTTTAATTTTAACTCTTTAGATTAGTCTGACGTGACATTTCATTGCGACATATTTTAAATTAATTAAATAATTATATATCAACATTAGACATTCTCTTTTAGTTCATATAAAATTTATGTATAACATTTATGTATAAGATGATAATTAATATATGAGATGACTGTTAGTTAGTCGACATGACCACGACATTGTTCTAGACAGAACATCGTAGGCCATATGCCGCATTTTTGTTAAATTTTTAATATTATTCATTCAGATAGGTTTTTGAGAAAAAAAAATCTATCGAATAGATTTTTTTCCCCCCGGTGGACAGGGAATTGTTACGGTAGTTTAATTGGCATTGTCTGCTAGAGGTTAGCAGCATGCGATTTTAGGGGTTACAACGTTAATGTAATGTAAAAAAATATTATTAGCCTATTGAACGCTGTGACGTTTCAGCGTTGGTAGTCACGCACCGTGACCAAGAGACGAGACCCTTTTTTGCATGACCGTCGAACTAAGAAGACCTGTCCTATAATCCTTCCAGTAGTAGGCATGATATTGCCGCACATATGTTATTGCAGTACGGACATGGGTCAGTCCTATATTATTATGAAGAGAGGAATGTATCGAGGTTAGTAAATTAACTAAAGTCAAGGAAGGATGAATTTATAGTCCATATTCGTTTATATCGCCAGACGTCTAATCTCACTGTCGGCCGTTGGGTGTCCCAACCGCGCGTACATATAGTTACGACGTTCTGACTATAGTATTGCATATTATTGGACCAGGACTGTAATGCATGGATAGCATTTACGATGTAGGATTCAATTCTAATATATAATGTTTTCATGATCAACCTCCATGGACTGTCTAATGTTTGAAATGTATATTAAAAATTGTGTGGACTCGAGAAGAGACTTATCACGTTCATTGAAGTTACAAATTCAACAATTATGATACTGAGTTCAAACCTTGTGAGAGACAGAATGTTATTGACCCACATTCGCGTAATTATTCCAACAATAGCACGATCAAGAATTAATGAATCAAATGACCAGAACTAAGAGGCCTATTGAATCAATAAGAAACAATAGCCTTCCACAACGACTACTGAAGTAGAAAACGGGCCGCAACAGTCAAGTTCCTGTTTGTAAACAGTACATGAAATTGTAAACATTCGATGTGCAAGACTCAAGATACGAGAAGGTCATAGTAACTTTATGTTCGTGAAAACCACTTCATGCTACAGTGGATCTGTCAATCAGTGCGCGCTTGACATTTTGTTACTGTGTTCGCAAGGAGCAAGTTAGTTACTGTAATATCATGTGTGACTAAGCTTTATTTTGCAACACATTGAATTGATTGCTATTTATGTTCCTTCTACTGTTGTTGTGTATTTTTCTTGTGTTCTTTAGCGGGCTGGTTGGGTAAAGGTGACTCCTTTAGATAATACCACGTAATAGAGGTTATCTATTGAGAGCGTGTCGTTAGGGACTGCAAATTTCCTTAATTGGGATTTGCAAGCGACAATTGTTGCTATTTACGTTAGCTGTGACGACATGAGTTAGTGTTGTTTTCGTTATTTTTTTCATTCTTTGATTTTCGATTTGTTTTGTTTGTATCTATAGGTCTCTTCTTCCTTTCGTTTATTTCTTTACAACTTTTTGTTTATAACAGTGTTGCTAGTTGTCTTGTTTACTTTTCGCGGTTATCATTACACATTTGTGTAACATTTTTTTTACTTTTTGCTGTATTGTTTATTTGACTTCCGCGAACGTTTTTGGTCATTGTTCTGTATTTTTGTCTTTGTATTTATGATTGTACTACATTATTATCATACACAGTCTACATACATACACTTGGTCATGTATTATTATTATTGATAAGGTATACTCTTCATATAGAGATTGTTAATAAAATATTATTATATGAGATATTTATACAAGTTCTTTGCTAAAAGACTTGTTGTCCACAAAGATTGAGACAAGGTAAAATATATATGCAAGTTCTTTTAAAAACAAAAAAAGACTTGTGCCCACAGTGATTGGGATATAAAGGTAATTTAGTTAATTTTTTTCAGGTTTCTGATCTCATAAGACAGAATGTCTCATTTGGATTTCTTCATCCAGCAAGGGTTAACCCTTGGTAAGTCTGGTAAAGAATTGGAAGAATATTCATCTGCTCAATTCGCCATTGCATTAAAGTCAGAAGAAAAGAAACAAAAAGAGGAAATTAAATTGAAAGCAGAAGCTGAACTAAAGAAGCTAGAAGCTGAGAATAGAAGATTAGAACTTGAAGAAAAAAGGTATCAAAGAGAGGCTGAGGAGAGAAAAGCTGCTGCTGATGAAAGAAAATTCCAGATGGAAATGGAAGACAAAAAAATTCAAGCTCAGGCTGCTGCTGAGGAGAGAAAAGCTCAGGCTGCTGCTGAGGAGAGAAAAGCTCAGGCTGCTGCTGAGGAGAGAAAAGCTCAAGCTGCTGCTGAGGAGAGAAAACTTCAGGCTGAGGCTGAAATTAGAAAAATGGAACATGAGGAAAGACTCGCAACTTTGGAGTTAGAGAAATTGAAATTGGCGAGTCCAGGTGCTCATCAAACAACTTCGAATACGACAAAGGAGTTTGTAAGTAGGATCAAACTACCTCATTTCAATCCTTTAAAGGATGACGTAGCAGATTATCTAGATAGATTCCAATTTTTATGCGATACGCATAACATAAAAAAGGAAAAATATGTTGAACAACTGATGGAATTTTTTACAGGTGACACAGTGACTACTCTTATGACAATAGACGAACATGACAGGACTAATTATGATGTTGTCAGAGCAGCACTGCTAAAAAAATACCAGCTGAAAGAGGAAGATTATCGTCTTCGTTTTAGGACAATGTTGCCAGAAAATGGAGTAGATTTCTCTAAGTTTGTTACAAAAATACGTCGTACATTCACACGATGGGTTGAGTTGTCTCACACTGAGAAAACATATGAAGGCCTAATGGACTTATTACTTGGAGACAAGGTTTTGTCATCAGTTAATGATTCTTTCCTTGCATTTCTTCATGAGCGTAAACCCAAAAACTTAAAAGACATGGAGGAATACTGTTGCCAGTACGCCACCGCGCATCCCCATGCTACAGTTAGCAATTCTAAAGTGAAAGAAGGGTTGCCAGCTGCTTCGGCGGCACCATATGGCCCTAATTTCAATAAAAAATTTCAGGGTGCTCAACAGAACTGGAATAGGAGAAGTAATCAGAATTACATTCATAAGCAGAGTAATCCAACACATGATGGTTCTTCGTCTAAGAACTGGAGACAAGATGGTAGTTCTCGTAATTTTAGTGGTAATAATCTTAGACACTTTCGGAAGCGTTATCGCAATAATAACCATTCGAGCTTTCGAGATAACCATTCTCGACGTCAAGATTATGACGATGGTGAATTTAGAAACCGGGATTCAAACCGGAATGATGATTACAATAGGCAATATGATAACAATTACAGGGGAAATGATAATCGAGGCAATTACAGGGGAAATGATAATCGAGGCAGACCTAGATTTAACAAAAAAAGACCTTTCCAACAGGCAAACTCTGCACAACAAGAGTTTGATGGAGCCTGTAATACAGTAAATGATAGTGGTAACTCTAGGGCTATCACTGGTTGTGCTTTCGATTTTGGGAGAGCAACTGAATGCCCCCAATGCTTAACATTGTTCGACTCATCGACTGTATCTACTCTAAGTTGTGGTCACCCTCTTCCTGCTCTACCTGCTACAGTTGCGCATGATGGGAGAGGATCTCTCATCTTACATAAAGGTCTAATAAATGATAGGCTAGTCTCAGTACTTTTCGATTCGGGATGTACTACCGTCGGGGTTAGGGAGTCTCTGATAGATCCTTGCTGTGCCACTGGAAAAACAATCAAATGTGTTACATTTGGTGGTACTATGGAAAGTTATCCTACTGCTATTATTAGGATTGACACTCCCTTCTTTCACAGGAGATGTCCATGCATGTCTTCTTCCTAATCCTATTGCGGATCTTATAATCGGTCGTATTCATGGGGTTAAGGAATGCACCCCGCAACAAATTTCTAGTTGGGAAGAACGAAACATTCAAGCGGTCAATGCAGTGGTGACAAGAGCTCAAGCTCTTAATCCCCCAACTTCATCTGATGATAGTAATGGAGTTAATAGCCAAGACGAGCACTTGGTGATTTCCCATGACTCGTTTGTTAAATGTCAAGAAGAGGATCCGTCTTTGAAGAAATTCTTCCTTCTTGCAAAGAAAGGGGATCCCAATCAAAATACGAATCACAAATCGTATATTACTATGAAGAATGGTATATTGGTACGGATGGTACAACACTCGGACAAGTCTATGCACTCGCAAATTCTTGTGCCTAAGTGTATGAGAGCCTTAATTCTTCAGCATGCACACGATTCTCAGTGTGCTGGACATATGGGTTTTTCCAGAACTAAAACTAGAGTCCTTGCGTCTTTCTTTTGGCCATTTGTTAATAAAGACATACGAATTTATTGCCGATCTTGCAAAATTTGTCAAGAGGTCAAGTCTAGGGGTCCGAGACATGCTGCTCCTATTCAGGCTGCAGATATTCCGATTCGGCCGTTTCATAGACATCATTGGTCCGTTCAAGATTAAGTCAGCCAATTTATCCTCACTTGCGTGGACATGTGCACGCGTTGGCCAGAGGCTATTCCTCTGAAGAGCATATCAACTGTCGATATCGCTGATGCTCTTCGGCTCATATTTTCTCGTCTGGGATTCCCCGGAGAAATACTGTCGGACCACGGCACTCAGTTAATTTCGGACGTTATGTCTCAGGTAATGGCTACGCTGGACATTAAAAGGTCTCTCAGTAGTATTTATCATCCAATGTCCAATGGATTGGTAGAACGTCTTAACAGGACACTAAAGAACTTACTTGGCAAGATAACGGAGGATTATCCTGAAAATTGGGACAGGGTCTTACCTGCAGCTCTCTTTGCCTATAGAGAGGTTCCCAACGAGCATACAGGGTTTTCTCCTTTCGAACTTGTCTTTGGCGCGCAAGCGCGCGGTCCGATGTCCTTGTTACACGATTTGATAACTTCCGATAATATTGACGATGATACACAATCGTCATATGAATATGTTATTGCTCTTAGGGAAAAAATTATCGAATCGTGCAGATTAGCAACTTCATCTTCCGAATTTGCAAAAGAAAAAGCTAGGCGATTTGCTAACAAGAAAAGGCGCCTACGTCAACTTTGTCCTGGAGACAAAGCGTTTGTCTTACTTCCCTTAAGAGAGAATAGACTTCTCATTTCATGGAAAGGTCCATACACTATAGTCTCCAAAATTTCAGATGTCGACTATATTGTCGATGTGGATGGAAGGCATAAAACCTTCCATATAAATATGCTAACAGAGTTTATTGAACGTCCAGACTATTTGCAGCCTATTTTTCAGGCGACGGACGACTCTCCAGTCCAACATGGTCACATCTCATCCCTGTCCGTTATACAGGATGAGGAAACTATTTTTTCTAACGTTAACTTACCTCTTCCTGCGATTCCACTTACTTCTACGGAATCATGGAAAAACGTTACCGTCTCTTCGAACTTGTCTTTTGAGGAGCAACGTCAAGTATCCTCTACGCTACAATCATATCAGGATGTCCTTACCGACATTCCTGGACACACAGATGTCATAGAACATGACATCATATTTACTGATCGTAATCCGATCACAGTAAGACCATACCCAATACCTATTCATTTTCAAGCACAAGTCGAGAAAGAATTGGATGAAATGATTCAACTGCAAATAATTGAACCATCCACTTCAGCTTATTCTTCGTCGATAGTTATTGTTCGAAAGAAAGACAATAACATACGTCTTTGCGTTGACTATCGCAAATTAAATCAAGTTACGAAGTTCGATGCTGAACCTATGCCGTTATTAGATGATCTACTTATTAGACTTTCTAAAGCTAAATTCTTTACTAAACTAGACTTGTCGAAAGGTTATTGGCAAGTCCCACTGACGGAACACGCCAAACCTCTCACTGCTTTTTCGACACCTAGGGGTCTGTTTCAATGGAATTTTATGCCTTTCGGGCTTATGAACGCCCCAGCGACTTTTGTGCGCATGATGCGACGAATTCTATCAGATCGTGCAGATGTCATCGCATATTTAGACGACATCTGTCTTTTCAGCGATACTTGGGAAGAACACTATTTGGGTCTAAAGGAATTGCTATCTACTCTACGTGAGCATAGTTTGACTGCAAAACCCTCTAAAGCTTTTGTTGGGTTTAGTGAAATTTCCTTCCTAGGTCATTGAGTTGGTCATGGTCTGTTGAAGACAGAGGACCAAAACATTTCGAAGATATTAAATATCTCGGTTCCGAAGACAAAAAAGCAAGTGCGTAGTCTCTTGGGATTGATACAATTCTATGGAAGATTCATTGAGAATCTGTCCTCCATTATGGCACCACTTTCATCGCTATTGAAAAAAGGTTCTCCTAATATGGTGCGTTGGTCCCAAGAATGCCAATCTTCATTGGATCAGGTTAAGAATTTGTTCTCATCTCATCCTATCTTAAGACTACCAACGATTGATAAGACTTTTGTTCTTCGTAGTGATGCCTCTTCCACTGGGATTGGAGCGGCACTAATGCAGGAATATTCAGGAACTCTGCATCCTGTAATGTATATTTCTAGGAAGCTAAATGCGACAGAAAGGAATTACTCGGTTTTAGACCGTGAATTGTTGGCTATGGTTTGGTCCATTCTTAAGCTACAAAGATTCCTTCTGGGCACGCATTTCTTTATGGAAACCGACCAAAAAGCTCTTACGGCTATGCAAAGTAAGGATTTGAAGAGCTCGAGATCTACTCGTTATGCTATTGCTCTTCAGCCTTTCCATTTCACGGTGCGAGCTATCCGTGGTTCGGATAATGTGATGGCGGACATATTGTCCAGATGCCCACATGATTCCATTTAAATCTTGTGTCCTAGATCTCCTGATACACTTTCAGACTTTTGTCTGTTCTTAATATCCTAATGTATTGTAATACAAATGTATTTGAATAATGTATAAAGAATTTAACAAATTTGATTTTGTCCATCCATCAGTGATATGTTGCTAATATAGCATTGTAATTCATGATATTTGTATATTGCTATAATTATAGTATTTAATAATGTTTGATATATGATTGATATTGCCAGCAACTTAAGTTTCTTTAATGGTACCCTCTGAGTTTGTTTGGTTTAAAGGAAATATTTTCTCCTATGTTGGGAGATGATTTGTATCCTCTTCAGACGCTTTATTTATGCGTCTCTTGTACCTGATATTAGGTTCATTCTTTCATGAGCGCATCATTGATAATCGTGCTATCTTGCTCATGAATATATTTGAGAAAAAAAATGTATCATTTTTTTTACAGGGGGGGGGGGGGGGGGGGGTAGTAATATGTTGCTGTCACTTCCAATGGAGTTTCAAACATCGATCTATTGGTCGTATATTTTTTCATCCTAGTTAGGTGAATAATTGGGTCTTTGCTTGCGATGTCAGGTTGATTTGGGGTTATCTCCCTTTTGGGTCATTGTGTTAAGTTCAAAGGTAAAACAGTTCGGGTGTGCCTTGCGCAGGTTTTTTAAGCGCGAAAGAGAGTTAGACTTCCGGCAAGCCGTGAGGTGTCCTGGTTTCTGAAGGGACGAAAGTCCATTGTGTTTTTTTCTGGGAAAAATCTTCGAAGTGACTGCGATGGCAGTTTTCCCCAGTGAATCTCTGTGCGTTGGAATGACAGCAGAGTTCCTTGTTAAGTTCTGTGGATTCGGTTACAGGTAATACCGACTTTTTCCATTATTACGCTTTCGGTGGCAGAACATGTTAGAAGATTACCTAGTCTGTGAACTGGAGCTCACCGGTCCTACATTACAGAACTTATATGTTGTGCTCAAGGTAGCCATCCAAGACTATTAGTCTTCATACCATCCAGAAATCCAGTGACGAAGATATATTGTGGGAGCCGCAGATTGGCGGCATATTTATGTCCACATAAGCATTACTGCAGGGTTGATGGTAACCTGCTTATCAGCAGTACACAGCCGATGTCAGAACGAGGCCTGTGTTTTCGGCTATTATACTACAGCCTGATAATATGCAATTGGCGGGGAATGCCAAGTTGTACCTATGTGTCAAGGTGATTAAGGTATCTGACGCGTTTAGTCAGAGATACCAAGGCGGTATTTTTTAACTGTCATTGAATAACATTATTATTGACCATGCACGAATATTGGAATGTTTACCAGCCCTTTTGAACGCCTGATGTATTATCATTATCGATTTCCGGTCAGCATGACCTTGTTTACAATGACTGTTCCTGTTGATGCTACTATGTGTGTTATCGTCAATAAATGTTTTGAAACGTGCCTGCAGTGTTCAAGCATCCTTGACTACTGCATGTGAGTGTAGGGGTTGCAGTGTCTACATATATACGAGCCTAAACACACTCGCGCCTTCATTCGCACCCACACTCAGTTCATCATACGCCAGCACTACACATCTAACAACATGTATACTGTCTTGGGCCAGTGATCACTTCTATAAGAGAAAAAGACAGTTACACTAGCGTACCTTCATCATCGCTTAAGTCTAAAATTTAAAAAGAATACTTTAAAACACATCGCAGAAATGACTGTGTATTGTAGATGACAGCCATTAACAGAATAACAGGAAATATATAGCTGATGTAAACGAGTAAAAAAACTACGTCATTGATGTGGTTAAAAACACGAATTAAATTTAGTGGAATAAAAAATATATAGCACATAGTTTTTTCATTTAATTGTAATATAAATATAATGTATAATACTCATTGCACAGAATATACATACATTGTAAATGACAATTGTCAAATATACCTAGATTAATGCAGATTTGGAAAAAAATACCCAGATACCCAAACGGAACCCAAAAAACTCAGATCTAGTAAAAAAAATACCCAGCTGTGGCAACACTGGTTATCAGTGTAACTTCAATCACATTTTCATATTTTTCACTGTCCAGACTTTTATAGACATAATTCATTATGCCTAAACTGCCGAACATTGTTGTTTAAGTACCTTTATCTGAAATCTAGTTGCTCTTCCTCGGGATCCAAAGAAAAGGGATTTTTATTACCCTTCAACTGGAAATCTTCTTCTTTAGAAAAAGTATATCTTCTGAAACTCTTCAGTCAAAAAGATCGACGTTTCCTTCGAGGCAAACATATTGTAAAGTGTTAACAAATATACACTATGTTTTTTTTTTGGTGCTGCTTGATTGTTTCCCTTTGACAGAGGATAAATTATTACCCTTGAAATAAAATCAATATAATTATTTTTTATTCCCCTTCGACAGGGAAGAGGATAAATTACATCACTTGACACAAAAAGGCCAAAATAATTTTATTTTTTCAAAACTTTACAAAGATGGGTAAAATAACTTACTTACTTAGTCGTTCCCCTTCTACCGTGAGGTGTAGAGGTTTGGAAGAGAGAGAGCGCCAGACTATCCTATCGGTTGTCTTCCTCCTGGCCTGGTTCCATTCTAGTCCTCGGTCCTTCAAACATTGTCTAATGTTGTCCTCCCAGCGAACACTGGGTCGTCCTGGGGGTCTGGATCCCTGGCTCTTTGTTTCCCATGCTTGTCGTGGTAGCCGATCTTCTCCCATTCTGCAGACATGGCCAAAACATCTTAGTTGGGACTGTTCTACTTGGGTCTGCAGAGGGTGGGATTTTAGGCCTTGACGTATCGTCTGGTTGTGGACCATGTCTCTTCTTGTTATTTCAACCACCTTTCTCAGATACCTCATTTCTGAGGTTTGGATCTGGCTTTTGTGGGTTGTAGTCATTGCCCATGACTCGCATCCATATGTCAAGACTGGGACATAGGTGGAGCGGTATACAACCATCTTCGTTTTCTTACCAACCTGTCTCTTGCTGAGGAATCCTTGATTTATGGCCTGAAAAAGTCTTAAAATAACTCCATTTAGAATAAACAAAATGATTTCCTTAGTCTTCTAAATCTGCTGCAGATGTTGGAAGGTTAAGACTTTTGATATAGTTCTTTCCACGTCATTTTGACGGGTATATTTGTATATTTACTTGTTATCTATTAATTTTCTCAGACAGGTTATGTTGCTTATAGTGCGTCTCCTCGCAGGGTTTTATTTTGTTGTGTGATTCTCATTATGCATCTTGTGGATATATATGATCTACTTCTTTTATCAGACATCCTAGGTCGCACATTGTTCCTCCTTGCGATTTTTTGTTGGTTGAAATGAAGAATAGTGGGCGGTGTAATCGACACAGCCTTAAAAAAAAATTCAGAGACACAGCGATAAGGGGTAAGGGTTAGGGATAGGTTAAGAAATCTTAATCCTAACCTTTACGGCGTGGGCAAATTATTTAGATGCTGTGCTCCTTCTCGCCAAGTTTTAACTTGTTTGTTTGTTTCTCATTCCTACAACTGATGCCTTTAATAAAGAACCCAACGCCACTGATAACAGTAACAACAGCGACTCAAACCCTAATCCTGCCAGTGCCACCAGTCCTACGAGTATTACTACAAGTACTACCACTACCACGACTACTACCAGTCCTACCACTACCACGAATACTACCATTCCTACCACTACCACGAGTACTACTAGACCTACCACGACTACTACCAGTCCTACCACTACCACGACTACTACCAGACCTACCACGACTACTACCAGTCCTACCACTACCACGAGTACTACCACTACTGCGAGTACCACGAATACTACCAGTACTCCCAGTGCTACCAATACTACACAAAGTAAGAGAAATACTTTGCCCTTTCGCTTTGTTTTTCATTTATGGAATTTCACTTTTGTACGATCGATCTGCTAAAGAAAATTATTTAAATCGTGTACCTTGCTTCGACCTTTCTCATGTTAGACGATCTAATCAGTTTCTGTTTTGATTCCTCCTGTAGAGTTTATTGATGCATATTTATGTATTAGTATTTTTTTTAAAAATTACATCATCATCATTACCGTCGTCGGCATCATCATCATCACAATCATTATCACCATTATCATCCTCTTTTTGTTTCTTATGGAGAATGGAGCCCACCATTGGAATAGGTCCACAGGATGCCTGAAGCATATCATTAACGGGCTGTTGTAGCAGTAGTTCCTGTAGTCACGTGTTTTATACAATGAGGTTGCCAGCCTCACGCACTTCTTCTTCTTCCATCCTTAGCCACCAACCGGCAAAGCAGTATGTGGCCAGTACGCCTAGTGGCGTCTTAGGGCAACAACAAATTGATCAATCTATCGCTGTTTCCACCACGCCTAGTGGCGTCTTTGTGGAACAGAAACAGACCAAACAATCTATCGTTGTTTCCGTAATCAGATTGGTTGGCAAGCAGGTGATCAGCCCACTGTGCAAAGTTTTTACGGGATGGGGTAAACCCTCCTTAGTCGCTTTTTACGACATGCGTGGTAGGGTGCAGTGTTACTATTCTTTGCTCCCCTTTCGGGCCCCGGCAACACACGGGTGATGCCTCACGCACAGCCTCCTATTAATCCCCTCTAACGACAGACGTGAGGAGACTGTAGTCGACTTCGTTCTTAATCCTCAGAGACACATTGAAACTACAGCGGGCATTTCATTATGTGAGATAATTCATACAAAATGTGGAATCATACATTTATATTTTTGTAGCAGTATAGACACACTACAAGTACTTGCGTAGAATAGAAGATTTGAAGTGGTATGGCAAGATGACTAATGTAGAAGTGATGACAAGAACCAGACACGTGACTGTCGAACAAGAGATGACAAGAACCAGACACGTGACTGTCGAACAAGAGATGACAAGAACCAGTCACGTGACTGTCGAACAAGAGATGAAAAGTAGAAGCTGGAGATGGATAGGACACACAGTGAGGGAGAGTCTTTGCTTTCTCTCGAATCCCCACAGTCAGAGAGGTAGAGGGAGACAAAGGAACAAATGGAGAAGAGAATTGGAGACAGACTGAAAGGGCATGAAGAATACACGGATAGACCAAGAGCTGATGGCACTAGACAGGAACCTTGGCATAAGTTTGTTGGAAGCCTATATTCCTTGTGGAGCTGAGAGGCGGCGATGATGTGTAAAGACAAAGAAACAGTGAAGTCAAAACAAGAATGTACAAGGGTTCTTCCCACGTTTTCCTCATCATTTTCACTTCTGTCTTCAGTTCTCTTCTCCATGTGCCTATTTTGGTCTACACCTGCCTCTCTTTCCCTGGGGGTTCTAGAACAAGGGCTGCTTTGTAATGCTATCAACAGGTTTCCTCAAAGTGTGTCCAATCCATCTTTAGTGTCTTTTTTCTCATCTCTTGTTCCACTACTCTCGATATACCCTAAATGAGGATTGAATCCCGATTGGATAAAATAATCCCAAAATAGAAAATGAACAGGTGTAGAGGTCGTCCCAGACAAAAAGAATCTGGGAGGAAAAGACAAACATGTTGGCAACACACCAGACCGTGTTGTGTGCGCTTGATCGAGAAACAGCAGGAAATCTCAGCTGTCCCTCTTCATGGCATAAGCAGCTGGTACAACAAGACATTAGTAAAGAAGTAGGAAAAGTAGCACTAGAGGTCACAGAGATGTGGTTTTATAGCAGAATCTAAAAAAAATATTATCGGCAGCTACAAGAGTAATGAGGATGTCCTGAGAGAGGCCAAGTCACAAAGAAAGCTTACTCCTCATATTAGAAGGAAGCACACCGCTTTCTTTTGGCATGTTATGTGAAGAAGACAGCTGGAATATATCGTAAGAATGAAGTAAGAAAATGGTAGAGGATGACAGAGAGAGAGAGAGAAAGACAGAGAATGAACGAACGAACAAACGAACTTTATTTTCAAAGGGTTGAGAATTGGGTACGCAGGCCCGTCTGACATTCTGCCCTTCCTTTCTCTCGTCTTTTATACTGATTTCATTTATTCTCACATACATTTTACCCATGAATGTAAAAGAATTCAACGTTGTAAAGGTAAAATAATTGCATACTCACATTCACAGTATCTAATTATAAACACGAAATAAAATATGTTGAAAAGTACAAACATCATCGTTAAACCTACATTCGATATTATATCATTTGTTCGGAAAAATAATCACATCAGGGGGGCAGATAATCAGAACTCATAAAGTACTCCAAAAGACTACGATTGTATGAATAGGGACTGATGTTGTTTTTTTTTCTCTCCAAAGCGAGAGAGAGAGAGAGTAAGAGATATATATATATATATATATATATATATATATATATATATATATATATATATATATATATATATATAGAGAGAGAGAGAGAGGGAGAGAGAGAGAGAGAGAGAGAGAGAGAGAGAGAGAGAGAGAGATAGAGAGAGAGAGAGAGAGAGAGAGAGAGAGAGAGAGAGAGAGAGAGAGAGAGAGAGGATACTGGACCGCTTAACATCATGGCATGAAAGGAAATCAATAACAAAAGTGATAGATAGTACTGGAACCGGGAAGTTGTGGACAACCAAAATCACCTAAATGTCGTGGTTGAGTTAACGTGTTAGAGTATTTGTCGAGTCAGACAATTGTAGTGAAATCGACAACGAGAGTGGACTGACTGAATTATAGACAACACACAGATAATGTGTAAAATAGGGTGAACTTGAGACAAAGGCAGAGGATTCATTAAAGCTATCTCTCTTTCCAAGCCTCAACACACTTATATAGTCTTAAGAACCACCCGCTCTCTCTCCTGTCTCTGGTCAGAGCTGCCAAAATTAAGTATGGATGAAGGGTCGTGTCACGAAGTGGATTTAAGTATAGAGTTCTGTCTGAGTGTAAGACAAAACACTAGTATGAAAAAGTCTGAGAAGATAGATTTGGATGAGAAATGACAGTGAATGTAGACAGATGAGACTATTGGCTTCGAGGGTGAGAACCGAGATTGACTCTCCCTCGCCACTTGTGACTATTGTACAGCTATATACTCACCACCTCTAAATACCAATAAAGAAGATAAGGTTTAAATAAAGATCACAGGCACCACTATACAGATAACATATAGGTACAGTATAGTAAAGAAGCTGATCCAGTATACAGTTTATAATTTATTTACACAACAAAATAAATAACACATCAAAATAAATAACGTGCAAAAGTCGTGTAGTAAAATCTGCGAGAATAAACGCTCAATTCAGTACGATTTTAGGCATAAAATGATAATAAATACATTAGCCCTATTGTGTCTGACGGTGATGATCTCACACGCCAGCCACGCTGCCTTTTTGTGCAGTGCTAAAGCCTATAGAACGATTTCGCGGCAAAAAGTCTGACACGCTTTTAGTTTCGTTTTCGAGAAACACTACTAATATTTAACATTTACCCGATCTGCTGCATACACTTTGTAGTCTAGCCTTATAATTAACGATTTGCGGAAGCGTGCCGCAAAATAACTATCTGAATTAACGCTTTCTGTCAACATTAACGCAAAAATTTAGTAGTAATCCTTACATTGTTTGGTAGTATTACACGATACAATACTAATTATTAACGCCAATTCTTAACCCGCCCCGTCTACACCCCGCTTCGCTGACACAGTCTGCAACGCATATATACACTGCGAAAAAGCCAGCCAAGGCAAAAACACGCAGACAAATTTTATTTTCATCCTCGTAGCATTCTGACGTAACTAAAACAAGTAGTTATTTGAAAAATACATGCTGGCGAGATGAAGGAGAGGAAAGATGGAGGACTTGTGTAAAATATTTTATTTGACGATGACCAGTGACAAAATTGAAAATCTAAAACCATTATGAAGTTCCCCATAAAAATTATATGGTAGTATGACTGTGGTGAAGTGGGATGTTATAAATATGTATAGGGGACTTAGTGTACTGACTGAGATCAGCTGTGAAGGTATATATATCTAATAAGAGTAGTGTATGATATATAACCTTACTTGCTGCCACATATGTATACCTCAGTCAGAATTATTCTGGAATAGTGTGATGACTACGTTGTATGTCTAGGGTATGTGTATGATGAAGTGTAAGTCATAACAACAACAGACAGATAAACAATTTAATTTATTCCACCACACTTGACAACACTGTGACACTCACATACATATAACACTCTAAAGGATATCTTAAAGGAGTCACTGATAACTTTTCAAATAACAATATGTATTCATTGCTGTTATGAATGAATATGTGTCCTGATTCAAATACAAAGGGAACCAGGAATCACAATCAATTTTACTTACAAGTTATATGTACAGAATTTATCAATATGAATATTGTAATGACATATATTATTAAAAGTATCCTATGTGTGTCAGTTGTGTAGTAGTAATATGAGGTAATACTGGTTTTGTTTTGTTCAAGCTCTGTTGGTATTTGTCATCATGACTTCAATAGTTTGTCTTTATGGGAACTATTATTGGAGATGTTCTCAGTTCCTGATATTAACACAATTTAATTCCCCTCTTAATGTTATTTTTACAAGGTCATTTTAAGCTGGGGGTACATAATTTTGAGCTCAGCTGGCCAGATCAGCTTATCTTGCGTGATGGCGGCAGGAACAGACTCCTCTGCTCGATTCTCCCCTCGGCTCTGGAGACACCTCACTGATAGCTAAATGGACCGAGGAGTATGCTGTCCGACTCTGGATTCAGCTAAGCTCTGACCAGGTGCTGCTCAATACCATCAAGACCACGGTCCCACAATTCATGGAAACAAACACAGATACGTTGATTAGCAATGAATTCTGGCACAACTACTGGCACAAATTCCCATCTGCTTATGTTCCAGGCTTTTATTTAGCAAAAATATGAGCTGGCTTCAACGCACTGTTGCTTTATCAAGCTTATTTGACTAGTGGTCTCGAACTAACGCTCCTAAGTGAGTATATCAGCGAGTCTAGCCAATGGAGCCACGTTTCGACAAGGGTTTGAAAAAATTTTAACTTCCTACGTCTCCCCTAACAACCAAAGATAGTATTTATAGCCCGACTAATCGTGTTTAGCCTTACATATCATTCCAGCCAATCAGTTCAAATGTAACTTGTGGCCCATTTCCCGTACAATGGTGGTGTAAAAAAATCTACCACTGAGCGATTCTGATTTTGGGTGTTGTCTGACAGCACCATCATTTTATTTTGGCTATAACTTGTTAATTCCTAGACTATTTGCATAACGCCGTACATATTCTTTGTCAGCAAACCCCAAGGAACCCAAATATATATATTTAATAGAGCTAAGTGGCTGCGTTCAAAATATGCAATTTCTTCTACCTCCTGTTTCGAAGATGTGCTGTCTGGGTACTGTAATGTTTTCAAACGTAAACCCATATAATGTTATCTTTTCTAATAAGCGTTTCCCAGGTTTTTTAAAACCTAACTCTGGGAAGGGTAGTGAATTTATCACTGTCCGTCTGAAAAAGTTAGTGCATGCAGCCTTACACGCGTGATAGTAGTAATTGTGTATCGCGTTACGCTTGTTGGGGGTGGCATTAATAGCGAGACGCGTGTTTAATTTTGCATGCGTTCCTGATTTTATTCGCCCCTCTCTCTTTCTATTTGAGTCCATCTGTTCGTTCGTTTTGGTAACGTAATATAATTAATGTTAGGATTAATCTAGGTCATTACGCAGTCTGCCTCTCAATGTTTTTCTTAGAAATACAGCACACGTTTCATTGAAGAAAGCGGGTAATAATATAGTAGGCTTTTACTATCAACGTGAAAGCGTTACAATTTGCAGACGAAGCATAAAACAAAGGGGATTTCGAGTACATTCCTTGTGACAGCACTGTTATTTTACCATTGCTCTTTTCTTTATTAGATTTATTTGTTAGGCTTTATATTTACTTGATAATTTATATATGTGGATTAGAATATTCCACGACATCTCCCCTCTTAAAACAGACATTATATGTCAGTCCTTTATTCTATATACACATAGAGAAATTTATTATTAGTTCTGGGGTTTACGGTGATTCTCATCACACGGATGGCGGCTTAAGAAATCCGCTCCCAAATTTGTTTTTCCAGATATATACTCAATGCTAAAATTATATGGAGCCAAAAGTAAAGACCATCGGAGTAACCTGGAGTTCTCATGCCTAGCCTGTGCTAGAAACGATAAAGGTTTGTGGTCTGTTTGCAACTTAAAGGCCTTCCCATACAGATAAATATTGAATTTCTTTATTGCCCATATTACTGCAAGACATTCTTTTTCGCTAGTTGAGTAATTGATTTCAGCTTTATTCAATTTTCTGCTAGCATATGCCACTGGGCTTAATTCCCCATCCAATGCATCGGATTTCTGTAGTAGAGTTGCACCTAACCCAATATTACTTGCATCCGTCCTTACTATGAATTCTTGACTTAAGTCAGGTAATTTCAAAATGGGTTTACTTGTGAGCTTTTCCTTCAATTCTTGGTAAGTCATTTCACATTGTGGTGTCCATGTAATGCGATCTGGATGTCCTTTACGTGTCAAATCAGTTAACGGTGCACATATGGAATTAAAGTTTTTGATATACTTCTGGTAGAAACCACATAATGAGACAAAGGATCTCACGTCCTTCTTGGTTTGTGGTCTCGGGGCTTTCTGTAGTTTCTCTAAATTCTTTGGGTCAGGGGTCATGTTTCCCTGATAAACTGTGTGTCCCAAAAATTCCAATTCTTTACATCCAACGCAACATTTGGTTGGTCGGGCTGTTAAATTTGCCTCCCTAAGTCGATTAAACAGCATGTTCAGAGAGTCAATGTGTTCCTCAAATGTTTCTGTTGCTATCAGGATATCATCCATGAAATTTGTTATACATGGATTATTCAGAGGGTCCAATAATTTTCTCATCATTCTAGAGAAGACACTAGGCGCATTCTTCAATCCAAATGGCAATCTATTAAACTCATAGTGTCCTTCTGAAGTACTAAAAGCTAGGTATGGTCTAACCTCAGGCTTTACTGGAATCTGATAATATCCTTTACTCAGATCCACTTTGGAGAAATATTTAGCTTTATTTAGTCTGGCAAACAGCTGATTTGTATCCGGCAATGGATCCACCTGTCCTTCTGTAATAGCATTCAGTCTCCTGTAATCTATACAGAGTCTATGTTCTCCAGAGGGCTTCCTTAAGAGTACAACACCGGAACTATATGAGGATTCACTATGCGAAATAATTCCTTCCTTCAACAGATAGTCTATCTCTTCCTTCAAAGCTTTCTCCTTAGCAAACGGAATCGAATATGGTTTCATACAGACAGGTGTGGGGTCTATCAGTTTCATATCATATTCCAATAGGTTTGTATGCCCTGGTCGGTCTGTTAACACCTCTGCATGATTATTTAGAACCTGTTGCACTCTCTCTTTCTGAGTTTTCGTTAAATGTGTACTGATTTTCACCTGTGCTGCTGTCTCACAGGGGTGTAATGGATACTCAAATGATGAAAGTGGTTCCTTTTTCATCTCCATGGCGATGGACAAGGTCAACAAGTGTGTCTCTTCCTGATGTTCTCTTTCCAAATATTTCTTCAGGAGATTCACATGATAGATTTTTTTCTTTCCCCTTCTTATCTATCTTATAATTTGTTCTAGATACCTTCTCTAAAACTGTATATGGACCCTGCCATCCAATTTGTAACTTATTCTGACTCCCGGGCAAAAGAAGCAGTACTTTCTCTCCCACAGCCAAATTTCTGTCTTTCGCTTTCCTGTTATAATAGGCAGCATGTTTCTTCCTGGCTTGTTTCAAATTTTCATTGGCAAGTTTCCAACCAGTTTTTAAACGAGTGGTCAGCTCATTCACATATTGGTATGAAGATGTAATGTTTTCCTCTGCCTTTTCATCAGTCCACGTTCTTAACAAAGCTACATATGGACCTTTAATTGTGTGGACCTATTTGTCCATGCACCGGTATGGTCTCTTCCACTCGAAGCTTTATAGTGATGATTTTTCCTCCCAGAATTATCATTCACAAAACGACCGCTACCAATTTTTCTTTTGGGGCTTTCTCCCCACTTAAAATTCTTGATGAGAGATTTCCTCTCTACATCCTCTTCCTCCAGTTTGTTTAAGTCCGATTGAGGGATTTTCGGCTTATCCTGGGGTAAGACATCTGTTTGCACTCTCCGCCTAGTGGCCATTGTAAAACAGTTAAGTGAAGCTTGTCCGTGAAAAGGGGCTTCCCATTCCATTTGGTCCACTTTATCAAATCTATTTTTCTTTTTATTATCAGGCCTAATTTTGCCCCGTGGCGTGTCCAGGTCCTGATCCATGTTCCCACTTGTGGGTGTTCCCTCATGTGCTATGCTACACCTTTCTACAAAATTCTCAATGTCCCATCTTGCTTTGGGCCAATAATAATTGTGAGCCACCTTTTGAATGATGGTACCTATCTTCTCATGGTCCCCATCTGGTTTCACATGTAGGCTCCTTATTAAGTCTGCCCTATATCTTTTTGGAAGAACCAGCTGTCCTTGACCTTTGGATCTAGCTCCAGTCTTCCTATACATCAACTTGTTTTTCATGTAAAAATCTCCCTTGCCTGGAGTTGTATGACAAGTTGACAATTTTCTGAAACAAGGCTTGAGTGTTTTATCCCCAGCCTGTGCCTTCCTCATCTCTTCTGGAGTGGTATCCAACATAATATCCTCCTCCTGTCTTGAGGTCGACCTGACCTGAAGGGTTGCCATATACACAGGTTTCCTTCTGCAACGGTCAGTGTCATGATTGTCCATCTGACAATTCTTACACCACCTTTTTCCTTGGTTGAAAGATTTTCTTTCATCATATTTCCTTTCATCGAATTGTGGGAATTTATTTTTATTTTCATACCGTGGCCTATCAAATTGGTGCTTACCTTTATTTTGATCCTTAGGATCAAATTTATTAAAGTTCTGTGGTGCCCTAAAGTTATCCACTTGTTTCTTTTTATTTCCTGTTACCTCTGCTTGAGCTGCTTGATACCTTTCAGCAACATTTAGCAACTCACCCAGCCTCTCTGCACCTTGTTCCATGAGAAACTTTCTCAGGTCTGGAGCCATGGACTCTCTTAATTGCTCTATAAGGACCATTTCCTTAAGATCTTGGGTTTTCCCCAGAGAAGTCCATTTCTCCAAGTATGTCTCTATTCGTGCAGAGAACTGGTGATAGGTTTCACCTGACAGTAGTTTAGCATTCCTAAATTTTTTCCTATAGAATTCTGCATTCTTTTCATACCTTAACAAAAGAGCCTGCTTTAGCATGTCATAATTTTCCTGATCACCTCTACTCATTTTTGCAAAAACTTCATAAGCTGCCCCACGAAGTCCTTGAGATAACTTTAAGCTCCACCTTTCTCTCTCTAACCCATACGTGGTAGCTAATAGTTCATACCTATTTAGGTAGCTCTCTATGTCATCGTCTTTCTCAACAAAATGATCTAAATGAAAATTCATAGCTGAGGTTGAGGCTCCTTGGCTAGCAGTGGCATCAGAGGCAAAGGGACTGGCACCATTTTCAGGAGCATGGCCCTGAAACTCAAACTCCCTTAGTCGTAACTCATGTTCCCTTTGTAATCTCTTCTCCTCCTTTTCTGCTTCCCTCTCTGCAGTCAATCTTCTTTCTTCTGCTTCCCTTTCTGCAGCTAATTTCTTCTCTTCCCTTTCTGCAGCTAATTTCTTCTCTTCCCTTTCTGCAGCCAATCTTTTGTCTTCTCTTTCTGCCTCCAATTTCTTAGCCTCAGCCTCAATCTGCAACCTCTTAGTCTCAGCCTCAGCCTCAAATTGTAACTTCTTAATTTCCCTTTCAGCCTCTAACTTTCTTTCGGCCTCTTTTTCTAATCTTCTTTCTTCGCGTTCAATAAATTTGTCACATTCCGTAGTGACATAGGCAACCATAACTTGCCCATCTAATCCTAACTCTTTTGCAGTCTGTACAGCAGCAGATCGAAACTTGGCCAGGTCCGCCATTGTCTATCAGGTAAATTTATACAATGTCTAACCAACAATTCAATTTCTAACTATATATCTAATGGACAACACAGGCACCGTGAGCTCAACCTTATTTAATTCCACCCAAGGATACCTTTTAATTCTTATATTCCCTGAAGTGAATTACCCCCAATATTTTTAATAGGGAAAGATTCAAAATCCCGGACGAGCCCCCAATATATGTGGTGAAGTGGGATGTTATAAATATGTATAGGGGACTTAGTGTACTGACTGAGATCAGCTGTGAAGGTATATATATCTAATAAGAGTAGTGTATGATATATAACCTTACTTGCTGCCACATATGTATACCTCAGTCAGAATTATTCTGGAATAGTGTGATGACTACGTTGTATGTCTAGGGTATGTGTATGATGAAGTGTAAGTCATAACAACAACAGACAGATAAACAATTTAATTTATTCCACCACACTTGACAACACTGTGACACTCACATACATATAACACTCTAAAGGATATCTTAAAGGAGTCACTGATAACTTTTCAAATAACAATATGTATTCATTGCTGTTATGAATGAATATGTGTCCTGATTCAAATACAAAGGGAACCAGGAATCACAATCAATTTTACTTACAAGTTATATGTACAGAATTTATCAATATGAATATTGTAATGACATATATTATTAAAAGTATCCTATGTGTGTCAGTTGTGTAGTAGTAATATGAGGTAATACTGGTTTTGTTTTGTTCAAGCTCTGTTGGTATTTGTCATCATGACTTCAATAGTTTGTCTTTATGGGAACTATTATTGGAGATGTTCTCAGTTCCTGATATTAACACAATTTAATTCCCCTCTTAATGTTATTTTTACAAGGTCATTTTAAGCTGGGGGTACATAATTTTGAGCTCAGCTGGCCACATCAGCTTATCTTGCGTGATGGCGGCAGGAACAGACTCCTCTGCTCGATTCTCCCCTCGGCTCTGGAGACACCTCACTGATAGCTAAATGGACCAAGGAGTATGCTGTCCGACTCTGGATTCAGCTAAGCTCTGACCAGGTGCTGCTCAATACCATCAAGACCACGGTCCCACAATTCATGGAAACAAACACAGATACGTTGATTAGCAATGAATTCTGGCACAACTACTGGCACAAATTCCCATCTGCTTATGTTCCAGGCTTTTATTTAGCAAAAATATGAGCTGGCTTCAACGCACTGTTGCTTTATCAAGCTTATTTGACTAGTGGTCTCGAACTAACGCTCCTAAGTGAGTATATCAGCGAGTCTAGCCAATGGAGCCACGTTTCGACAAGGGTTTGAAAAAATTTTAACTTCCTACGTCTCCCCTAACAACCAAAGATAGTATTTATAGCCCGACTAATCGTGTTTAGCCTTACATATCATTCCAGCCAATCAGTTCAAATGTAACTTGTGGCCCATTTCCCGTACAATGGTGGTGTAAAAAAATCTACCACTGAGCGATTCTGATTTTGGGTGTTGTCTGACAGCACCATCATTTTATTTTGGCTATAACTTGTTAATTCCTAGACTATTTGCATAACGCCGTACATATTCTTTGTCAGCAAACCCTAAGGAACCCAAATATATATATTTAATAGAGCTAAGTGGCTGCGTTCAAAATATGCAATTTCTTCTACCTCCTGTTTCGAAGATGTGCTGTCTGGGTACTGTAATGTTTTCAAACGTAAACCCATATAATGTTATCTTTTCTAATAAGCGTTTCCCAGGTTTTTTAAAACCTAACTCTGGGAAGGGTAGTGAATTTATCACTGTCCGTCTGAAAAAGTTAGTGCATGCAGCCTTACACGCGTGATAGTAGTAATTGTGTATCGCGTTACGCTTGTTGGGGGTGGCATTAATAGCGAGACGCGTGTTTAATTTTGCATGCGTTCCTGATTTTATTCGCCCCTCTCTCTTTCTATTTGAGTCCATCTGTTCGTTCGTTTTGGTAACGTAATATAATTAATGTTAGGATTAATCTAGGTCATTACGCAGTCTGCCTCTCAATGTTTTTCTTAGAAATACAGCACACGTTTCATTGAAGAAAGCGGGTAATAATATAGTAGGCTTTTACTATCAACGTGAAAGCGTTACAATTTGCAGACGAAGCATAAAACAAAGGGGATTTCGAGTACATTCCTTGTGACAGCACTGTTATTTTACCATTGCTCTTTTCTTTATTAGATTTATTTGTTAGGCTTTATATTTACTTGATAATTTATATATGTGGATTAGAATATTCCACGACAATGACGTAAAGTTAGCTGAGTAAGAATGTACTTTCAATAATATGATAGTCCCAGTATTAGAGAAGTTATTGAAGAAATACTAATATCTACGAACGCTCGACCAGACAGACTGGCGTCCCTGCTTATGTTTTTTTGTAACGTTAGGGGAACGTGAGCTTGGGAAAGGCAGGGAGGTACATTCAAATTCACTTGGGTACATAGAGTATGAATGGGAAAGGGGAGCGGTCGGAAAATGTAATCCTAAACGTAATATCTTTTTGTATTGGGCATGACAAAAGCAGACTGGCCAATCGACCACCAGACGCAGAAATTATTTTGGTTTTTCATTCAAACTGCTTTTGAATTCAAGTAGTCGAACGTTCCGATTGGCCAGTGTTAGTAAATATTAGCAAAAGGCTTTGAGTATTCATTGCCAGTTGAAATAAAAATTTTATTCAGATACGCTGAGAAACAGCTGTGTTAATTTTAAACTTAAATAAAGAATAAATTCACAGTCTGTGCAGTTCGGAGGAAGCTGAGGCCATTTCTTCACAAAGTCAGCGTCATTTGTTTATATATTTCTTGATTGTGGTAAGGATATTTTATGAAATTTAATATGTTTGGTCCAACTACAAAGTTAGATACTGCTATTGGGAAAAAAGTGAAGGACATGCCAGGAGCAGACATTGTTGAGTCCTCACATTATAATAATAATAGCCCCTGCAGTCATAACTGACTATGGGAATGCGCCCCTGAGCTGACAGCCCTCAGCTGCGTATTTTCCTAGTGCTCCTTTCGACGTTTTCTCCCCTCCTCTGCTTGCTGTGTGAGCCTCTCTTCGCCCAATCTGAGTTGGCGCCGTAAATAGCATCGCCACTTAGCGCGATCGGCAGCTTCATCCTCCCATGTTGCTGGATCTATGTCCAGTGCCCTCATATCTCTCTTGCACACATCTTTGAATCTCAGCTGTGGTCGCCCAACTGTTCTCCTGCCATCTGCTAATTGTCCGTAGAAGATATCTTTTGGGATGCGACCATCTTCCATGCGGCGAACATGACCAAGCCAGCGAAGTCTGCGCTGTCTAAGCAGTGTATACATACTTTGAAGGCCAGTACGTGACAACACTTCGACATTAGTCACTTTATCTTTCCATGAGATGCCGAGGATGCGGCGTAGACACCGTAAATGGAAGGTATTGAGCCTTCTTTCTTGCTTAGCATAGGTCGTCCAGGTCTCGCTGCCATATAGGAGTGTGCTGGTGACGCAGGCATTATATACCGCACCTTTGGTCTTCATTGTGAGTTTGGAGTTTCCCCAAACACGCGATGAGAGGCGGGCAAAGGTAGCTGCAGCTTTGCCAATGCGGCTGTCGATTTCTGTATCCAGTGAGAGTTTGTCATTGATGGTAGACCCTAGGTATGTGAAGTGATGCACCACTGCCAATTCATAGTTATCGATAGTGATAACTGGTGCAGCACCCGCATCCTGACTCAGCACATTCGTTTTCTTTAGACTTATTGTGAGGCCAAAGTCCTTGCATGCTTCAGTGAAGCGATTCATCAAGTTCTGAAGCTCCTGTTGGCTTTGAGTGACGACTGCAGCATCATCAGCGAACAACAAGTCTCTTATAGTGACCCTTCTGATTTTTGTTTTTGCCTTCAGCCTTGAAAGATTAAACAGACGGCCGTCTGACCTAGTGTGAAGGCATATTCTTTCAGTTGCATCTCTGAAAGCATGTTTCAAGAGTAGGACAAAGAAGATCCCGAAGAGGGTCGGAGCCAGAACACAGCCCTGTTTAACGCCACTTCGTATGTCAAAGGGCTGTGACGTGCTTCCAGCATATTGGACTGTTCCCTTCATGTCGTCATGGAATGACTTTATCATTTCCAGCATTTTAGAAGGGCAGCCTATTTTCAGGAGGATTTTGAAGAGTCCATCCCTACTAACCAGGTCAAATGCTTTTGTGAGGTCTATAAAGGCGATATATAAAGGCCTTTTCTGCTCTCTTGCTTTTCCTGAAGCTGGCGGACAGAGAAGATCATGTCTGTTGTTGATCTACCAGCTCGGAATCCGCACTGTGACTCTGGATATATGCGCTCAGCTAACTTGTGTAGTCGCATTAAGATGACTTTGGCAAAAACCTTACCAACAATACTAAGAAGAGAGATGCCTCTGTAGTTATTGCAATCAGTTCTGTCTCCTTTATTTTTATATAGTGTTACAATCCTGGCATCTCGCATGTCTTGAGGAATAGTTCTCTCTTCCCATCACTGGCACAGCATCCTATGCAGGGGATGTAATAGCGTGCTCTTGCAGCATTTGATTAAATCAGGAGGAATCCCATCACTGCCTGGTGCTTTGCCAGAGGCCAAGCTATCAATGGCCTTGCTGAGTTCCTCTAATGTTGGTACGGCATCCAGCTCCTCCATAGTTGGCAGACATTTGACAGCATCAAGGGCTGCAGGCGTAACGGTATTGTCTCTAGCGTAAAGCTCAGAGTAGTGCTCGACCCACCTCTCCATCTGCTTACCCTTATCGGTTAGCTTCTCTCCGCTGATGGTTTTTAGCGGTGCCGTCTTACTTTTTTGGGGGCCAAGTGCTTTCTTTATACCGTCATACATTTGTTTAATGTTGCCTGTTTGCGCTGCGATCTGGATGCTCTCACTGAGCTGGAGCCAATAGTCATTTGCACAGCGTCGAGCAGTTTGTTGAACTTTGCTTCTCGTAGCCTTCAGGATCTGTAGGGTTCTAGCACTCGGTGAACGTTTGTATTCATTCATAGCACTGCGCTTAGCTTCAATGACAGGTGCCATCACATCCAATGAAGCATCAAACCAGTCATTTGACTTTGCCGTTTTCTTACCAAAGGTGGCAAATGCAGTACTTTGAATGGTGTTCCGTAGATGCTCCCAGTTCTCTGTAATAGTATTACCATGCTGAGGGCTACTGAGCACTTTCTTGAAGGTCGCAGTAAATTGAGTGATCACGACAGGGTCTGACATCTTGCTGGTATCAATGCGTGGTTTCCCTTCATGTCTGACACAATAGAGTTTTCTTGGTTGTACTCTGATTTTGCAGCAAACCAAGGAGTGATCTGTATCACAGTCTGCACTATGGTACGAGCGCGTGGAGAGCACAGACCTGAGAAGTGGCCTTCTGACGAGAATCAGGTCCAGTTGGTGCCAGTGCTTGGATCGTGGGTGTCTCCATGACACCTTATGCTGGGGTTTTGTCTGAAAGTAGGTGTTGGTCACGCAGAGGTCATGGTGGACACACAACTCTAAGAGCCGTTGTCCATTTTCATTCATCTTGCCAATACCAAACCTGCCCAGACATGAAGGCCATGAAACATTATCGGCACCCACTCTAGCGTTAAAGTCGCCAAGGAGAACAAGCTGTTCTTGCCTAGGTATGCTTTTGATGACTGCTGCTAGATTCTCGTAGAACTCATCTTTAGCTTCTGAGGCAGAGTACAGAGTAGGAGCATACACACTGACAAGGGTGATGTGACCTGCGCTAGTTTGCAGGCGGAGCGTTAACAGGCGTTCTGATCCATTCTCGCCTGGTTCAACCATTTTAGTTAGCGATTTTTTTGACCGCAAAACCTACTCCGTGTTCTCTAGCTTTATTAAGATCTTTCCCTTGCCAATAAAATGTGTAGTCCTTCTCGCTCACCGTTCCAGAGCCAGCCAGGCGCGTTTCCTGAAGTGCAACTATATCCATCTGAAGTCGTTTAAGCTCATCATTAATTATGGCTGTCTTCCTTACATCTTTTACGTCCTGTAGGTTTCCGGATAGTCCAGTCAACATAGTTCGGACGTTCCAGCATCCCAATCTGAGAGTTTGCTTATTTTTATTATTCTGATAATTGCTTGGTGCGAAATTTTCTGTCCACCGTTCGGGTTTGACCCTAATCACCATGCACCCAATGGGGAAAGCAGACAGTGGCGGGACAACACCTTATTGACTGGGGGCTGCCCAGCTTGAAGCGGGCGGTAGCTGTCCAGTGAGATCCTAGAACCTCTCCCACTGTCGGAAGTAGCCCCTGGCGCCATGCACTACGCCAATTGGGCAAAATGCTTATAACCGGTAACTGCTACTTCCCGTGTTTTGCCGACACCTATAGGGTGAAGCTGGAGTGTCCTCTCCAGGGCGCGAGCTTGGGCACAGTTATATGGAGATCAAGCTGTTGCCCATGCAGCATGTTCCCCCTCTCCACACAGCTGGTAGATCCAAAGGATCTAACTGATGTATGTTGTTATGATTATGTTGTCATATCATTGTATTAGAATAAATTAGTAAGCCTCTGTGTTCAATGAACACTGTTTAATATGCCTGAAGCAATTATATTTTTAAAAGAAAAGAAGAAAAGAGCATATCAAAGGAAATGTGGTTACTCCACATTATTGTATTGAGGAAAAGTATGTGAACGTACAGTGGCGTATCTACTATAAGGACCTGAGGTGTGGTCACATCAGGTGGGAGTCCTGTAAAATTCGGGGCGAGTGCACTTGTAAGGCACGCGAGGCTGATCCCATACCCACGTAGGAGATTAAGTGTTAGAATAAGTGACCCGATGTAAAAGGCCAGGGTGTCCTTTTGTTGCAGAGGGTCTATGTTCCTGTTGCCGGCTGGTGACAGGAAACCTGCTGAGTACAAATAAACGCCAACCAGTCTCCAACCAGATTTATATGCCGTCGAAGATAACAGTAGGAGCTTTGGCGAGTGGTGAAATTGAACTTTCTGCAACTTAACATTGAAATATTTTTTAACAAGGACTCCCAGGTGATGAGTTAGACATATGGGGCATCTCTGACAGTTTCTTGTTTCAAAACAATACACAGGACGTTTATTGGGGGTAGGATGACATCACAGCCCTCATATACAGTGACTCTCCCATTAGATGAATAAAGTGAACTCTTTTAATATTTCCTACAGGAAAGATACATATAAATACATATTAACATTTTAGTTATTGGGCAGATTGTCCCAAAAAGTTTAATTACTCTTTTCTGTAAACTATCTTGTCCTTATTTTCAAAGACCTGTCCTCAAGCTATGAATGGACAGGCAAAATAAATTGTAAAAAATATTTGTTCAAAGAAAAACTTAACTGCAAGTTTTATTCTCTTCTTTTATAGAAACTTAAAGTGTTTGATTGTTGTGTACCATCATTTCATTTCTCCCCTAGACACTAGGTACACCATACACCATACACTAGAGCCAGTATAGTGACCGTGTGAGATCAAGGGAGGTAGCTGTAGGTTCTCTGCACATACTTCATCATCATCATTTATAGAGTCAGAGACCTACTTGTGCTTGACCTCACACGGTTAAAGCAGACACCTTATCATTTTTTTAGGATACCATCATAACCTCTCCAGCAAAATTAACTTTGCTACAGGTCGCACACCTGAAAAGAACGAAAACGGTTAAAATGACATAATGTAACCCCTCCCGCTCAACCTGTGTGGGAGAAAATCAAGGATTACAACAACCTGCTTGGTGGGGTCTCTAACATCAGATCCACCACTCCTACTTACTTACTTAGTCATTCCCTTTCTACCGTGAGGTGTAGAGGTTTAAAAGAGAGAGTGCCAGACTATCCTATCGGCTGTCTTCCTCCTGGCCTGGTTCCATTCTAGTCCTTGGTCCTTCAAAGATTGTCTAATGTTGTCCTCCCAGCGGACTCTAGGTCGTCCTTGGGGTCTCGATCCCTGGCTCTTTGTTTCCCATGCTTGTCGTGGTAGCCGATCTTCTCCCATTCTGCAGACATGGCCAAACCATCTGAATTGGGACTGTTCTACTTGGGTCTCCAGGGGGTGGGATTTTAGGCCTTGACGTATCGTCTGGTTGCGGACCATGTCTCTTCTTGTTACTTCAACCACCTTCATCAGATACCTCATTTCTGAGGTTTGGAACTGGCATTTGTGGGTTGTAGTCATTGCCCATGACTCGCATCCATATGTCAAGACTGGGACATAGGTGGAGCGGTATACAACCATCTTCGTTTTCTTACCAACCTCTCTCTTGCTGAGGAATCCTCGATTTATGGCCTGAAAAAGTCTCCCAGCTGCTGCTTTTCGAGTGGCCAACTCTTCTTCGATGCCTCCCTTTCGGTCTATAATAGCTCCGAGATATTTAAAGTGGTCGACCTGCTCCAGGACCTGTTCTCCCAGCTTAATCTGATGTCTTCTTTCTTCTCGTGATATCACCATGGATTTTGTTTTAGAGCTACTTATGACCATCCCTCTCTTCTCCAGCTCTTCCTTCCAGACTTGCAGGTTGGATTGGAGATGTGCCTCTGATTTAGCAATCAGGGCAACTTCATCAGCAAATGCCAGCTCTGAAATACAGACCTGTCTAATCTTCCAGTACCCCACTGACTACTTTCTTGTTCTCTCCTTACATTACTTGATAACATCGTCCATGAGGAGTATGAAAAGATAAGGTGACAGGATATCACCTTGTCTTACACCTTGGTGGTTCTGAACTCTTCTGACTTATGGTTTGCTGTCCTCACATAATTCCTGCAAGACTTGTAGAAGCTCGGTATAGAATGAATCAGAGGTGCTGGAATGTTCTTCCTTGCCAAACAGTCCCAAAGTTTGCTCCAGGGGACCCTGTCAAACGCCTTTTCCAGATCTATTAAACAAAGATGGCTCTCACTCTTATACTCAAGGGCCTTTTTGACTCAGCTGTCTGAGTGTGAAGATTAGGTCTTGAGTACTTCGGTTTGCTCTGAATCCGCACTGGACCTCATCCAATTGTGGCTCAGCTAAGCGTCGGGGTCTCTGCTCTAGCCACCACTCCTAACTAACCTAATATATTATTAAACAAAATCTAACTTCACTGTCTGTCTGCAGACGTCACTAAATGTATACACTCTTGGAATACACTATCTGATGTCCTACACTGCTAACGACTGCTTCACAAGCACTGCTCCACTAATTGACCCTTTCAGTGCTATCTCAGATGGTGTCTTAACACAACTTTCTATCTGCCTCTATAACTCTCTCTCCCCTCCGGTTCTGCTCAGTGTCTACTCTGACACTGTCTTCTTCTGCTGATGTGGCGTCTCCATTACGTCCCTCCTCTCGTGTGTGTTCGTGAAAGGAATGTTGACCTTATCTCCTGCCCGGAATGCTGCTGCTGATGACTTATGAAATAATGGCTAGGTACTTGACTTAGGATGTAGAGGCTTCACTGCTGACGAAACTGATTTCAATGGTCCTGTTACCCCTCTTCGGGTTTTGGACCGTCGGCTTTATTATGGCCGAATTTACACAAACACAACCCAACCTCCAGGCCATGTGCCTTTTTGGAGTGGTAGGATGAGCTCATAGCTCTGGGTTTTATAAGATAGACCAGTTCCCGCTGAAGCATGGGGCTTCACTGCAAGAGAACTGCTATTTTTTCCTTGTGCTGACGTACTTGGCGCCGGTAAATACCGCGTCACCAATTCTCTTTCACCTCTGGCGATGCCTCGACCTTTCTACTACTGAGAAGACAGACTACCTTGGCCAGCTGTAAGGCAAAAAAGCACCCCTCTCTGTATGCAGTGAAAAATTGCTGTAAACAAAAGAAATGCAACTAATGTACCACAACTTCAAATTAAACTCATCCCTAACACCTAACTCCTTAATTAAAACATCCCCCGTCTTCCACCTACACAAATATACACAGCAATAAACAGTTATTTCTGCCCCGAAATCAGCCTCCCATACAATTCCCTCTCTCGTCTCTTTTCCCCGTTCCAAAGTAAACATCGGTCTGGTAATAAAACTCCCAGACACGGCTGACTTAAATCTTTTGTTACGCACGTCTAGCCACGAAGTCACAATAATTCAAACTGCGGGAAAGCTCCTGTACTAAATTCCTAGACCTACTTTATTTTTACAGGCTGACCTTTGATGCTCATCACATCACACAGTATAAAACTAGGAAAGATTTACTCCCGTCTCAGTAATATTAATTACATCTCTATGTAATTAAAAAAAATTCCCTATCAGAAATATAAATTACATCTCTTACCATCTGACTGCTTCACTAAATCGAATACCAAATTAAATAAGATACACAACTAAGCTCGCGTAAATATACACTTGTAAATTATTAGAATTAAATACTCAATGAAATAAAATACATAAATACGCTCTCGGATATACACACTTACCATTATTAATATTTCTATATGATAGTAATTGATGGCACTTCAAGTTAAATTAGCTTTAATTTAACTTCCCGAAGAAAACTTTACTTAGTCGTGCTAAGATTCAATTAAAACGAATTATAAGTACGACGCTAAATTAAAATATGAACATACCCAACATCGCGTTTCTTCCGCTTGGAGCAGACGATAATGCTTAGATTCACGGCAGTAAAATTTTCATCAGAGAGACCGCGACTAGATTTACTTTCTTATTTATTCAAGAAAACCCACACCAGAACCCAAACCATACGTCATCGCATCGCGTCCCTCTAGAACCAATAATCTTGCTGGAATTTAATAAAACTTGACCCCCGGCCAATTAAATTGTAAGCATACTCGTGAGTCATGTTTATCCTGATGGAGCGCATTTTTCTTGCGTCATATTAAATAACGTTACCTGTTGGCGTGAGCAAAATTAACTTTGATTCGATGAAGCGCCCAGTTTTACGTACATTGGTAGAGGTTCCCCACCCACCCATCGATTTACTAGGTAGGGGTTATTTAACATCGGAAACCTTTCACCCAGCCCAAATAATACTCACGCGCTGATATACAATAAAATGACCGTGATTATTTTAACAACGAAAAGCCTACGTGATCGCAATTAATTTAGGGAAAGGAAGACTTGTGCAAATCTTAAAATTAAACTCGACTGTCATCCCCCCTGAAAACGCAATAAATTACTTAGAGAAAAAGACTAAACTCCACTAATTACAGGACATAATTTCAGGGAGAAAAGAATGGGCCTATTGAAAAATAAAATTACGGTACTGCATCACAGGTCGTGAACAGCGCGTTAATAAATGAGCAAAATTTATTAAAGTTTATTGAAGGAAGAAAATATATGAAAAATAAGTATGTCAGCACAACAACATAAGAAAGGCATCAATATTCACATCAAGTTAACAAATATCCAATTAAACACCAACAAACAAACACCACACCAACACCAAAACCCTCCTGTAGAACACCGAGAAATAAATAAACAGAGTTTCTAATCCTTCCGCTTTTGTGGAACCAAATTCAATAACTCCAGTTAGTGTCTTTATATGTATATCCTCCTATAGGTGATGAATTACACTATAAATCCATTGTAGGCGCTATCCATGCATGGTTAGTAACACACTAATAATGAGAAAGGCTGTAGATTACTCTGTCTATATCCGGCTGACTGCTAATATGTGCGGAGGTTTTGAATGACCCGAAACACACACAAGACGAGGTCAATTTAGGACAAACGGTCCACTGCGCTATTATCCAGCGCGTGAAATTCGGCCTGCGTACTTGATGTTTAAATCCGGTTTGGCTGGTTTGGACTTTATTTGTGACTGAGCACTCAGTTTAAGCACACAGTCTGGTGCTTTCAATTCTACTGAAGACACTGGGCTGATAGATATGCTGGAAGCCACTATGCTCTGACTGGTGATCAAGGGGCGAGTAAGAAACCACTACTGACAAATACTATTTCAGATATGTTATGGCTCGTTATACATTGCATGAGCTCATTTCCCATTAGAGGGATGTGCGTTGAAAAAGGGTTGTACTTCAGGTATAGGTGACAACTCGTGGTGCTAATTGCTTTCAGGAACAGTGAGATCGATGAGAATGTTATGTTCTTCGCCTGACGGGAATCCTGCAGTAGCAATGGGGTGTCCTGAAACTGAGACCCAAACACACAACCTTTATATCAAGCAACTAATAAAATTACTTACTTACTTAGTCGTTCCCCTTCTATCGTGAGGAGTAGAGGGTTTAATTAAAAAAAAATTACAATAACGTTATGTTAAGCGGTAATGCTCCACTATGAGATTTATAATTATGGTTATAATTGCTAGGATAGTCTCGGGCTGTCTTTATCCCCCTCCTGTTACTTCCACTATATCAATTATCAGCATGCGCCCGCAAAGGCTAATATATCTTGTACATACATGTACCTGTCAGCAAATGCCCTGACATCAAAATCTACTCCGTCCTCTTCCAACTCAACATATGGATATCTAACCCTGTAGTTCCAGCTGAGTGGATATGTGATTAATCTTACAACATTAAGTGAATTTACATAAAATACCGCATTAGACATTCCACAATAAATGGTATGTGCCCCTTGGGGTCGATACACAAAAGGGGAAAAGTAATAGCCTCCCAAAATTGAATACATGGAAAATGCAATGGTATTGCTATAATAATACGTTGTGACTTAAACATAAGATATAATTATATCTCTGGCTTGTGGCTGCTTTCTGGATTGCCATGAAAGTTCTAAACGGGTGTCTAACTACACAAGTAGGCATATAATAATTCCACACAACCACTAGAAGTTTCTCTCAGAAAGTAATAAGGGACTACCTCTTTTAATTCAAGTGGTATAGCACACGCACATCACTATTCAGTTTTAAGTGAATAACTTACACCACTGACGTTTCCTTAAAGTAATGACAGTTTTTTAGCTTACTCGTTAACCCATGATAAGCACTGAACGGACTATGAGGCTCTTCGCCTAGTAAGTATCTGTTATCGTAAGTTTACCATTAACCCGTTGTATACGATAACATCCGGAGACACCTAATTGCTTAAGCGCCAGTTAACTAAGGCGGTAGACGGCGCTACATTATCACTGAATTAATGACCGGGGAGAAATTACCTAAAATAATTAAAGTCACACTACTATTAGTTATATATAAAAAGCTAACATGAATATATATATATATATATATATATATATATATATATATATATATATATATATATATATATATATATATATATATATATATATATATATATATATATATATATATATATATATAACAACCTACCTCGAGATGACGAGAATAGGCAACACAATCTAGTTTTGTGCTCACATCTGCCTTTGTTTCATTTGGTCATCTACGGGCAGGAAAAATGTACGAGTGTGCTTGACTGAGTAAAACTATCTAGATTTATAGTCTACCAGAGACGCTAACCTCGCCCACCTGGCATCGCATGTTCCCACAGATGTTCGGCGTATAACGTAATCATGAGTAAGACAAATGTTATTCTAGAGTCTACATCAGAGACAACAACCGCCAGAAAGTTTCGTAGATAAGACATAATATTATTCTATCACTCTCTGCAGCGTTCAAGGGGACAACAAAATCTAAGAACGAACGTGAGTTTTGTCTCCCCTGAATCGGAGATGAAAACGGTTACCCAGACCTCAAAAGGGTAGCATCCTCTTTGCTCTCGCTAGCGGTTCTCTTCTTCAAAGAACCTATTTATCGCTCAAAATCAACGCTTGTTACGAGCTACAAGCGTTCCCTAGTCAGACAAACACCAGGTGCAGCTTAGGTAATATTATTGTAAGCTGACCACTACTGACCAAGTGTTGAATTTATAATGAAGGCCAGAATAAAATACAACCGCGGGGTGGGGCCTGAGAGGGGAATATTGGACCACGTAGGAAAAATCCGAAAGAAAAGAAACCGAAAGTGCAAAAAAAAAAAAAAAAAAAAAATCGAGGAAACCGGAACCATTAAAAGAATAAGAAAAGTATCGATCTTTTATGTTTTGTCTGACCACCATCACCATCATCTGCCATATCCACAAAAAAGGTCGGCTGTAAGTGAGCTCCAACGTCTTCTGTCTCTCGTCTTGACAGTGCACTTTGATGGACTCTTTCCTGCCCATCTCTTGATATTATTATTTAGCGGGCTGATCACCCGCTTGCTAGTCACATTGATTACGGAAACAACAATTAATATTCTGTTGTACCAATAAACGCCTTTAGGCGTAACGGAACAACGGATAATTTCTTGTTGCCCTAAGACGCCGCAAGGCGTAATGGCCACAGACTGCTTGGTCGGTCGATGGCTAAGGACGGAAGAAGAAGAAGAAGAAGATCTTGATATTATCTTCCCACTTATAGCGCTGTCTTCCCCTTGCATGTTTGCCTTCGACTGTTCATTCCATAATGGTCTTAAGCAAGGTTATATGTCTTTTTATATGGCCAAAATATTTTAGCTGTCTAATTTTGATTTCCTTCATTAATTATCTTTTCGTTCCTCGGTTTTCTATGATCTCTTTATTTGGTTTCTTCTCTTTCCATGAGATGCGCCCCATTCTTCTATATATCTATATCTCGAGAGTCTCAATTCTTTCTTCCAATTACTTATATATTGTCCATGTTTCTACACCATACGGCAATGAAGAACATATATTACACTTGATTATTCTCGGTCTTAATTTGTGAGTTAATTGTTTAGATGTCAGTGTTTTTCTCATGCTGTTGAATATAATTTGGCCCTTTCTATTCTCTTCGTGGTTTCTGTTTCATATCTTCCATCGTCTGTTATTTTATGACCAAGATATGAGAAACTTGGGGCTTGTTGCAGGATTTTCCCATTTATACTTATCTTTAATGTTGGTTTGCGTCTCTTTTGCTAATTATCATAGTTCTCGTTTTCTCAATGTTTATGTCCAATCCATATTCGTGACGTCTGCTGTTTACTTGCTTCACTAGATCTTGTTCATTTTCAGCTAACAAAACTGTTTCATCTGCATATCTAATGTTGATTATTGCTTCAACCGAGATTCAGTCCTGCCATTTCCTGTATGTGTTAATACATTTTTTCGGTGTGTATATTAAATAAGTAGGGGTAATGATTTGTCTCCCACCTCTTTTTCTATATATGGTGAGTAGTTCCTGCCAGATTTTACTGTAGTAGTTTGTTCCCAATAAAGATTACTGAGTATTCTTATGTCTTTTCCATCAATACCCATGTCTTCGAGGCATTTAACTATCTGATGGCGGACTCTTTCAAAAGCCTTCTTCTAGTCAATGAAGCACATGTAAAGACTTTCTTGGATCCCTGTATATTTTTCTGCTAATATTCTTATGCAAAATATTGCTTCTATTGTTCCTTTGAAAAAACCAAACTGCTCTTCTTGGACTTCTTTGTCTACCTTACATTTTATTCTCTCCTGTATGATAATGAGCAGTATTTTAATTGAGTGACTCACTATGCTGATCCTTCTAAAGTCTGAACATTCTGTTGCATTAGGTTTTTGGGCTGCGTTATCTATTATTTCTATTTTTATATCTATGCCAAAGCTCTCCAGGGCTTCTATTATTATTTCTATTTTTATATCTATACCAAAGCTCTCCAGGGCTTCTATTATTTCTATTTTTATATCTATACCAAAGCTCTCCAGAGCTTCTTTCGTTCCTATCTTTATATCTATACCAGTGCTCTCCAAAGCTTCTGTTATTTCTATTTTTATATCTATACCAAAGCTCTCCATGGCTTCTATTATTTCTATTTTTATATCTATACCCAAGCTCTCCAGGGCTTCTATCATTTCTATATTTATGTTGTCCATACCTGTTATCTTTCCTTAGATATAAACTGTTCTTACTTACTTATGTGTTCCTCTTCCACCGTGGGATGTAGAGGTTTGCCAGAGAGACGCCATACTATCGGCTGTCTTCCTCCTGACCTGGTTCCAAACTAGTCCTCGATCCTTTAGAGATTGTCTCATTTGTCCTCCCAGCGAACTATGTGTCGTCCTGGAAGTCTGGATCCCTGGTTCTTAGTTTACCTTATTTGTCGTGGTAGCCGATCTTCACCAGTTCTACAGACATGGCCAAACCATCGTAGTTGGGACTGGTCTACTTGGGTCTACAGGAGCTGGTTTTGAGGCCTTGACGCATCGTCTGGTTGCGGACCATGTCCCGTCTTGTTACTTCAACCACCTTGAACTTTTCAGTATGTTTTAACTATTTCTCTTATAAACTAGTAAAATACAATAACTGTCTTCCGCCGAAATCTCGCAGAAGATTAACACGATCTATTTAATTTCATTCTCACATATACTAGATGTTTTGCAATCCTGGCAGTCAATGTTATATAATTCAAAAAAGACGTACGGATTCACACAACATAATTGAAGGGATAAAGCAAGCCAGTACGATCCATATGATTTATTTAACAACTTAACTTCCATATTAAATCTTCACATAGCATTTCAGGCATCCTTTTCTGACATCACATTTCTGGTATCTTCTTTCATGACACCTGTCATTAATATCGTACAGATTTCTGCTGTCGGACTCTTCTTCTTCTTCTTCGATCCTTAACCACCGACCGTCAAAGCAGTCAGTGGCCATCACGCCTAGTGGCGTCTTGTAGGGCAACAACAAATTGATTCCACTTTGCACGGTCGGTGGCCATCCTTCGTACAGTGCCTGTGACAACTTGCCCAATCTTCTCTTCATTTTTTTATTATTTACGTGACATCGTTTTTTTCTCATCCTCAATGCATGATCGCAAAGTCCCGGGAATTGTCACTGGCGGAAATTCTCCTAGCATTCAGTATTTTCTCCTCGCTATTTTTAGATACGACGTCATTGTTGACCAATGACCTCGGTAGCTAGGAACCTGTTTTAATTTAAGACTGCTTAAGCTGATAAAACCAGTTTATGCCACTTTAGGAAGACCCCACGTGACTTTTAACGCTATTGATTGGAGCGTTTATTTGACGCTAATGTCACATGATGCACGCTATGGATCACGTGTCCAAGCGGAAATGTCCCGCAAAAAGTGCGCCAAACACGGGCAATCTTCACTTGCCCGGAACCCTTGAGACAGCTAGGTCTAACCCAATTATCGGCGAATTCTCGCATTAAAAGCACTGAAGCCACGTGTCTAATTGCGGGTTAGCGTCCATCTTTGAGTAGGTAAGTGAAATCTCGCTAGAATATAATGTGATGAAATGTGTAGTACATTGCAAAATCGACGCAAGATTGGTATGTTTACTTTATTCATATTTTTGTTTTACGATCACATCCAGCCACATGTGATCGGGTATATTTTATGATCCCACGGGATATGTACATGTTCATAATAATGTATAACGGGAATATATATATATAGCTATTAATTTCCATATTATTTGATTATTTTCGACCCGACGTTTAGACTAACGGAAATTAATAGTAACGATAATGTTGACCGACCGTGACATATATTCATTATAAATTATATGACGAGGCGACCAGACATGAAGTGTGTGATAATGTTGTCAGACAATTCTAAAAACACGGATGTCCAATTATTTGTTAAATTCATCATAATGACATGACGATTAGGCTAGAGGCACAGAACTAGAATACTGTTGCCGACATTTCTATGATAAATTTGGTGGGTTTAACTGACATTTATAATAATTCATCGGGTTAAGCTGACGATAAATCAGTCTAAAGAATTATAATACTGCCACTGGGGCAGAGAAATATAATAAAGGACAGACAGGAGAAACTTGAATTCAAGATTAGACTCTAGACATATGATGTTAGAGACTAAAATCTGAGGTGACAGGCAGAGGGACGGCTTAGGGAAAGACTGCTTTCTAAAGCTAGAAAATTAATGAAGCCGTCGTATTTGTCTTCAGTCTATGGTGGAGCCTTGCACGACAGTCCAATCTCAGCGCAGAATACGGAGTCGAGCACAGAGAAGGCAAATCCGAACCATTCAAGACCTACGGGGCAACGTCAGGAGACCGGAGAACTAACCACACTTCACTATCAGCCGGGGGCTGAAAAGCTAAGTCCACGACAAAGGAAACTCACCTAATCAATGCCACAAAGTTTAGTCATCCATGATGAAAAAAACACGTGAATTGTGAGACACATAATACATACAGCAGACACTAATTCCATCGACAATACTATCATTCACCATCTATTCACTTTATTGCAATAAACCAATTGGGTGTATATACTGTACCCCACGCTTTGTTCCTTCCATTAGATGTTGAATATTGTCTATGTTTATCTTCCTTTATAAGGGAGGGGGGGCTCGTAAAATATAATATAATTTAAAGAATAATAATAATAGATAACTGAGAAGGGGACGACGGTAGCGAGAGACCAAATATCTCCTTACAATCTTTTCCAGACCTGTCGAGTTAGGAGAATTTACCCTCTTCGTCACCCTTCGGAAGTGGGAAAACCCAGCAGGGATTCCTTGAGCCAAATCTTCCACATCAGATCTATTATTTCCTCTAAATAATTCTCTTATCCTTTAAACGCTACGTGACACTGGTGTCTCGGTCCGGGATTTGAACTTATGTATTTTATCATACCTCTGGGATAGTATCATCCATTCAGTCATTACAGTATACCATTTTAACACATGTATTTTCACACAGTGAGCTCTAGAAAGACAGAAAACATTTTTTCTAGAAATTCAGGCATTGATTGGTGAATCCCTTTATATATGTTGTGTTTAATTAAGTTAGTTCTTGATTTTGTATTTCATTGAATTACAGACCTTAAGTCTCCATAACTGTAGTAATTTCATTCTACAGCAGTCGGATAAATAATTAGTATTTACTTGTTGCTAGAAATACTATTGGAAGGTAGCACTAGCTTACTCAGTGTGGACTTTAACTGCAAAAGATGGCTGAAATAGTTAAGCTTAAGGCAGCACTAGGGGAGGCCGGTCGAGATCTAGGTTATAGTGGGGTGGACCTTGCAAATTATGTCAGTGTCGAGACTGATAAGTATTACGCTCGAGAAACAGCGAAAGCTGAAAGAGAAGAGCGAATAAAGTTAGCAGAAATAGATGAGAGGATAAAAGCTGTAGACGCTAGAGAAAGAAGCGAGAGAGATGAACGCGAGCATGCATTGAAGATGAAGCAGTTAGAGATGCAGGGACAAGCTCAAAGAGTTGAACCAGTAGCCGGTGCGACCGCATCTACCTCCTCAGGCAACCTATCGCCACGGTCAGATGATATGCCTTCCTTGCACGCAGGGGGCACAGGACCTTTGCCATCCTCACTCATGTCAACTTTGGGACCCTTGACGTTTCCATTCGAAGCTTTCTCGGAACAAGCCGACTCGATCGATAGGTATCTGGACAAATTTGAGAAGTTTGCCACCACGTTTGGTTTGGAGAAGAGCAAATGGAACCTGAAACTGTCGCAAGGGCTTAGAGGAACTGCTTATGACGTGTATAGCAAGCTTCCTCCAGGTTTACAGGATGACTACGACTCTTTGAAAAAGGCACTATTGGTTCGTTATGAGCTACATGCTGACGCCTATAGGAAGAGGTTCCGTAACTCTAGGAGGGAAGTCGGAGAGAACTTTGCTCAGTTTGCTGCGAGACTGGATTCCTACGTGGAGAAGTGGGGTGCCCTAGGGAATTTTACTCATGATTGGGAAGGCCTGAAGGAAATGGTCATGATCGAACAACTGAAGGACACCATGACTTCCGACATGAGAAGATTCCTGACAGAGAATGGGGCCAGCACTTTAGAATCCATAGTCCAGTTAGCGGAACGATATCAGGCAGCACTATCAGAGAATCCACCACCCAGACGGAAACAACCAGATTACGTACCTAGACAGACAGCTCAGTCACACATGGACCCCCAAGTGAAACCACCGTATACTAACTTCAAAAAGCATGACAAGCCAGACTACAAGACTACTCAGAGATCTAATTTCCAGCAGCAGAGGCAAGGGGAAAAATGGTGTAAGCACTGTAGAACCATCACCCACAATACGCAGGAGTGCAACCGGAAAAACCCACCTCATCATGCTGCCTGCTTACGTAAAAGTGCCGCAAGGGGAAATGGACCGGAAGAACCTCTGGACAAACCCCGACATCCCCCGGTCGTTGAGACAGTCCTCGTAAATGACCAAGAGGTGACCTGCCTTTATGATACAGGCCTTGCATTCGACGCAGTTGTCTGTGCATCCCTAGTCAAGCCTGACCAGATGACAGAAGACACTATAGAAATACAAGGACCTACTAAAAGTGCAGCACCTATGCGTTTGGCCATAGCCAAGATTAAGGTCAAATCAAAATATGTGACTGGGGAAATCCGTGCAGCGATCTTGGACGACCCTATTTATCCCTTGATCTTAGGGTGTAGGTATGTGTTCTTGGGAGAACCCATTCACCCTCTGGTTGTGGCGGCTGTCACCACTAGAGGACAGGCCAAACGGAATACGGAGTTGGAATCCCCACCCAACATCCTTCCTGAGGAATTAAAAAAGGCACAAACGGAGGATCAATCTCTAGCACCCTGCTACAAAAAACTACCGAGAGCGCACACTCCTCTCCAAAAGGGAGACTTCTACAAGAAAAATGGGCTGTTGCATCGGAAAGCAGGAAATGGAGGACAGGAACATGGGCAACTTGTGGTTCCATCAGCATACCGAGCCCAGGTCCTAGAAATGGGCCATGCCCTTCCATTTAGTGGCCACATGGGCATAAGTGCCACGATTCAGCGTATTTCATGTCATTATTATTGGCCAGGTATAAACGCCGATATCCAGAGATATGTGAAATCATGCCCGCAGTGCCAGAGGACAGCGCCGAAACACTGGACGGCCCCAGCCACTCTGGGAGAAATGCCAATCTTGGGCACACCCTTCGAACGAGTAGCGGTGGATATTGTGGGTCCACTTACTCGTAGCAAAAAGAGAAACAGTTATATACTCACGTTAGTGGATTGTTGCTCCATGTGGGCAGAGGCAATTGCTATGCCCGCCTGTGATTCTAAGCATGTTGCTGAGGCTCTGCTCACCATATTTACTCGGCTAGGGTTTCCGTCACAGATCCTGACAGATAATGGTTCCCAATTCCGAGGAAAACTCACCGAGGAAGTGTTTAGGATATTTCAGGCCCGACATATCCACACCTCTCCCTACCACCCCCAGGCAAATGGCCAGGTGGAGCGGTTTAACGGGACCCTTATTTCCATCCTTCGGAAACTTGCGCAGGAAAAACCAGAGAGCTGGGATCAATACTTACCCGCAGCACTATTTGCTTACCGCGAAGTACCCCACAATTCTACTGGGATGCCTCCTGCCACATTGCTGTTTGGTAGACCTATAAAAGGACCTTTAGAGGCACTGTTACGTACTTGGACAGATGATAAAGCTGATGAGACGGTCACCTCTGCATCCCAATACGTGAAGGAGTTGACCCAACGCCTTAAAACAGGATGGGAACTGGCAAAGGAAAATGTACGCCGTGCCCGTCGTAAACATGCGCGTTACTACAACCGCACTGCGAAGGATAGGGAGCTAGAAGTAGGAGAACAGGTATTATTACTCCTGCCCAGTAGCAATAATAAATTGCAAATCGGGTGGAGAGGTCCATATAAAATTGTTGAGAAAATGTCGCGCACCAATTACAAGATTGCCATAAAGGGGAAGCAGAAAATTTACCACATAAACCTGCTGAAGCGATATTATGAAAGACCAGGTGCAGAACCAGCACATTTCCTGACACTGGCTATTGCGACGGAAACTGAGGCAGAACCCCTGACCTCCTGTGAATACCCTCTTCGTCAGTGCGAAACTCATCAAGATGTTCAGATTAGTTCAACTTTAACGGAGGATCAGCAGGCACGGGTTCAACAGTTGTTGAGAAAAAACACACTAGTACACTCACGGATAAACCTGGCATGACCAACCTGATAGAATTTGATATGAAGCTAACAGACCTCGCCCCGGTACGAGTTAAGAACTATCCTGTTCCTTATGCTAAAGCAAAGGCATTGGGTGAGGAAATCGAGTACCTGCTTAAGGAAAATATTATCTCAAAATCAGAGTCGCCTTATAGTGCGAGTGTGGTGTTGCTTAGAAAATCCACAGGAGAACATCGCCTCTGCATAGACTACCGAAGGCTCAACGCTGTAACGGAATTTCAAGCGGAGCCCTTACCGGATCAGAATCAGCTTTTCACCAAGCTGAGTAGAGCACGATACTTTTCGAAGATAGACCTTAGCAAAGGGTACTACCAGATCCCGGTAAAAGAGGAAATTCGACATATGTTAGCATTTAGTACTTCTGAAGGCCATTACGAGTTTAATGTATTGCCATTTGGGCTAAGCAACGCCCCAAGCGTCTTTACTCGTATGATGAGGAAGCTACTGGAACCCCTGAACCACCCTGGGATAAGTAATTTCATGGACGACATACTTATTGCCACGAACACCTTTGAGGAGCACCTGGACGCAGTTTCCCTACTCTTCGAAAGACTTAGAGAAACAGGACTCACCGCTCGCCCTACAAAATGTCAAATTGCCTGCGAGCAACTAGAATTCCTGGGACACACTATCTCGCATGGATGCATGTTCCCAGATGCGCGTAATATTGAGAAGTTACAGCGGGCCCCACGACCCCAGACTAAAAAGGATGTAAGGTCATTTGTGTCTCTATGTGGCTTCTACCAGAGATATATTAAAGATTTTAATACCCTGAGTGCGCCATTGACCGCATTAACCAAGAATGGGAACCCGGACAAAGTAACCTGGACAGCGGAGTGCGAAAATGCCTACACGCTGCTGAAGGAGAAACTCACAGCTAGGCCAATTCTGCGACTGCCTGACTTAACTCTGAACTTTACGCTGCGAACAGATGCTAGCAATATAGGGATAGGAGCCACTCTCCTGCAGCCTAGTGATAGACCTTCTGCAACTCTATTCCCCATCGCATATGCTAGTAGGAAATTGAACCCTGCTGAACAGAACTACTCTACCATCGAACGAGAATGTCTGTCGCTAATATGGGCTGTGCAGAAGTTTCAACCATATTTATACGGGAAAAAGTTCACGGTGCAGTGTGATCACCAACCGTTGATATTTCTTGCAGCGTCGAAGAACCTTAATGCCCGGCTTATGAGATGGTCACTACTGTTGCAGCCATATTCATTTCACATAGAATACATACCTGGGAAGAACAACGTAGGGGCAGATTTTTTGAGCAGACATCCGGACGCAACCGAGGAGATATGAGAAACTGGAAAAGAAGAGGAAGACAGGACAAGAGGAGTTGGACGGAACGTCAAACTTGAGGAGGGGCTTGTGTGACAACTTGCCCAATCTTCTCTTCATTTTTTTTTATTATTTACGTGACATCGTTTTTTTCTCATCCTCAATGCATGATCGCAAAGTCCCGGGAATTGTCACTGGCGGAAATTCTCCTAGCATTCAGTATTTCTCCTCGCTATTTTTAGATACGACGTCATTGTTGACCAATGACCTCGGTAGCTAGGAACCTGTTTTAATTTAAGACTGCTTAAGCTGATAAAACCAGTTTATGCCACTTTAGGAAGACCCCACGTGACTTTTAACGCTATTGATTGGAGCGTTTATTTGACGCTAATGTCACATGATGCACGCTATGGATCACGTGTCCAAGCGGAAATGTCCCGCAAAAAGTGCGCCAAACACGGGCAATCTTCACTTGCCCGGAACCCTTGAGACAGCTAGGTCTAACCCAATTATCGGCGAATTCTCGCATTAAAAGCACTGAAGCCACGTGTCTAATTGCGGGTTAGCGTCCATCTTTGAGTAGGTAAGTGAAATCTCGCTAGAATATAATGTGATGAAATGTGTAGTACATTGCAAAATCGACGCAAGATTGGTATGTTTACTTTATTCATATTTTTGTTTTACGATCACATCCAGCCACATGTGATCGGGTATATTTTATGATCCCACGGGATATGTACATGTTCATAATAATGTATAACGGGAATATATATATATATAGCTATTAATTTCCATATTATTTGATTATTTTCGACCCGACGTTTAGACTAACGGAAATTAATAGTAACGATAATGTTGACCGACCGTGACATATATTCATTATAAATTATATGACGAGGCGACCAGACATGAAGTGTGTGATAATGTTGTCAGACAATTCTAAAAAACACGGATGTCCAATTATTTGTTAAATTCATCATAATGACATGACGATTAGGCTAGAGGCACAGAACTAGAATACTGTTGCCGACATTTCTATGATAAATTTGGTGGGTTTAACTGACATTTATAATAATTCATCGGGTTAAGCTGACGATAAATCAGTCTAAAGAATTATAATACTGCCACTGGGGCAGAGAAATATAATAAAGGACAGACAGGAGAAACTTGAATTCAAGATTAGACTCTAGACATATGATGTTAGAGACTAAAATCTGAGGTGACAGGCAGAGGGACGGCTTAGGGAAAGACTGCTTTCTAAAGCTAGAAAATTAATGAAGCCGTCGTATTTGTCTTCAGTCTATGGTGGAGCCTTGCACGACAGTCCAATCTCAGCGCAGAATACGGAGTCGAGCACAGAGAAGGCAAATCCGAACCATTCAAGACCTACCGGGGCAACGTCAGGAGACCGGAGAACTAACCACACTTCACTATCAGCCGGGGGCTGAAAAGCTAAGTCCACGACAAAGGAAACTCACCTAATCAATGCCACAAAGTTTAGTCATCCATGATGAAAAAACACGTGAATTGTGAGACACATAATACATACAGCAGACACTAATTCCATCGACAATACTATCATTCACCATCTATTCACTTTATTGCAATAAACCAATTTATTATTTTACATATTTGGTATCATATATTTACCATCGGTTATTATTACCAACGTCCAATATTGTTCCTGTATATTAGTGTTGTACCCCACGCTTTGTTCCTTCCATTAGATGTTGAATATTGTCTATGTTTATCTTCCTTTATAAGGGAGGGGGGGCTCGTAAAATATAATATAATTTAAAGAATAATAATAATAGATAACTGAGAAGGGGACGACGGTAGCGAGAGACCAAATATCTCCTTACAATCTTTTCCAGACCTGTCGAGTTAGGAGAATTTACCCTCTTCGTCACCCTTCGGAAGTGGGAAAACCCAGCAGGGATTCCTTGAGCCAAATCTTCCACATCAGATCTATTATTTCCTCTAAATAATTCTCTTATCCTTTAAACGCTACGTGACAGTGCCCCAACTCTGGTTCATTCTTTGCATCTCAGCCTCCACAGTCCTCCGCCAAGTTGTTTTTGGTCGGCCTCTCTTTCGCTTTCCTTCAGGGGTCCAAAGCATAGCTGTTCTTGTGATGGCATCGGGGTCTCTTCTGAGGACATGACCAACCCAGCTCCAGCGTCTGCCAGCTATGATGGTGTGCATGTCCTCTTGCTTGCTACGAGTAAGCAGATCTTGGTTGGTGATGGTATTCGGCCAAAAGATGCGGTGAATTTTTCTTAGGCATGTTGTGTGGAAAGAGGACAATTTTGACATTTCCTTCTCTGTGACTCTCCAGCATTCCGCACCATAGAGAAGCACAGAAAGCACGCAACTCTGGTATAATCTTAATTTTGTGCTTGTGCTGTATTGGGAGGACTTCCAAATGTTATTTAGGCTAAAGAAGGCTGTTCTTGCCTTATTCATTCTGATGTTGATGTCTTTGCCTGCCCCACCGTCTGGTGTTACTATGCTTCCTAGGTATGTGAAGGTATCTGTCTGTACCAGTTGCTGATTCCTTACTGATATGGGCTCATAGAAAATGTAGTCCATCTTATTCCCCTTGGACTGCCTTCTGTTGTCTGGCGCATCACCCAGTCTATGACTGTTAAAAATAGAGTGGTTGATAAGGGGCATCCCTGTCGTACTCCTGTCTTCACCTCGAAGGTTAGGTTGCTCTGCCCAACACTACACGTAAAGTTGGCATAGAGGCTTTTAATGATTGACACTATGCAGCTTGGAATTCCATACGCCCTCAGTATTTTCCATAAACTGTCCCTATGTATGCTGTCAAAAGCCTTTTCAAAATCAACAAAATTTATGTAAAGCTGTCTTTGCCATTCTGAGCACTGCTCTATTATGTTCCTGAGAGTGAATATATGGTCTACACATCTTCTGTTCTTTCTAAATCCTGCTTGTTCTTTCCTCAGTTTGTAGTCTACTGCCTTTGAAATTCTCTGTATAATTATCCTGCCTAGTATTTTGCTGGGAACTGAGAGAAGAGTGATTCCTCTCCAATTATTGCAGTCTGCAAGATCTCCCTTCTTGGGCAATTTGACAATTATTCCTTTGTTCCACTCTGATGGTGTTGTCCCCGTTTTCCACACTTGTGCAAATAGTGGTTCTAGTAGTTCTGCTGCTAGCTCAGGGTCTGTCTTAAATAGCTCTGCATTTAAGTTATCATGGCCCGGAGCTTTACCGTTCTTTAACCCTTTGATTGCTGTGATGATTTCTTCTTTTCGTGGAATGTCTGTATTTACATCTAGATCGTTTTCAGCCTCAGGAACATTCAATTGTGTCTCTGGTATTTCCTTGTTCAGAGTTTCTCTGAAGTGCTCTGCCCATCTTGTTTCCTGTCCCTCTGCTGTCTTGATGAGATTTCCTTGCTTATCTCTTACTAATGTAATATTGTTTGCACCTTGTTTTCCGCTGATGAATTTAGTTATTTTGTATACTGTGCTTTGTTCATTTCTCAGTGCTGCCTCTTCTGCCTGTTTTGCAAGATCGTCTAGGAAATTCCTTTTGTTGGCTCGGGTTTGGCGTTTAACTTCCCTGTCCAGCTGGCTGTACTGTTCGCTATATAGTTGCTTTAACCTGGGGGACTTCGCTTCTGTTTTCTTTCTTTTCATTTCCTTTCTCATCTTTATGGTGTTTAGTGTTTCTGGTGTTATCCAGTCTTGCTTCTTCCTTTCCTGGAATCCTAAGCATGATTTGCTACTTTCCTTGTATATTGTTGAAATGGTGTTGAAATTCTGGTCTATATCATCATTCAATGTCTTTTCCTGGCTTTTGGCAAATTGATATCGTTTCTTAATGTCGGCCGCAAAAGCTTTTCTGGTAAGGGGGTCCTTCAATTTGCTGATGTCAAACCTTTTCTGTGTAGTTACAGTTGGTCCAGCCCTTCTTAGTTTCACTTTCAGTTTTGCTACTACTAAATGGTGATCACTTCCCACATCTGCACCTCTTCTTACCTTCTGTCGGACTCGGTTATGTCAAAAAAAGTTAATTCTTCACAACTTGTGATACAAATCATTACCCCTTTTTATTCCTGATAGGCCAGTTTGCCTCGAAATTCCAAATTTTGAACTGTGCGCTTTTTGGACATAAAATCGGACACCTTGTCCTTCCACAGACCGACTATCGTGTCTCCCTCTGACGTCACATTTCTCTCTCTGACGTCATACTTCACAACGCATTCAACTTAATTTTATAAAGCCGCGCAACGATAATTGAAGCAACCCTCTGTCGGGAAACCCCGAAATCTTCAATGATCATGCGCAGCTGACAACACTAGGGGAGCAAAAGTCTGATAAATGTTTTTGTTTTTCTTTCTGATTCTCCCATGACCCAAAGATGAATTAACAGATAATGACAGACGTTGTCCGGCATGGGCAAGAAGAGGTGAATGCGATAAAAATCCAAGTTATATGTTACATAATTGTAAAAAGTCCTGCAGAAAAAATTGTAAGTAAATAGTTTATTGATGTTATATTTTTTCTGATTTAAAAAACTGAAAATAATCAATTAGCAATTTTAACACTATACGAAAACTGATTTTCGGTTTTTGAAAGTATATCGTCTGAAAAGTTTTCGAATGAACTTCCAAGCGATACAAACATGCCTCGTGCAGTTCCCGGGGGTCGCTGGGTAGACAAAGAGAGAACAGGACTACTGCTGCGTAAAGCATGTCGTGCATGGCGACATGTGAGATTGTTCATATGGCTGGCAACCTCATCATGTTAAAAAATGTGTCACTGAAACCACGTCTGCAAGAGTTTTTGATTTGGTGCAGGCTTCCTCATGGGGGACCATCTGTAATGGTTGGCTGCATGCTCCATAAGGAGTGAAGAAAAAACAAAGATGATGATTACGATGATACAGATGTAAAAAAAAGAGAGAAGACAGGGAAAGAACTTGAATGTGTTACGTGAGCTCGGTATCAACTGATTGGAGGCTTATGCTGGTGGAGGAAGTTTGAGAAGGGTTCAGTGTAGAAATATAGCGGTTAATTTCCATCTTTGGAGATTTGTTCATGACATTATTAAAAGAAGAAAGGAAGTTCCCCCCCCCCCCTTTTTTTTAAAGTTCTCGTGGGGATGAAGCCAACAACTTCATTAGAATGAGCCGACACTGCTTCCTTATGTGTCGGTTTTGCTGCCAAGGAATATGTGTGATTCTACATCTTGTAATGATGTTTCTTCGAGTGGACATTGGTATCGTTTCCTGCATTTATTATCATTATCTTTATTTTCTCCCTATGTATTTTCAGACCCACTTAGTGTGACCTCCCATCGAGTATTTTCATTTAGTCTTGCATCTGATTACGGTTATGGGACAGATGTGCCAGGTCGTCGGTAAAATCTAGATAGTGCAGCTTTTTAGTCAGTTCACATGATTCCATTTCCGTTTGCTGATTTCGATGTTTTCATAACCCATTCTAAAGTCCGTAGGAAGAGAAGTTGTGACAAGAGGCATCCGTGTCCAGTTCTTATCCCAAACGGTTCTGTAAGTTGTCCTTCATGAAGAACTCTGCATATCATGTATTCATATGTTTTCCGTACTAAATGAAAGATCTTCAGGGGACTCCATAATGCCTCATAAATTTCCAAAGTGATTCTCTGTCTACACTTTCAAATACCTTTTCATAATCCACAAATCCGGTGTAAAGAGTCAGGCTCCAGACTTTGTTCCATTATTATTGTTCTTTACAGGATCTGTTTTGTCGAAAACCTGCTTGTTCATCTCTCAGTTGTCTGACTATTGACTCTTTTAATGTCTCAAAGATGATCATATTTAATATTTTTTTTTTTTTTTGGATAGTAACATTAATCCTCTGTAATTTGTACTTTCTTGTCATTCGGCTTATTACCAGTGGACCTTCTTTCTTGGATGGCTGAATTGAATTATTCTCTTTAGTAGACCTGTCTGATGTTTTTTTTTTTTTTTGTGGCTTCCAAGTTCAACAGGATGGGGTAGGTGGCCCCATGTTCGACCCCCTTTAGTCGCTTCTTTTGACATGCGTGGTAGGTTACTGTGTTACTATTCTTTTGCTCACCTTTCAGCCATCCCCGGTAACACACAGGTAAATTATATTTGAATTAATAAAACTAAACACAGATGAAATGTTTTTGAGTGGTTGAATAAATCCTGTGACAATGATGATGCTTTAAAGAATGAACGATTTATTCAATAAACTATTTACGATTCCGGAATGTATTAATTATAAATCCTTATACGGGCAGAAATATAAACCTTTCTTAATGACTTCCATTTCAGGAATTCGAGGGTTCAGTAGGTCAACTGCAGTAGACGTTCTTTTGCAGGCTGGAGCTCCAGAGACCATTCAGTTATCACTCAGTTTGTGTGTAATATTTCGCAATGCGCATGCTCAGTTTCATGCATCGTATTTACTTATTATTTTCGACGGAATATATAGAGCGTCCGAGAATTATTCACAACATTATGAAGTCCAATAACCGTTACCAGATAGGAGTGTTATGGATAAAAGAGATCACTACATTTCGGCTTTAACTCAAGGGAAATCTTATTTATTGGGGGTTGGGGGGGGGGGGGGGTAGTACCTAGGCGGTATCGCGCCCGCCTCTAATTCTAAAGGTATAAGGTTCACACCAGCTTCGCTCCAAGTACAGGTTAATATACTTACTTACTTAGTCGTTCCCCCCTTCTACCGTGAGGTGTAGAGGTTTGGAAGACAAAGCGCCAGACTATCCTATCGGCTGTCTTCCTACTGGCCTGGTTCCTAGTTAATTTAATTGATGGAACAAGAACAGTTAATATAATTGATAGAACAAGAACAGTTAATATAATTGATGGAACAAGAACAGTTAATATAATTGATGGAACAAGAACAGTTAATATAATTGATGGAACAAGAACAGTTAATATAATTGATGGAACAAGAACAGTTAATATAATTGATGGAACAAGAACAGTTAATATAATTGATGGAACAAGAACAGTTAATTTAATTGATGGAACTTTTTGTTTTTTCAGAACCAGTCGTTGCTAATGATGTCATACTTTCCCCCTGACCTCCTGAGTAGTGATATCAGATATGTAGACTTCTAGGAAAGGAGGTCCCGTGTGCATGTTGCGCACGTTAAAAATCCCGTGGCAGTTGGAAATCGTAAAGAGAAGGCCATACGGCCCGTGCCCTGGCAAAATTTAAAAAAACCCAATAAATTATGAAGCCTACCCACCAGAAAAAAATATTTATAGAATGTGTGATTCCTGCATAAACACATTGGGATCATCGACGGTACTACAGAATGCGTGGACTGTGCTGAGATCCTCTTTGTGTGATCTAAGGGAGGAGATTGGAGCATTGATGCAGTTGTCCGTGTACAGTGAAGATAGTCCTTAAAACCAAACCAAACCAAAGGTGAATAACCTGTAATGTTTTTGCAGTGTATGGTCTTATCCTCCTAAACCTTTGTTGTGCTATATGCTTCCGCGCACGTATGAATACATGTAACTACACACTTATTTGTAAATATCCCTACCAGCCACACAAAAAGCATCTGAGTCGCCACTTAGGAGATCGGAGCACTCATGCAGTTGTCCGTGAGCAATGAAGATGGTCTTTTAAACTAAACCAATCAAGGACATTTATTGGCCACATTCATTTAAATTCAAATTCAAAATGAAAAGCTCATGATACAGTTGTTCAATATGTTCCCTTGTGGGCACCCTCTGTAACATATCATGTCCAACCGATATTCCAGTTCTCGCCATGAGTTTTGCAGCAGCACAAGTGCAGTTAATTTCACTGAATGTGATCAATAAAATTCCTTGGCAGTAGTTCCCAAAATTTATTTTTGTCTGGGCCACACTTTTGGAATGAAAATGTGCTCTCGCCACACTGAATATTTTTATTGATAATAAATACCTTCCAAAAAAAAAAAAAAAAAAAAATCAACCTCTGGCAGTGCTTTAATTCATAACGCAGAAGACAACTGTTTTATAAAATGATCATGAAACATACAGGAAGTATAAAAAAAGTACAGGTACGTAAAAACATGATTCGTTCACAAAATATACAAATTCAGTGAGACATGTGAGCTTTTTTTTTGCAGGTATATTAGGTCTTATTTGAGAGAAACAAACTCTCATCTCCTTATCAACACAAAGAAGCCTTTCTCTTTTCTGGTCTTTGATATTTGTCAGAGCTGAAAATCCCTGTTCACAACAACATGTCATTGAGAACTGTATCTATTTGATATAAGATAAATTATATAACTGAATAAAATTCGGACAAATTCTGGAAAATACTAAGAGTTTCTGTACATATTTTTCCACTATTATGTAACAGGTAGCAAAATTAATAAAATAAATAAGAACATGAACTTCATATTTATTTTTGGCATATCAATTTTTTGAACATCACTCTAAATCCCTGATTGTCGTTGAATCTTCCGGCTACACCTTCCATCCTCTCGCGCCACACCAGTGTGGTGTGCCACACCGTTTGGGAACCACTGGGTCAATGCTACAAAAGTAGTGTCATTTATCCGTTTCATTCGTATTCGCTCAAGGTTGTTGGACTTGATAAACTGGTGAACTATTCTTGGACACCATAGGTAAATATGGAACCATACATGTAATGTATGCAACATTGACATATTTAAACCACTAAACAAGTTATGGGGCGGGGGATTTATTAAGGCAGTAATTGAAACTTGTCTATTAGCACTTCTTTTTTTTTTTTTGGACAACTTTTCTTCTGGGGGTAATAACTGCAGTGTTGGGACAATTTATATATCATATCTTGGAACATGGAATAAACAAATAATTGATAGTTTTGACTTTATAACTAGCAATAAAAGGATGGATCGTATTTGAATTTGTTGTATTTGTTTGTTTAATCATGATCATTACTCCTGGAGCATATTCCTACAACGAATTCATACCAATATGTTCTGTCCTGTGTCATCCATTCAGACTTTCAATATCGTATTTATCACTTTCACGTTTGTCTACAATACCCTTTCTATATATGTTTTGATCTCCTCTATTTATTTTGCCGTGAGTTATTTCAACATCATCATCGCCTTTACCGTTCAGCTCAGTATGGAGTATAGGCATTCATAAATTCATTCAAAACCTTCCAGTCTTTTGCTGTACGTTGAATGTCTTTCTATGTCTCTTTTTTCATTCCTTGTATACTTGTCCCTAATTCCGTTCTCCGTGTTTTTTTGTAGTGTGCGTTTGTGTTTTTTTTGGGGGGGTCTCCCTTTATGCATCTCATCATGGTGATTCCAGAAAAAGGATTGCCTTGTAATGCTATTAACTGGTTTCCTAAATCCAATACCAGCGTCTTTATCCTGTAGAAACTAGTATCAAAAATCATCCAAGGTAGATAATTCAAGTAATTCACCTCGGCCATACAAGACACAGGAAGATCCTCTATTAACGATCTTTATGAGGCTGCCCAGGGAAATTCGGAAACAATATGTGATGCTGACCTACTCCTTTTCGTGAAGCAAAATCTCCAGATTGGACACATGAAATGTTAGAAAAATAAACGAAAAGGGGAAACTTGCGCAGGATGTAGCAGATATAGGAAAATACAAAACGGGCATCCTGTTGGAGAAAGAACGTGGATGGGAATAGAAAGGAATAAACCTAGGTTATTTATTTAATTCATCCAGCTCCTTATTGGAGCATGGAGCCACAACTAAAGCTGGCCTCGTTGCAGGAAACCTGTTTTAAGCACATGGACAGTACTACTGCTCAGATTTCCTAGTTATTTTCTTCATGATAATTTCCACCTCCACGCACGCCTCATAATATAGTTTTAAACGACATGGTTGAGGGGAATAGCATGGACTTTCTTTGTCTCGCCATTTACGAGGGCCCGAGGCAAAAGAGATTTTTCAGCATACTTGTTTAATGAAGATTGAAAACATGCTCCACAGCAGCAGTGATTTCTGTAGTTATTTTTCCTTCATGATCAGAATATCATTTCCAGCTGTCACGCACAACCTCATAATAGTAGTTTTTAACGACATGCTTGAGGGCCAGTAGCAGGGTCTAAGTTTGTCTCCCAGAGGGCCCGAGTTATTTACTGTACATTGGGTTATTACGAGAGATTTTGAAATAATACAGCACTTGTTTATTGATAGATTAAAGCACTTTCATAAGGAGCAAAGGGTTAGTTTTATTTTCTCCTTGTGTATCAAGGAATATACATTATCCACAAAAGTTGAAGTAACACAACCGATGGGATGTATGACGCTCTCACATGACTCAAAAATTACAAACCTCATTACATAACAAAGACTTAAGTATGTAAGACTGGGTTGATGTCAGTGACTCAATAAATTACAAGACACATTACATTACAGAAAACTTGTATTACAAGGCACATTACATAACACCAAACTTGAGTACTACATGGCTGAGTTGTGTATTACAAGACACATTACATAACACAAAACTTGAGAATTACATGACTGGGTTGTGTGTCATATGACTCAATAAATTAATTACAAGGCACATTACATAACACAAAACTTGAGTATTACGACTGGTTTGTGTATTACAAGCCCCATTACATAATACAAAACTTGAGTATTACAGGACTGTGTTGTGTGTCATATGACTCAATAAATTACGAGGCACATTACATAACACAAAACCTGAGTATTACATGACAGAGTTGTGTATTACAAGACACATTGCATAACTATAAAAAAACGAATATTACATGACTGGGTTGTGTGTCATATTACTCAATAAATTAATTACACGACACATTACATAACACAAAACTTGAGTATTACGACTGGGTTGTGTATTACAAGACACATTACATAATGCAAAACTTGAGTATTACATGACTGGGTTGTGTAGTACAAGACACATTACACAACTATAAAAAACAAATGAGTATTACATGACTGGGTTGTGTGTCATATGACTCAATAAATTACAAGGTACATTACATAACACAAAACATTAATATTACATAACTGGGGTGCATTACAAATGACTTGTTATATTGCATGACAAACTATGTGACATCTTACAAGGGATACTGCTAGTAGCAGCAATAGAATAAAAAACAAAATATATTTAAATGGAGTAAGTCACCCGCCAAAATATGTCCTGAAATAATTATGTTATGTTCATTCTGCTGTATGCCCTGATGACGGCTCTGAATTTCCTTGTGGTCATTTAATTCAGTTTGATTTACTTTAGAAATGTGGAAACAGTGTGGTACGACAGCATAGAAGCTCCATCTATGATGAGCAATGAGGCAGCACTGGCTATTGGATTATTAATGTTGTTAGACCTAAATGTCTTTTGTATTTGGACATGCGTCTTAATATAACTGACTAAGTTGAACGGGGTGCGCCTCGCCAAAACGAGGCAAAATTTTATTTAAAAAAAAAATCCATTGGCTAAACATATATAACTATATGGTGGGGACACTTTTTCTTACTTACCCGTATTGCATAATATAAATGGGGAAAAATCCCAGAAATGATGTCACCGAAGAGGCAGGAATATATCTTAAAAAGACAATAACAGCAAAAAACATCCAGCGCCATGTTATATTGGGAACCAAATGAGCGGTGTTTCAATAGGCGCGCAATTTAGATCATCTATTCAACCACCTTCCTCAGATACCTCATTTCTGAGGTTTGGATCTGGCTTTTATGGGTTGTAGTCATTGCCCATGACTCGCATCCATATGTCAAGACTGGGACATAGGTGGAGCAGTATACAGCCATCTTCGTTTTCTTACCAACCTCTCTCTTGCTGAGGAATCCTCGATTTATGGCCTGAAAAAGTCTCTTAGCTGCTGCTTTTCGAGTGGCCAACTCTTCTTTGATGCCTCCCTTTCGGTCTATAATAGGAAAAGAGATTTAGGAGGTTTAATTACTCAGCACATTTATACAATTATTTTTTATGGAAGACACAGATGTTGCAGAGTGTCTAAATTGAAAACAAATTTAAGTAGACATTGCTTGGAATTCGCTCAGAAAAATGTGAGAAATATTTAGAAATACTGAAACAAACAAACAAAATGTTGAAAGTAATAAATAAAACGACAATAGACATTACAATAAACAAAGCTGTTGAAATGAAGGAAATAACTGTGAAAAGTACTACTACTTAGAAACATTTAGTTTGTTCCCTTTAAGTCTTAAACCACCCAGTTAATGTCACATCTCTAGTGATTGACACCGTAAATAATACTTTTCTCTGTGATTTACACCGTGAAAAGTGTGATCTCAGTGTATTTTCACCACGAAAAGTAAATCATGGTGAAACTAGCTTCATTTTCACTTGGTAGAAAGTCAGTCTCTAATAAAATGATTGGTTGAGTACCAGACTGAATACGACACAAAGGATGAAGAGTTCAACAACCAATCAAAACGCAGGATTTGACAAAGCCAGCGAGACTCAAAGAGGTATATAATCTCGCTTCAGACAGTTCAAATCACAAAGCTGGGACCCAAAGATGCAGCAATAGAGAATGCAGTCAGCGACCCATAGCTTGACTGCTTGCATCAGAGTCAGCGAACCAGAGCTGACTAAGACCCTACTCCACCTCCACGTGGTGGTCCTGGAAACAGTCTGCAGCAGTGCAGTCTGGCTAAGCGAGTAGGGATCGCAGAGGGAAGGCAAACCCGGTCCCAAAAACTGCCGTGCTGAAGTCGGATGTGTCGACCGAAAGGTGCAGATATCACAGCTCAAACGTAAACAGACACAACGCAACCAACGTCCTTTTCAGGACGAACGAGGAAGAAGGAAGAAGAAGAAATGACAAAGCTGGAACAGAAGCCACACTGAAGAGCTCTCCCGGATGACAAAATCCTGGTCATCCTGGAAATAATAATAGAAAAAAAAATCTATTGACAAAGTGCAAAAACATAAAAATGGAGTAACAATCACTGTAAACAACACAGAAAAAGGCAAGGCACTACTACATGAATTAAAGAGTAACCCAAAAGAAGTACAACTCGCACATGGGATAAAGGTACAGATTGAGTTGATCAAGAAGATTCAAAGATTCGTCATCAAAGGGGTCGATTCAAACCTAACAGAAGAGGAGATCCGCACTAACATAACGAAAGAAAACCCACAAACAAAGATAGAAAATGTAGAAAGAATAAAAACCAAAGAGCAAAAGAATACGACAGTGGTAGTGCTAAGTGTAAAGGGCACAGAAATACCCAAGCAGGTCAAACTCCACCAGAGAGTCAACATGACAGAGATATTCATACCTAGCATTATACAATGCATAAACTGTCAAGGCTTTAGCCATACACATCATGTGTGTAAAAGAGCGACAAGGTGTAGTTTCTGTGCGGGAACACACAAACATGTGGACTGTACAATGGCTAAGGAGGACAACGATTATAAACGAGAAAACAAAAACAGAAAATGTGCAAACTGCCAGGGTAATCACAGTGCCAGGTATCAGGGGTGCCCAGTCTATCAAGAGACAAAACACATATTAAAAGAATCACTAGAAACAAACAAACCATTTTGGCAAATAAAAGAAAGACAGAAAACAAATAACCATTTCCAAAACTCCCAAGAAAGAATCATTAAGAAACAAATAAAACAAATAACCAGTGAAGTGAAAGACATAAAGGAAAAAATCCAGAAAGAAGATAAAATTAAAACACTCATAAACAGTAAAGAAGATGACAACACAGAGGAGGCAGAAACCAAAATCAGACAGGTACTAGAAGAAATAAAAACAGCACAACAGGCAATAAAGAGAGATCTCAAAAAATAGCAGAGATAAAAGAAGCTAATGAAGAAATCCTAAAAAAAAAAAATAGAGATAGAAAGAGCTATGTTGACCGACGAAAACAGACAAGAGAATAAAATGATAAAAAACCAGGACAACAAAGAAAACATGGAAGAAAAAATTAAGGAAACAGTTGAACTACTCCTACCATACCTCGTAGAAAGAGTTCGGAGTAAAATGGTTACTTGGAATGATAAGTTTGTGGAGAATATGAGAGATAGTGAGCAAAACCAAAAAAAGTAGATCCCTTATCAAAGAACCTAATAAAAACAATAACATAACTAAGCTAACCATACTAAATGGGGACCAAAGACTCTAGAGCTATCAAAGTAGTTCACTGGAATTGTAGGGGTGCCAGGAAGAACCTGATGTCTCTTATGGGACAGTATAAGGAGGCAAAACCCATCTTTGCAATACAAGAAACTCTCCTGAACCCCAAACAGAAACTGAACTACCAAGGATATAAGATACTTAGAAATGATAGACCGGAGGGAAGAGGAGGGGGTGTGGCCTGTCTAGTACATGAAGACTACACAATAATAAATTGGGAACAATTCAACACAGAAAATATTGAAGGAATAAGTGTAACGATAGACAGTGAACCAGGAAACTTAAAAATAATTACCATGTATAGTCCCAAGGGCAAGATAACTGATAAAGACATAACCATTATTAACACACAAATAGACAAAAGAACATTATTAGTAGGTGACCTAAATGCACACCATGAGGCATGGGGTAACAACAATAATGATCCAGCAGGAAAAAGACTGTTGAATTACATTGAAAGTGCTGAGCTAATCATACTAAATGATGGCTCAGTGACAACGGTTAACCCATGCAACAATGGAGTAGATACAGCAATAGACATAAGTATTATAAACACCAAACCTAGCCTCTGCTAAATGGGAAGTACTGAATGACTCCAGCTCTGACCACTTACCCTTAGAAATAAACCTAAACGACAAATACAGAACTAGTCCAAAAAGCTCCAAACCTACATTCAACTTCAAAAAAGCAAACTGGGAGTCCTTCCAACTGGAACTAAGTAAACTAAGCATAGAACAAATTGGATCTAACAGTGTAGAAATAAAATTTGCAGAAAAACTAACAAATGAGATTTTTAAAATAGCAATAAAATATATACAAAACAGGAATATGCCTGATCACTTAAAACCAACACAAAAAGGTAAAGATAGGAAAAGAAACAAAGATAAAAATCCAGTACCATGGTGGACAGACAGATGCTCAGAACAACTGAAATTGAGGGAAAGGGCCCTGATAAAGTATAGAAAAACCAAAACTGAAGAGAATTACACAAACTATAAAAAAATAAGAAATGAAACAAATAAAATAATATTCGGAGCTAAAGAAAAGAGTTGGAGAACATTTTGTCAAACATTAAACCATAGATCACAAGTAACTACAGTTTGGAGAAAACAAAAAGCAATTAAAGGAGGAAACAACAAGAAATTTAAAATCCCAACAATTAAAATACAAGAGAGAGCTGAAACAGATAGAGAAAAAGCCAACATACTAGCTAAATACTTCTATCAGGTTAGTTCAATAGACAGTCTAGATAAGGCAGAAATAAGTAGGCGAAAAACACTGTTAGAAAAATTAACAGAAGAAAATACGGACACCACACAGGATGCTAAATATTTAAATGCAGATATTACAGTAGATGAAATAGAAAGAGCTTTAGCAGGACAATCCAATACCACCTCTGGGTAAGACATTCTGAGCTATGAAATCCTCAAAAAGGTACCAAATACAACTCTAAGGGTGATTGCATACCTCTACAACAAAATCTGACACACGGGAAAAATACCATGTTCATGGAAGACAGCAGTAGTCATCCCCATACTAAAGCCAGATAAGGAAACACATAATGTCGGCTCATACAGGCCAATATCGTTAACATCACACCTAGGAAAAATTCTAGAAACAATAGTCATCAGCAGACTAAAATTTCACCTAGAAAAGCATAATTTGTACAGTCCAACCCAGGCAGGCTTTAGAAGCCACCATAGTACAATAGAGCAGCTGTTGAAGCTGGAACATGATGTTAAAACGGGCTTCAAAAGAAATGAAAAGACAGTAGCAATATTCCTTGATGTAGCCAGAGCATATGATGAGTGTTGGAGGGAGGGTGCACTATATAAGATCAGGAAATTAGGTATAGTAAGCAGAATTTACAATTATTTAGATAACTTCCTGCAGGATAGATACTTCACGTTACAAATAAACAATGATAGATCTGAGGGTTATGAACATCAGAATGGAATTCCACAGGGATCAGTAATATCACCATCTATATTCACGATTATGGTCAACGACCTAGGCGACGAGTTTAAAGACTTAAAAAATAACCTATCTCAGTTTGCAGATAATGCTGCGATATGGAGAACGGGAAGAAATCTCCCATTCCTCTATAAAACCGTACAAAAACAAACAGATAAAGTATCCGACTTGATGCACAAGTGGAGATTTAATCTAAACGTTAAAAAAAACCGTAGGATTGATCTTCAGTAGAGGACATGTGTCGTGAAACATTCTAAATCCACATATATAAATTAAAAGGTAAATGTAAAGCCTAACACATAAATTCAATAAAAGGAAAGAGAAATGGTTAAAGACCCGTGCTTTCCAATAGCGTACGCCTGTGTTAATAGAACGTCATGCTAGTTGAACAATAAAAACCCCTGTTTTATGCTTCGTCTGCATATTCTCACGCTTTCACGTTGATAGTAAAGCATCAATACCCGCTTTCTACAATAAAACGTGTACTGTATTTCTAAGAAAACCTTGAGCTAGGCACACTGCGTAATGACCTAAATTAATACTTCCATTAATTTCACTTTATACACTACGTTAACATAAACGGAAAGACAGATGAACTTAGGATAGAGAGAGGGAGGGCTGAAAGCAGGAACGCATGCAACACGAACACGCGTCTCGCGATATACAATTAATGCCACCCTCCACGCGCGAAAGGCCAGAGGCACTAACTTTTTTTCAAATAGACCGTGATAAAAAACACTACAACTACGAGAGTTAGGTTTAAAAACCTGAAAAACGCTTATTAGGAAACATGACATTATACTGGTTTACGTTTGAAAGCCTGACAGTACAGCAGACACCCTAAAAGTTTGGAAGTGAGGAGGTGGTAACAGCACGACTATCCTAGAAGAAAATACATATTTTGAACGCCGCCACTTAGCTCCCTTAAAACTTATATATTTGGGTTCCTTAGGACTTGCTGACAAAGAATATGTTGAGTGTTACGCAAATAGTCTAGGAATTAACAAATTATAGCCAAAAGAAAATAGTGAGGGTGTCAGACAACACCAAAAAATAATCGCACAGTGGCATGTTTTGAAACCACTATTTTACGGGAAATGGGCCACCATGTAAAATCCTATTTGATTCGATAGAAGTAAATGTAAGGCTAAACACGATTAGTCGGACTACAAATACTAATTCTTTGTTGTTAGGGGAAACGGTAGTAAGGGTACTTTTTTTGAAAAGCTGTGTAAACATGGCCCGATTGGTTAGACCCGCCAATATAGTCAATTAGGAGCGTCAGGTCAGTGCCACATTTTAAAATAAACTTACTAAGAAACAGTGCGTTGAGAGGAAGATCATATTTTGCTAAATAAAAGTCTGGGACAGAGGCAGATCGGAATTTGTGCCACTATTCATCGCCAGTCAACGTATCTGTGTATTATTTCCATGAATTGGGGGACTGTGGTCCTAGTTATTGAAGCAGCACCTGGTCTGAGTTTTGCTGAAATCCAGAGGCTGACAGCATACTCCTTGGTCCAGATAGCGACCAGTGAGGTGTCTCCAGAACACAGGAAGCAATCGAGCAGAGGAGTATTTTCCTGCCGCCATCACGAAAGATAAGCTTCTGTGGCCAGAGTAGCTCAACATTATGTGCCCCCTCAAAAATTGACATTTTGTTAAACACAGAGGGACAATTAATTGGTTCAAATGACAGGAACTGTGAACTTTTCCCAATACTATTTCCCCGATAATCAAACACTTGAAGTCATGATGAAAAACTACAACCAAGCTTGAACAAAACCAGTATTATCTCATATTACTACTGCACAAATTACACACATAGAATAATAATAATAAACTATGTCAATACAAAGTTCATATATATAAACTGTGTACATAATACTTGTTATTACATTTGATTGTGATTCCTGGTTTACTGTGTAGTTGAATCAGGATACCCATTATTGAAAGAATTAATACATATATTTTTAAACTTAAACACTTGACTCATTTAAGATAGTCTTATAGAGTGTTATATGTGTGTGAGTGTCACATTGTTGTAGAGTGTTGTGGAATAAATTAAACTGTTTATCTGTCTGTTAAAAATAACATAATTGATACAAGTATTAATGAGCAAAAAGTATGCACAGCAAAATCAACTAGATTTCTGGGTATGGTACTAGACCAGCAACTAAACTGGAACAAACACATAGACCTATTAATGCAAAACAGTAAGGGGCTTATTAACGTGCTAAGATATATGAAAGGAAGTGGTTGGGGTGCCTGCAATAAGACCATGCTAACCTTCTATTTATTAGGGGCAAACTTGGCTATGCCAGTGTTGTCTTTGCATCAGCCGCCCCGAGCAATAAGAAAAAACTAGACACAATCCAAAACCAGGCACTGTCAATAATAGCAAGTGCCTCAAAGGGAACATCAGCAGAGGCATTAGAAGTAGCGCTAGGCATTATACCCCTGGAGCTAAGGAGAAAAGAGCTGAAATTCAGCTACTGGGCAAGAGTGGCAAAAGATCCAACTCACCCAGGACACAAAACCTTTGATAGGGGTAACCAGTACATAGGCCACATATCATTAAACCATAATAGATACCCGTTAGGGTGGGAAAACAATGGATGAAGTGGATCAACACCCAAACCTATTTAACATGATAAACAGTAGTGCTCAGTATAAAGCAAAGATCCAACCATGGGAACTTAAAGTGCCAGAAACTGACTCCCACCTATCAAAGATCATAAGCAAATCTAACGACATAATCTCAGCAAAAAGTAAAGCACTAGAGTATATAGAACGGTATATAAATAATAGCCTAACTATATATACAGATTGGTCAAAAGATGAAGAAGGACAATTAGGAGCAGGAATAGCAATACCAAAATTAAAAATTTATAAAAGATACAAAGTAACTGGTAATACATCCATCTTTACAGCAGAATTAGTGGCAATCCTAAAAGCTTTAGAAATAGCTGCAGAAAACCCACCAAATAAAGTAACCATTCTTACAGATTCCCTTTCATCAGTACTATCTATCAGAAACAGAAAGGAATGTAGCAGGCCAGATATTATAGAGGAAATACTACAGGTCAATACATATCTGCACACTATAGGATACAGTGTAACACTAACATGGATACCATCACATGTGGGGATAGCAGGAAATGAGCTTGCAGACAAAGAAGCCAAAAGGGGGAGAACTAGCTATAACAAAATTGAAGTAGGCTTAGGGAAGTTTGAAATTAAGAGCTTAATTGCTCAAGCAATAACTAAAGATTGGATAACAGCATGGGACCAAAGTAAAAAAGCAAGACACTCATATAAAATCCTGAAAAAACCAAGCAAATAATGTCAGATAAAAGATGAACTAAAAACACCAATTAATAAAAAATTGCTGAGGCTCAAGCTTGGAACTGGATATTTCATGATAGAGGAACCCACGTGCGAAGAGTGTCAAGAACCAAACACAATTAGACGCTTTCTGGTGGACTGCAAAAAATATGACCAGCAGAGACAAAACATTAAGACATACTGTAGTAAACACAAGGTAGAAATGAGTGTAGAAAATCTCATAGGCACTAAGACCCCATCAGAAATACAGAAGTTAATAAAACACTATATTACAAAAACAAAAGCTAACATATAAAAAATAAATAAATAAGGATGCGAGCCAGTAGTCTACATTGGTGAAAGACTCCCCCCAGATAAATACGGATTGACCAAAAACCCGCCAGTGAAACATAAAAACATATCAGTTTAGACAATATCATATTTGGGTTAATAAAACAACATTGAACTATAACTACAAAATTAAAAAAAAAGAAAACCCCTACTAGAGATAATATAGTATAAAATAACTACTAACAAAAGCATAGTACAATAAATGAAACACGTCCTGATATAACCAACAGCTCCATGTATATGGTAGATGGTTGAAAGGGGCGTGCTACAAAGAAAAGTAGCAAACACCTATTAAAAAAAAAAAAGTTCAAATCACTTCCCTTACTTAAATCGAAGAACATGCAGCTGAAAAGACAGCGATCTGGCTTGAAGACTCGGCAAACTACAAAACCATACAGGCTTTGTAAGTAAAGTTGTGTCTGAAGGTTCCAACTAGCAGACCCAAGGCTTCAGTGGTTCTCAATAATTAGAACAGAAAGTTGCTGCTGGTGAAGTCTATGATTCCAGTGATTCTCAATACGTAGAACAGCACTGCATACCTGCACAAAATCCGTTGCAATTTTCTGTTCGGGTGAATTATAAAGTCCAGAACTTTCCACAGTAAAATCATGTGACATTGCCATACATCCCTCGGGGAAGTCACCAGCCATAAAGAAGATCCACTTGCAGAGCTGAAATGTAGCGCTGGAATCCAGCTGATGAGTACACTCAATACTGGAGCAAACAAGCAAAGAGCTAGTGTCGCCAGTAATAGTGAAACCAGTGATAAATTGACAGTACAATTTTCTCGAAATGTTAATAAATTTGTGAATATGAACATATACATATAATAATTACGGTATATAACTAATAACTTTGTATTTATTTGACTTACAAATTGCAATTATTCAGGCTATTATTGTGATTGGTTTTAAAAAAAAGGGTATTTAAATATTTTGTGATATTGTAGTCGTTAGGGAATAGTTAACAAGCTGGATTCACATCACATATTAATAGAAAACATCCCTAGAGCGTAGGATAGATATAGCGAGAAGGCAACTTACTCCACAGCTCTCTATCTACACCTATCCCCTAGACCTGTGAAGTTAACTACCTATCTGTCCTGTACCATCCCTTACTCCTAGTTCACCAGTTCTCATTTCGACGTTCTGGGAACTCTTCCCAAACATCTATCTCGCCATAACATCACAAATTACATGAGCAGTTTCGTCTATTCCTGCAACAAATATATACCATTTGGATTTCATTTTCCATTTTACCCTTTCTCTGTGATAGCACCCATCATTAATAATTTCTACTCTACACAGTAAAACTCTGAAAGGTTCTGGTGACTCCGAAACAATATTTAATTTCGCATTTGATAAAAAGAACTTTTTCTCTTGTCTTTTAAAATGGAATTAAAATATTGTCTACTACTAAAAATATTTATTAAGAAAAGGAAAACTGGGGAAGAAGGATGGGAGAAAACAAATTGAAAAGAAGGAGAGGGGAGGTAGACGAAGAACAGCAACAACAAAGAGAAGGAGAAAAATAAAATAAAGAATAAACGAACGCAGTCTCTTTTTTTTAATAGGCAAAGTAGCAGGTTGAACAGGGGAAGAAGAAGAGATTGAGGAAAATGAAAAAAAAAGAAGACCAGTAAGAAGAGGAAGAAAAACCCTCTGCGGTGTTTGTAGCAAAGTTTGATTTTGCTGGGGAGGTTATGATGGTATCCTAAAAGAATGAAATCCGTGTCTGCAATAACTGTGTGAGGTCAAGCACATGTAGGCCCCTGACTCTAAAAGATGATGATGAAATATATGCAGGGAACCTAACGCTACCTCCCTAGATCTCACACGGTCACTATTTTGGCTCTAGTGTCTGGTGTATAATGTACCTATTGTCTAGGGGAGAAATGAAATGATGGTACACAACACAAAAACACTTTAATTTTCTATGAGGAAGTGAATAAAACCAGTGGTTAAGTTTTTCTTTAAAAATGAATGTTTTGTCTGTACAATTTAATCTGCCTGTCCAGCCATATCTTTTGGACAGGTCTTTGAAAATGAGGACAAGATAGTTTACAGAAAAGATCAACTAAAAATGTGTGGACAATTTGCCCAATAACTATAAAGTCACTATATATCTTTCCTGTTGGAATGTTCACAGCTTACACTTTATTCATCTAAGAGGGAGAGTCACTGTGTATGAGGGGCTGTAGTTTCATCACACCCCATAAACTTCCTGAGTATGATTTGAAATACCAGTGTTTATTAAACGAAAGTGTCAGATATACCCAGATGCTTAACACATCACCTGGGATTCCTTGTAGTGTGATAATACAGTAGGAAGTTGCAGAAAATCTCGATCTCTCAAAATGCCCAAGCTCCTCCCGTTATCTTTTGTCAGCATAAACGAATGGTAGGAGACTTGATGGCTTTATTCTCACTCAGCAGGTTTCCTGTTACCAGCTGGCAACAGGAAAAAAACCTCTGCAACAAAAGGACACCCTGGCCTTTTATATCTGATCACTTATTATATTTATTATTTTCCTACGGTGATATGGGGTCAGCCTCGCGTGCATTACAGGTGCACTCGCCCCTAATTTTACATGACTCACAACTTGCTGTGACCACACCTCAGGTCCCTATGGCAGATACGCCACTGTACGTTTACATAGTTTTCCTCAATAAAATAATGTGGAGTAACCACATTTCCTTTGGTATGATTTTCTCTTCTTTTCTTTTTTAAAAATAAATGCTTCAGGCATGTTAAACAGTGTTCATGGAACACAGAGGCTTACTAACATATTCTAATGCAATAATTATTAAAATACAATCATGACAACATACATCAGTTAGATACAGTTCAATGTGAGGACTCAACAATGTCTGCTCCCGACACGTCCTTCACTTTTCCCAATAGCAGTATCTAACTTTGGCAGTGGGATTAAACATATTAAATTCATAAAGCATTCTCACCACACATTTCAAGAAATATAAACAAATGACGCTGACTTGCAAAGAAGTGGCATCCGTTTCTTCTGCACTGTCCAGACTGTGAATACTTCTTTATTTTATTTTAAAATTAACACAGCTGATCTCAGCGTATTTGAATGAAAAGTTTTGTTCAACTGGCAATGAATAATGAAAGCCTTTTGCTAATATTTATTAGCACTGGCCAATCGAAAGCTTGCGACTACCAGAATTCAAATGTAGTTTTTGAAAACAAAAATAATTCCAAACAAAATCTGCGTCTGGTAGTCGATTGGCCAGCCTGCTTTAGTTATGCCAATACAAAAAGATGTTTAGTTTTAGGTAACAATTTTCCTACCGCTCCCCTCTCCTCCTATACTCTTTTTGCCCAAGCGAATTTGAATTTACCTCAATGCCTCTTTTCTAAGCTGGCGTCCCCACTAACGTTATGAAAAAACAAGCAGGAACAACAGTCTGTCTGGTCGCGCGTCCGTTGACATTTAGTATTTTCTCAATAACTTGGCTAATACTTGGACTACCATATTATTTAAAACACATTCTTGCTCAGTGGACTCTAAGCTATACTACCATATGATTTTTATGGTCAGTTTCATTATGGTTTAGATTTTCAAATTTGTCACTGTCAATCGTCAAATAAAGATTTTACACAAGACGGCCATTCCCCCCCCCCCTTTTTTTCATCTCTCGCTAGCATGTATTTTCAAATAACTACTTGTTTTAGTGACGTCAGTAATACTACCGCGAGGAGGAAATAAAATTGTCTGCGTGTTTGCCTCTGTTGGCTTTGCCGCAGCGTGTATATATGCATGGCACAACGTGTCAAGCGAAGCGGGGTGTTTCGCGGCGGGTATTTGAATAGGCGTTAAATATTTGGATTGTCTCGTGTTACACTACCAAAAAATGTAAGGATTACTACTTATTACCAGCGTTAAAGTTAAATATTACGTTAATTCAGACAGTAGTTTGGCGGCACACTTCCGCAAGATCGTTAATTGTAAGTCTTGCCGCAGTCTCTATCAGATCGGGCAAAATGTTAAAAATGTACGTCACAAGGAAAGCGAGTAGGTTTAAACGGTGGGATAGGTTCTAAGCCGTTCCATGGCACAAAATTCAGCGCGATGCTGGCGTGTGAGAGTATCACCGTCAGACACAATAGGGCGGGTTTATTTATTATCATTTTATGACTAAAATCTTACTGAAATGAGCGATTATTCTCGCAGATTTTACTACAGTGTTAAACAAGAGGTGTTAGTTAGAAATGTCAGTAGTTGTTGCCGGAGTGAAAAATCTGCTGACCACAATCTTAGTTTGAAGAACGTCTTATGAATCTTCATTGGAGTAAAGAGATCTATGCAGCGCCGTGCGGTTGCCGGGAGTTGTTGGTGAGACAAAGACAGAATAGGCCTAATGCTCAGGCATGTCGTACAAGGCGACTAATATGAGGTTGTGCATGAGGGATGGCAAACTTATCATATAAAACAAATTGATACAGGAATTACCGCTGCAAGGGCACGTGACTACATGGTGCAGGCTTCCTGTAAGAGGACCAGCTACAGTGGTGGCTCCTTGCTCCATAAGGAGCACAAAAGAGAATGATGATGAGATATGTGTAGGTCCCGGCGGAAGGGGGAGGGGGAAGGGGAACAAAAGAAACACGAGGAGGACTACAGTAAGGCGGTTGTAAACGATCAGTTCAAAAAAAAAAAAAAAAAGACAACTTACTAGGATGGTGGACAAAGAAAACTACATACGTTTCGACCGCAAGGCCTTCGTCAGTAACAAACAAACAGAAACAGAAAGGAAAGAAAGCGAGAAGCAAGTGAAAAAAAAAACATGAACAATAAATAAAACTGATACAACCCGCAGAAAAGCGTGGCAGTTTTCTTTGCGTTGTCACTGCGGAAGACAAAAAAAAACTAACAGAAAAAACTAACACAAAACAAAACACAAAACAATAGGACGACCACTACTTCAGGCCTGTCCTAAAAAAGCGACTAATGTGAATTTATGCGCGTGGTTGGCAACCTCGAAATGTAAAACTAATTGCTACAGGAACCACTGCTGGAGGAGACTTTGCAAGGGAGAGCTATCTGTAGTGGTGGTTCTATGTTCCATAACAAGTGAAGAAATGAGGTAAAGAGAACTGATGATGATGATGATGGGTAACTCGGTACAGAATGTTTGCAACATGAGGCTATCTGATCATGAAAATAGCGTCTCTACCCTCCCCTCCCTCCACCCCAGATTGGACTAGTGTTTCGGCCCTTTTACTTCATACAACTTCAGCGTCGTAAATGTCATGTCTACAGTAGACTTTAGTAGCCATGGCCCATCAAGAATTCGTGTCCGTGTTCCGTATAAGGCCACTATCTTCCATATATCTCTTCTCTCTGTTAACTTCTAATTCGCATTTATGAACCGCAGGGCATGTTATGATATCATGCATTCTTAGTAAAATCAACCATAAGGTCCCTGTATGCCCAGTAGCAGACAAAACACAAATAATTCATTGTGATATTCCACGCTTCACGTGGGGGCTTTATCGTTAGTCTCCTAACACATGGCCTGCATGGGATCTTAATGAGTTATGTCCTTAAAAAAAAAATAACAAACAAAAACAGACAGAAGAACGAGAGATAAACACGTTTCCTGTTTTTAAAAAAAAATGATGAAGATGTTTTGTCTGTGGTAGCTTGTTCCTGACATTTCAATAATCGACATAGAATAAGGCAACGGTTCTTAACCTTTCTTTACCACGGACCCCCTTTAAATATCTTTTGTTGCCGCGGACCACCAAGACTTAACTCAAGATTTAAAACCCTAAAGTGCATCGAATATTTATATAAAGTTGCTCATCAAGGGTCTTCAAATTTGGAGAGAAGGGAGAAATAAGTCAATGCACACACTCCTATTATAATATTTTTATTGGAATGATTCCATACAAATTTAAAATAATAATAATACCTGAACACCGAACCATGGCCTAATATTATTTGTTAATTTTAATTAATGAATTAATGAGAAGGCTGGTGCTGCATTTCACTTACAAGCCTTGTTATATCGGGCTTAATAGCTGAAATTTGAAAAAATTGTAACATTTTCTCCTTGAAGATTTCAGTTGAGCATATTTAAATGGGTGAAGATATCTGACAGATATGCTAATTTTACTAACCAGGAAAAATCTGTTAAACGATCGATGAGGTGAAATTGCTGCTCCATGAGGAATAATGTTATCTCTTCTCTCAATTCCCAATAACGAGACAAAACATTACCCCGTGATAGCCAACGAACTTCACAGTGTAGCAAAAGGTGATGGTGTTCATTGTCCATATCTTTGCAAAGCTGCTGAAAAAGTCTTGAATTCAGTGATTTGCTTGGTCTGTTTTTTAGTTTTTCTGGTATTTTCTTAGCAACTAGAGCTTCCCTATGTATGCAGCAATGGTACCAAGTCACCGACGGTTTGATTTCCATAATTCGTGCTACAAGTAAGCTTTCCAGACATTGCACGTCTGTGCTAATTCCAACGCATTTTAACCAATCCATGTCATGAGATGTTATAAACTCGTTTAAGCTGTTAAATATTTCTTCAGCTGTAGTGTGTACCAACAAGGAGATAAACAGTAAGTCTTCGAAAATACTTCTCTCGTGCTCATATCTAACGTAGCACAATAAGGTCGCTTTGTTTGTTATGTCTGTGCTTTCGTCCAGTTGCACAGCAAAATAGGGGGACATGCGAATTCGTTCTAACAACTGTTTCTTGATATTGTCTGACAAACCGTCGATTCCCTTCTTAACTGTGTCATTTGACAAAGGTATTAAGGAAAGGTCCTTGGCAGCTTTCTCGTTAGTCAATGCAGAAACCATGATTTTTGCAGCAGGTAATATAAGTTCTTCAGCTATTGTGTGCGGTTGTCCGGTTTTTGCTATTAGTTGAGAAACTTCAAATGAGGCCCTAACTGCGTTTTCATTGTTACAACCTGTTGTAGTCTTTTTTACCGTTTTCTTACTTTCCCGAAGCTCCTACTCCTTACTTTTGAAAGAAATCGATGCTCTTTGTGGCATGTTCTTTATGTTTAGTATCGAGATTTCTTCGCAATTTTGACGGTTTCACGGCCTTTACACGTGAAGCCAATCAACAGATATTCCTTGCTATAACGGCGGAACATTTTAAGATGACTGGAAGAAGCTTCATTTTGCTTTGAACAGGATGCACCCTCATCAACATCATCAGTACTTTTACGTTTCAAATTCAGCCAGCAATCCATCCTGAGGCTCAGCCAAAATGTATTGTTACGAAATTCACCGAGATAACATCGAAAGGTCACTTTACCCGACAATAAACAAACGCTTTTATTCGCAGAAATCGAAGAAGAAACACGATCGTTTTGACTGATTCCGACTTTCTCTTCCCGCGAACACGGTCTTCCTTTTATACATGCATTTCTCCGAGAACATTCTCGTCACAGCTAGAGAATTCTTGGAAGCAATAGACGCTCCGAGAATGTGGTGGCACAACGTGGACAACACTAGAGTTCGGTGCAACTACGAAGGCGGTTTCTGGCTGTATGCGCGGTAGCAAGAAATGTCACGTGCTTTCTCTCAGCCACTCAGCGTCATTCACTTGCATGTTCTCACCGCGTGCAGAAGTATCAAGTGCTGAGTACATTTTTTGCTATCAAACAGTTATTTTCATAACCAATTTTTACTTTTGTTTGTTTTTAATTGAGGCGGTAGGTTAGAAAAGCCAAGTTTTACACAAACAAGCGAGAGAAATTAAGATTTCGTTCTTCGTTTACTTTTCTTGCTTTCTTCATTCCTTTCTTTCATTCATTCATTCTTTCTTTCTATTTTAACTGTAAAAGCCTCATAACATTTCTTCAAGCCTTCGCGGACCCCCTGTGAGGACATCGCGGCCCCCCGGGGGTCCGCGGACCACAAGTTAAGAAACGCTGGAATAAGGAACTTGCATTTACCGTAATCTGACGCTGAACCATTTTGTCTAGCAGAACCACGCATGAGCTCGATTGCCGGATTGCATTTTTAAAAGGTCATGGCATTATTAACGCCGACATCAACAGCCAATATATTTTAACACGCATTCCTGGACACACAATTCTCTCACTCCCGTTCTCGTCTATAGGCTCACGCCGTCTGTTTATTTGTCTTTCGCAACCTCTTAGATCTAACACATTGTATCGGTAATAACATTTGGAAGATATACAATATCACACGGGTTGATCTACAGTCATCTATATTCAGGAGACCGCACACTACGTTCACTCAAGGCCTACATAAATGACGTCATTAGATAAGCGAATATATAAGGTACGTCCAATAAAGAAGAGTTCTAAAAATTGCAATTTTCATTTGTTGGGTGCATCTTCAACATTTGCTCACGACATGACGTCACCATAAACTTGAACAGTTAAAATAAGCTCGGACCATTTCAAATAGTTGGTGAGGAGGGGCAAAAAAATATTTTAACGTTAAGGAAGGCACATTAGAATAAAGACTGAGGTGAGACCCCGTGTGAAGTGAGGCCCCGGCCAAATAGCCCCGCTGGTCCCCATCTCGTTGGGTCTCGACATAACTGTACTAGGCACTATGTTAGCGTGGTGTCGGGTCACCTGAATGTAAGCTTAGATGATGGTGGTTGACTCCGGCATCTAGTTTTGGTGAACAAAGAATATAAGAACTTTGCTTTTACCAAATATGTTGTAAACGGTATCTAAATAAAGTTGTGTAAGGGATTAGCAAAATTATGTATTTAAATCAAACTGCGTCAGGGTCCTGGAAACAGGCTGCATCACTGCAGTCTGGCTGAGAGAGTAGGGATCGAAGAGGGAAGGCAAACCCGGTCCCAAGAAATGCCGTGCGGAAGTGGGATGTGTCGGCCGAAAGGCGCAAATACCGCAGCTTCGCTGTAAACGGACACAACGCAATCAACGTCCTTTTCAGGACGAACGAGGAAGAAGAAGAAGAAAATCAAACTGCTACATAAGCCACTACTACAAAAATATATGAAGTGCTTTGGCGCAGGTTTCCTTAAGAGAAATCAACTGGAGCAGTGGTCTCAAACACTTACCTTTTCTTTGTTTATTGTTCTTATTATTTGCTCCTTAATGAACAAGACGCCAAGTAACCTGTTTACCTACCTGTTTACCTCTTACAGAAAATCTGCTCCGATGTACTACCTGTACTCTCGCAGTGGTGTTTTCTGTTTGACATGAAGAAGTTGCTTGCACACCATTCACAGCCTCAGTTTATTTGTCGCTAATGGCAGCCCTGAAGGAGCGGGGGTTCCATTCGTTCTATGTCTCCCTGTGTCTCTTACTTAATTATCCTAAATAGGACTGGAAGAAAAGGTATACTGCACCTTTACACCTACACCCACATCGCGATGGTATGTCAGTGTTTAGGTTACAAGCCTTAAAATTAATATCGATCGTTATATTACCTTATGTTTTAGATTATCATGACAATAATAATTTACCTGCTTGAAGCTCTTCTATAACCAAAGCATAAGGTCTACCTGTAAACGCTGTGTCTAGATTCCAGGATTCGTTAGTTTAATAAGTTTTTTCTTTTTAATAGGAGTTTAGCCTCAGTTTGACAAAGCGCCCACTCATTAAACTTAGACACAAGGTCTGTCGGTTACATTAGGGCGAAAGTACAAATATAAAAGACCTTATGGTCAGGTACTGTTTAACCAGTTGTGAGTTTGGTCATACAAGCGTCCTCCGTTCATGAGAACATCTGTTCAGATGTATGCTGGCCTATTGATTTCACGGATTCTCTTTCCCATGTGACGGGGAAGGTGTGGTTTGAATTAGTAATACACATAAATGGGTATATTGTAGGCACTGGTAAGAAATAAAGTAGAAAACTAGACAACATAAAAGTAACAATTGACAGACTTTCCGGGGAATCGAACTCAGGATCATCCGAGTGAATCGTGACTAACCACACTGCCTACTCAGCACTGCAAAATAGTGCCTTGTGGACAGCGGTCATATTCACGACCCCTACACGCAATTATGGAATACAGGGCCGGGAAACGACCAAGTCAAATTATGGGCACAATCAGTTCTTTAACTTCCCCATTCACAAGTATAGGCCAGACGACACAGGGCAGCTGTCGCAATATCATGTCTTGTAAATTATAGAAGAAAAAGAACAGTACTGAATATCTATTAGGTTTTTATGGTTACACATGTTTGAACCAAAACAACTAAAACAGAAGTGAACCCGAGGCCTGTTCGGAACAGGAAATTGTGGGGAGACATGACCACCTGCTTGCTGGTACAGTACCTGAAGAAGAAGAAGAAGATGATGAAGAAGAAGAAGATGAAGAAGAAGAAGAAGATGAAGAAGATGAAGAAGAAGATGAAGAAGATGAAGAAGATGAAGAAGAAGATGAAGAAGAAGATGAAGAAGAAGAAGAAGAAGAAGAAGAAGAAGAAGAAGATGAAGAAGAAGAAGAAGAAGAAGAAGAAGAAGAAGAAGAAGATGAAGAAGATGAAGAAGATGAAGAAGATGAAGAAGAAGATGAAGAAGATGAAGAAGATAAAGATGAAGAAGATAAAGAAGAAGAAGAAGAAGATGAAGAAGAAGAAGATGAAGAAGATGAAGAAGATGAAGAAGAAGAAGAAGAAGAAGAAGAAGATGAAGAAGAAGAATGAAAAACAGAAAAGAAGAAGAAGACAAGAAGATGAAGAAGAAAAGAAGAAGAGAGAGGGAAGAAAGAAGAAGATGAAGAAAAGATAAAGATGAAGAAGATATAAGAAGAAAGAAGAAAAAGAAGAGGGAAGAAGAAGAGGAGAAGAAAGAGAGAAGAGAAGAAGAAGAGAAGAAGAAGAAGAAGAAAGAAGAAAGAAAAAGAAGAAGAAGGAGGAGAGAAGAAGGGGAAAAGAAAGAAGAGAAAGAGAAAGAAGAAAAGAAAGAAAAAGAAGAAGAAGAATGGGAAAAAGAAGAGAAGAGAAAAGAGAAGAAGAAGAGAAGAAGAAGAAAGAAGAAGAGAAGAGAAGAAAAAGAGAAGAAGAAGAAGAAGAAGAAAGAAGAAGAAGAAAGAAGGAAGAAAAGAGAAAGAAGAGAGAGAAGAAAGAAGAAGAAGAAGAGAAGAAGAAGAAGAAAAAGAAGAAGAAGAAGAAGAAAAAAGAAGAAAGAAAGAAGAAGAAGAAGAAAATGAAAGAAGAGAAGAAGAAAAAAGGAGAGGAGAGAAGAAGAAGAAAAGAAGAAGGCGAAGAAGAAAAAGAAGAAGAAGAAGAAGAGGAGAAGAAAGAAGAAGGATGAAGAAAGAAGAAGAGGAGGAAGATAAGAAGAAGAAGAAGAAGAAAAGAAGAAGAAGAAGAAGAGAAGAAGAAAGATGAAGAAAGAAGAAGAAGGGAAGAAATGAAGAAGAAATAGAGAAGAAGAAAAGAAGAAAAAAGAAAAAGAAGAAGAAAAAGAAAGAAGAAGAAAAGAAATGAAAAGAGAAGAAGAGAAAGAAGAAAAAGAAAAGATGAAGAAAGAAAGAAGAAGAAAGAAGAGAGAAGAAGAGAAGAAGAAGAAATGGGAAGAAGAGAAAGAAGAAGAAGAAGAAAGAAGAAGGGATGAAAGAAGGGGGGGGGAAGAAGAAGAAGAAGAGAAAAGAAGAAGAATGAAGATGAAGAAGAGATGAGAATGGGAAGAAGAAGGAAGAAGAAGAAGAAAGGAGAAGAAAAGAGAAGAAGGAAGAGGAAGAAGAGAGAAGAAGAAGAGAAGAAAAAGGAAAAAAGAAAAAAGAAGAGAAAGAAGATTGAAGAAGGAGAAGAAGAGAAGAAGAAAGAATGGGAAAGATGAAAAGAAGAAGAAGAAGAAGGAGAAGAAGAAGAAGAAGAAGAAGGAGAAGGAGAAGAAGAAAAAGAAGAAGAAGAAGAAGAAGAAGAAGAAGAAGAAGAAGAAAAAGAAGAAGAAGAAGAAGAAGAAGATGAAAAAGCAGAAGAGAAGAAGATGAAAAATTTGAAGGAAAGAAGAAAAAGAAGAAAAAGAAAGAATAGAAGATGAGAAGAAAATTTGGTGAAGAAAGGGGGAGAAGAAGATGAAAGAAAGAAGAAAGAAGAATGAAAAGAGAAGATGAAAGAAGAGAGTGAAGAAGAGGAAAAAAGAGAAGGGGAAGAAGAAGAAGAGAAGAAGGAGATGAAGAAGAAAAGGATGAAAAGAAAAAAAAGAAGAAGAAAGAAGAGAAAGAAGAGAAGAAGGAAGATGAAGAAGAAGAAGAAGAAGAAGAAGAAGAAAAAGGAAGAAAAAAAAGAATGAAGATGAGAAAGGATGAAGAAGAAGAGAGAAGAAGAGAAGAAGAAGAAAAGAAGAGGAAGAGAAGAAGAGATGAAGAAGGAAAGAAGAAGATGAAGAAGATAAAAAGAATGAAGAAGAAAAGAAGAATGAAGAAGAAGAAAGAGAGAAGAGGAGAAGAAAAAGAAGAAGAAGAGAAGATGAAGAAGAAGAAGAAGAGAAAGAAGAAGAAGAATGAAGAATAAGAAGAAGAGAAGAGAGAAGAGAGAAAGAAAAAGAAGAAGAAGAAGAAGAAGAAGAAGAAGAAGAAGAAGAAGAAGAAGAAGAAGAAGAAGAAGAAGAAGAAGAAGAAGAAGAAGAAGAAGAAGAAGAAGAAGAAGAAGAAGAAGATGAAGAAGAAGAAGAAGAAGAAGAAGAAGAAGAAGAAGATGATGAAGAAGAAGAAGAAATTGTTATGAGCACTGGCTCAGCAAGAATGAGTAGAGTATTGTTCAGCAAGTTAGCAAAATTAAAATGGAAGAAGGAGGAAACGATATAGAATGCGTTTGTTATGACAAGCAGGAATCAGGTGAATGGTGGAATTAATCTGAAAGGAGAAAACAGTCAGATAGCGAAAGGTGAAAGGTCAGCATTCAGTCTGTTAATTAAGAGTTTGTCAGAGAGAAAGTTGTCTCCTCTTAGTTATATCACACCGTGAATGAAGTCTGTGATCTGCGTTTTACAAAAATTGAGAAGCCTTGTCGATGAGTTGAGCAGACAACACGTTAAGTTGAGCTGCACCGGTTCAGAGTCAAGTTATTTTGAACATTAAGATTTTCAAATTCGTCTAGAAGACACAATAGTCAGTAAGAAAAATTCTTATCGTCCAAGTATTACTGAATGCAGTAATTTCGTATGTGTTGAAGTTTGGAATTTTAGGGTTTTTTTTAACCTTCAGCTCAGCTGTGAGAATTTTAGTATTATTGCAGCTGGCCTTTTGTTATGCAAGAAGTTATCAATTCCTCATATAACCTTAGGAGTCGCGGTAGCAATGTGGTTAGTGCACTGGCTTCCTTGCTCAGTGGTCTATGGTTCGATCCCCAGATGAGGTGGGATTTCTTTAGGCCACAAACGGCTCCTGGGTCGACCCAGCCCCAATTGGGTACCAGAGCAACTTCTGGGAAGGTTAAGGTGGCCGGCGTGATGCTGACCACATCACCCGTAGTGTGCCGATGGTCAAGAAATTATGGGCCTAACACCATATTCCCAATATGCCTCAATGGGCGTGTAACGGGATCCTTTTTCATATAACCTTAGCATGGGGCTGGCAATCTCATGACGTATAACCAATTGTCACATAAACCACAGCTGCAAGAACAAAGGAGTGCTTGGTGCAGTCTTCATGTAAGGGAACTAGTATCAGTGGTGGCTCCATGCTCTGTAGGGAGTGGGAAGGAAAATAATAATGATATTACATCAAGTTTAACGTGACTATGTTAAAAACCTATACAAAAAACCTATACACATAGAAAAAAACCTATACACATAGAAAAAAACCTATACACATAGAAAAAACCTATACACATAGAAAAAACCTATACACATAGAAAAAAACCTATACACATAGAAAAAAGCTATACACATAGAAAAAAACCTATACACATAGAAAAAACCTATACACATAGAATTAACAGATAAGTTGCCAACACCGAGGAAAGAAATTTGTCAGATATATTGAAGACATTACCGAATATATTATGAGCTGCACCAGTTCAGAGTCAAGTTGTATTGAACATAAAGATTTATATTATGTATAAAGAGTATATTATAATGGACTATTTTCTCAAGTGAAAATTTAACTGCATATACTTTGTTTTTTGACATCTAAATCAATTCCAATCGATATTATATCATCAATAAAGATTGTTCGATTTTGAGATGTTCGGGGTGAACCCAAAAGTGTTAAAAGTTATTCAGGAACTGAAATCACGCTGATATGTGTATCTTCTTCTTCGATCCTTAACCACCGACCGTCAAAGCAGTCAGTGGCCATCACGCCTAGTGGCGTCTTGTAGGGCAACAACAAATTGATTCCACTTTGCACGGTCGGTGGCCATCCTTCGTACAGTGCCCCAGCTCTGGTTCATTCTTTGCATCTCAGCCTCCACAGTCCTCCGCCAAGTTGTTTTTGGTCGGCCTCTCTTTCGCTTTCCTTCAGGGGTCCAAAACATAGCTGTTCTTGTGATGGCATCGGGGTCTCTTCTGAGGACATGACCAACCCAGCTCCAGCGTCTGCCAGCTATGATGGTGTGCATGTCCTCTTGCTTGCTACGAGTAAGCAGATCTTGGTTGGTGATGGTATTCGGCCAAAAGATGCGGTGAATTTTTCTTAGGCATGTTGTGTGAAAACAGGACAGTTTTGACATTTCCTTCTCTGTGACTCTCCAGCATTCCGCACCATAGAGAAGCACAGAAAGCACGCAACTCTGGTATAATCTTAATTTTGTGCTTGTGCTGTATTGGGATGACTTCCAGATGTTATTTAGGCTAAAGAAGGCTGTTCTTGCCTTATTCATTCTGATGTTGATGTCTTTGCCTGCCCCACCGTCTGGTGTTACTATGCTTCCTTGGTATGTGAAGGTATCTGTTTGTACCAGTTGCTGATTCCTTACTGATATGGGCTCAGGGTTGCTCACATTGAGCGTCATGACCTCAGACTTCTTTAAATTGATGTTCAAGCCCCCCTGCTGGCTAATTTTATTAAGCCTATCCGTTTTTTCCTGGATGTGTTGATGTGAATGTGCCAGCAGTGCAATGTCATCTGCATATTCCAGATCTTCCAATGTAGAAAATGTAGTCCATCTTATTCCTCTTGGACTGCCCTCTGTTGTCTGGCGCATCACCCAGTCTATGACTGTTAAAAATAGAGTGGTTGATAAGGGGCATCCCTGTCGTACTCCTGTCTTCATCTCGAAGGTTAGGTTGCTCTGCCCAACACTACACGTAAAGTTGGCATAGAGGCTTTTTATGATTGACACTATGCAGCTTGGAATTCCATAAGCCCTCAGTATTTTCCATAAACTGTCCCTATGTATGCTGTCAAAAGCCTTTTCAAAATCAACAAAATTTATGTAAAGCTGTCTTTGCCATTCTGAGCACTGCTCTATAATGTTCCTGAGAGTGAATATATGGTCTACACATCTTCTGTTCTTTCTAAATCCTGCTTGTTCTTTCCTCAGTTTGTAGTCTACAAACAGACCGGGCCTAACCGCGTTGGATGTTTGCATACAGCCTCGAAAGGTAGAATCAATGTCAGTGATTCTCAACCTGAGGGGGACCGACCCTCAACTCGAGGAACTATAATTTTGAATGGTATCTCAACCACTTGTCTCTTTGACACTGTATTAAGTTTTAGTTGTAATGTTGCTAGACACCTAGTCAAACCAAGTCAGGAGACAGAGGAAACCGTCAAACTTAGTGGAGTTTTTAAGAGTGATGCGCCCAGGACGCTGCCTATCGCACTGGTAGAAATACACTCTGACTTTGTCAGAGGGGTTATTAAAGCGGCCATTATGGATAATCCTATCTACCCAGTTATCCTGGGATGTAGATATGTGTTTATTGGGAGACCAAAGGAGCCGATTGTGGCAGCGGTAACCACAAGAGGGTAAGCCAAGCAAGAGAGGGAGCCTGCGCCAAATTTGTTGCCGAATGAACTGAAGGAGGCGCAACAAAAGGACCCTACTCTGGAGCCCTGCTTTAAAAGACTGCCCATGGCTAAGGACCCCAGACACAACGGAGACATCTTTTCTAAGGATGGCGTATTGTATCGTAGAACGAGCAACCCGAACACGGGGAATAACCAGCTCCTAGTACCGACGCAGTACCGAAGCCAGATCTTAGAGATGGGGCACTCTCTTCCCTTTAGCGGACATATGGGACAAAACGCCACTATTCAGCGAATAAAAACCCACTATTGGTGGCCAGGAATGAACTCTGACATTATCAGGTATGTGAAATCCTGCGCCCAGTGCCAACGGGTAGCACCCAAGCACTTGACACCCCCAGTACCCATGGGGCAAATGCCAATAGTAGGGACTCCATTTGAACGGGTTGCTGTCGACATCATTGGACCCCTGGAAAGGACCAAAAGAAAGCACATGTTCATCCTGACTTTAGTCGACACTTGCACAATGTGGGCCGAAGCTGTACCGCTAACATGCATAGATTCCAAGCATGTCGCAGAAGCCCTCGTGCAAATCTTTACACGGTTGGGATTCCCTCAACAAGTTTTGACGGACAATGGATCCCAATTCCGTAGCCTGTTAATGGAGGAGATCTTTAAGATCTTGAGGGCCAAACATATCCACACAAGTCCCTATCATCCGGCCGGAAATGGGCTCGTGGAACTTTTTAACGGCACCCTCACCACCATGTTACGTAAGCTGGGTCAGGAGAAACCGGAAGACTGGGACCTATATATATCGGCTGCCTTATTCGCCTACTGAGAGGTTCCCCAAGCGTCTACGGGATTCGCGCCAGCTACACTTTTATTTGGCAGACCTATTAAGGGGCCACTAGAAGCCTTTTCTTCGGTCCCTGACAGACCAAAAGGCTGAAGAGACAGTCGTCTCTGCAAGCAAGTATGTATCTGAGCTCAAGGAAAGGCTAAAGCTAGGATGGGATCTAGCTACAACAAACCTTGCGAAAGCCCGCGCTAAACATGCTAAAAGATACAAGAAAGTTGCAAAAGAGAGAGAGCTCCAACCAGGCGGGAAAGTTTTGTTGCTACTCCCAACCGGAAGCAATAAACTTTGCATCGGATGGCAAGGGCCGTTTACCGTCCTTAAAAAGATCTCACGTACTAATTACAAGATCTCCATTAAAGGAAAGGAGAAGGTCTTCCACATAAATCTGCTCAAGAAATATCTGGAAAGACCAGTGCCATCCTCCGAGCATCTCCTGGCTGTCGCCATAGCAACGGAAGACGAGGAAGATGATGATGGTTGCATGGAGTACCCATTGCAACCCACAGAATCCTTTAAAGATGTCACGTTCGGCGACAATCTCTCACCTGAACAACAAACAGAAACCAGGGCTCTACTACAGCAGTACAGTGCAGTCTTAACGGATGTACCTGGTTGAACAAATCTCATCGAATTTGACATGAAATTAACAAACGAGACCCCTGTTCGAACCAGAGTATACCCCATTCCGTACGCCAAAGCTGATGCACTTCGCGGAGAAATAGACAAGCTGCGTCAGGCAGGAATTATCAGCGAGTCTACATCTCCTTACAGTTCGAGTGTAGTGCTGTTGCAGAAGCCCAATAAGGAAGTTCGGCTGTGTATTGATTACCGGTTGCTAAACACTGTAACGGAATTCCAGCCTGAACCGCTCCAAACTGCTTCTGAGTTGTTCAACAAGCTCAGCAAGGCAACAATTTTCTCCAAGATTGACCTCAGTAAAGGTTATTATCAAATACCAGTCAAGGAGGAAGTTAAACCTTTGCTAGCTTTCAGCACTAGTGAAGGACATTACACATTTAATGTTGTAGTGAAATTGACAGAGATACAACGGTAAAATACATCCAAAGATAACATTTAAGGATAAAAACATAATGCGTAGGCTGCGAATAGTACATGATCGCCTAGACCGCGGGTCATCATCCTCCATAATAATTGACTTGCTAGACAGGAGGGGAACGGCGGATCAAAAAGAAAAAAAATATGACTGGAAAGATTGCGTGAGACTAGAAAGGCTAAGGAGACGCAATTGGGGGGGGGGGAAACGGAGAAAAGTCACGTTTCCCAAGTTGACATAAAAAGTAAGCAACTCGACAGAAGGGACCATAGATATGTTACGCCACAGTCATTTATTGGACGCTTTTGCGATACCAAGCCCTTGATTTGAATTCAGCGGCTAAACGCAGATGTTAGGAATATTACAAAAATTAAAAAGTACTTTTTTCTTAATATTAATGTTAGGAATATAAAAATTAGTTGGCCGGATGGCCTATTATGAGCAGTGAACTAATATGTTCTTAATTTTACAGACGGATAGATAATATTGAAGATAATGACAAAAGACAGTGTAGTTTACATCATCGACAGACTGTATTGAATCTAAAAGTGTCGCTATTTTGCACAAAAAAACACGACCTCGAGACGCAGGTGTTCAAATCTACTTGGTATGGAGGAGAGGGGATATTGTGGTGGCTGTGTCTAAAAATAACTTTTAACGACAAAATTTTGGAGGGGAGAGAAAGGTTGGTTCAAAAATCAAGTACATTTTTTGTAGAAACACAAGTAGAGACGGACAGACTAACAGATAACCATCCATACTTGACTGAAGCATGACTGAAATGACTTTAGGGTAGGAAATTTGAATTAAAAATAAACCTAGGCAGTGATTGGCCACAGACAAGCATATTGTCGGCGCTTAGACGCGGATTTGGGGTCATTTCTCAATAGTTGTTCAGTGATAGACACAGATTTTAAAGTGTGGTGATTTCCATATGAAAGAAAGTGTAAGAAGTTTAGGGACGCCATACTATAGCCAGCAGCTCAGCTGAGTTTTGCTAGCAATTCTGTGTTTTTATTCATAATCTGGTAAGATTGAAATTATTTCCTTATATATTTTGAATATTGTTTCATGTTCGAGTGATTTGATACTGCCATATCGAAATCTAGCCTTACAAACAAGTAGGGATTTGCTCTAGACCCCCCGCCCAAGTCAGGGTCTAGGGACCAACAATGTACATAAACTCCAGCAAGGGTTAGGCAAGACAGATCAAGTGTTGAGAATAATGAAACATATTACCTATCCTCTTTTAGGGCAGACAACTAATAAATATTTTTTCAGAATCTATAGTCTGGGAGGATCTATCTGATGTAAACCCACCATGGTAAATGTGCTGTTTGGTCAGAGAGATCTGACCTGTCTGTATGATGTGGTTGTTGTGTCAGTGTTGTGTCCAGACGTGGGTAGAGAATAGATTTTGACACATGGCCCATACTTTGATTGCAGAGCTGTGAGTTTCTGTTGTCAACCAAGCAGTGTCTATTCAGTTGGTGACTTTACTCGAGTGTATCTGTGCAGTACTTGTGACAGAGACCACCATTATTGCCCGCCAGCACGGAGAGGTGGGACCACAAGATTTCAGCACCAGAGCTACAACTACAAGATGAGTGAGCCTCTGGTCTGCTGGACATTCACCAACACCGTTTAGTTACTAATACCCCCATAAAAATTCCCACCATTTTCTGGACACTGTGTAGTCAATATAGACAAGTGTGATGAGGCCACCCCAACAGCACAAACATTAACTATCCTCCCAAGTAGATGACTACTAGAACATTTTAATAAAACTAACTAGTATAGTACATATATATGTACACTATTGCATTTATGATATAATATTCCATGCATTTCTTTCATAATCTCTAAATCCTTTTAAGTTCTGGTCAACCTAAAAAATTGATCCAGAACAAAATAAATGTAATATAATTCTATCAAAAAATTTTACACACGTGAGTTAGTTCAGTGTATTTTAACATTTATTAATATTATTAGTCTTGTTAAATATCTGTGGGTATATCTATAACCAATTACACCACACTACATATATCATTAGTCACTTCTTCAATATCATTAGGCTAGCGAATTTACAACTAACCACATCCCATAAAAAAAAAAGGTGGGACGTAGAACACCACCCTTACACCCACACAACAATGTTGTTTTTGCACATGGTTACCCGCTCGGCTGTAAGTGTAGCCCAACATAATCATAAGAAAAACCCACACTTTCGTTGTGGAAAAAACCAATACTAACCAAACACCATTTCTGATAAGAAATTCTTATTTACCAACAACCACCTTCCCCTGCCCTCAAATTACAGGTGTAGTAATAACCACCAGCTCCACAAATAACCAATCAACACCACACAAACGATGTTTGGTTAAGGTGGCCGGTATTGTCACCCCAATAAATAGCCGCAAGATACTCCAAACTTATGTATTTAGGAATCAACTAGAGACTATTGGGGAGAAGGTGCACACACTATATTAGTGATATCCCTAACCATTCCTATGAGAAATACAAGTGGTCCAGTGCCGAAAAAAGTTAAAAATTGAATAAAGTCCCAACTACACAGTTACTGTCCCTACTCCAGAAGATAAAAAACAGTACCCAGAACCTAACATTAACTATGATTGACAAACTTCACAGCCCAACAATAATTATAAATATAATTTTTTTGTTTATGGTTAGTGTTGAATTTGTAGAATGTGTAGCTTAGACAAAGTGTCCAACATTTATTAGATATTATTTAGAAGGTCACAATTAGTGTAATTTTACTTGGTTTAAACATCTTAGTCCTTAATATTATTATATTGTCTAAAAAAAAAGTATGGCGGAGGGAAGCCAGGCAATAAAGTTAATCAGCTGCTGCTGTACCCACAACCGCGGAAGGTAGACATTGGAAAATGGTATTGATGGTCAAAAATTTTAATTCAATAAACGTTCCGTAACCAAGATATGCTCAAATTGCTGAATAATAATTCTCTGACCCATTGAACTAATTATCCAGATAGGGATGGTATAGCAGGAAACCAAGGAAGGTTAGCTCTGAATTTTAAAATCCAGATTAATTCAAGAGGCTGCGATCCTACCAAATGAAAAAATAAAAACGACATTTCCACAAAAGATCAACTACAAATTGAGGCTTTGAATCCAGATAAAAAGAGCCCTGGCAGAATAAGAGGAAAAAGAAAAAATGCCGACAGCATTAAGGGAGAGCATGAGAATATAAAACCCCTGTACAGAAAAAGGTCATGAAAAAAGGGGAAAAAAGGAAAAGACTGCCGAAAGGGCAGGGCAGAAGAAAAAAAAGGTTGGTACTGCCGCGAAAGGGGAGGCAGAAATAAAAAGAAGAAAATTAAAGTCCCTGGGGAAGATATGCCAGAAAGTGAGGAAGGATGGGGCAGAAGATAAAAAAGGGCACTAGAAAGGGAAGCCCTGCAGAAGAAAATAGGTTTTTGCCTGACTGTGGGTAAGGGAGGCACGATTTATCTTTTCGGGGTTGCAAAAGGGGGAAAACGGAAATAAACGACTAAAAGGGGAAAGCTGGAAACAACCCCTACAAAAGGCCCGGCCCTTTCCCTGGCTCCATGAAAATGGTTTTTGCCAAGCCCCTTTGTTTGCCTCAGACCCAAAACTTCACCCCCAGTGATGGGAAGCCTCAAAACTAAATACTCCAATGCTTTTTTATTGGGGTTTTTTTCAAACCATTTTGACTATGGGGTTTCATTTAAGACCATGGGAGGTTTGACCCCAAAAAGATGACATAAGGACTGGGGGGGTACACAGGACGTTTTGGGGGTTATTAGCAATTTTTACTACTAAGACTTATATATTGGGGTTACAGAAGAGAGAAGACGGATAGAATGGCAGGGTGACTAAGTTAAAAAAAAAGTTTTAAAGCTATCCACAGGGGATTTAGGAGAGAGAGTGGGTAAACCTACTTTTCCACTTCACTTATTATGAAGTAGCGTATCTTTGAAAGTTTGGGGCCAAAAAAATGAACAGGAAACCAAGACCCAAGTAAGACAATTAAGGGGAGGGAAAAATGTTAAAGTACATGGTTAAAAGGGGGTGGGGCTTTTTTGTTATTAAGGTACGAGAAGAATGGTGAAATATTATCGTAAGAAAAATTATTAGAAATGCCAAACTGGGTTCTTCTGGGGAAGGGGAGGTAGGATCTAATTGGACGAGACATACCAAAACCACCACAACCAATTCTTTCCTCATCAAATCTCATTGACTAGCTAAATAGCTAAGAAAAAACCTATTTTGGTGGAGAAAATGAAAATTGCACTAGAAGGACCCAAGATCGGCGTTTTAAAGGGGGGGGAACGGAATTAGGAATCTATTAAAGGGAGGCTAAAAATTACAATGGATTGAAAAGCTCATTATTTGGGGGGAGAAGTAGGTTCCATTGGCTTGGCTCCCAGGGGGGACCATGAGAAAAATTTTTTCCTCAATTTGGGGGGGAATACGTACCATGGGGAGCATCCTAAGGTGCCAGAAAAGAAAGTTGGGGGGGGAAATAGTATTTTTTTAAAAATGTTGAGTGCTGGAAGAAGAGACGATCCAGGGGCAAAGCTACGGGGTACCAGAGGTTAAGTATGGTTTGCTTAATAAGAAGCACAATAGGTAAATTTTTAAAGGTTGGGGAGCTAGTAAAAAAAACAAACACAGCAACAAATGAGAGGTACAATTTAAAGAATGTTATTTTGAAAAATAGATTAGCATGGAAATAAAGCCATACCGCAAGAAAAACTTATGACAAGTTAAAGCAGCTTTGCCGGTTATATTAATAAAGATATGTACGGAAGAAGATATGGTGGACGGCGTGAGGGGGAGTTAAGCGGAAAAAATAAGAATGCCAAACGGTCGGTGCTGGGGAAAAACCTACCTTAAGTCTCCAGGACAAACTAAAACTTTTTTGATCGAATGTGAGGGAGCTCTAGGGGAAGACAATCCAAGATCTTAACAGAAAGCTGAAATCCACATGAGGTTGAACAATGGGGGGAGGAGCCCCAATGGCTCCAAACTTTGAGAAAATTTGAGCGTCATGGATACCAAGCGTGCAGGATGAAAAAACCGTTTTTGAAAAGTGGGAAAAATGAAAAAGTTGCAGCGGGACAAAGATTGGTAAGAGGGCACTTGCCCAGTGATTTGAGAGCGAAAGGTGTTGGGAAATAAGAAAAAACCATAAACAACCCGAATTTTTGAGAGCGTTAAAAAGAAGGAGGAAAAAAAATTGCCTTTGAGAAGAAAAAGAGTTGAAGTCAGTGGCCCCTTTCTGAGGTAAGGAGGCGCGGGAAAAAATTTGAAGGTTTAGCCCAGGGCGCGGAGCCAAAAATGACTAGGGGAATCCAAAACAGAAAACTCACCAGTTCAAATTCCATGACCAAAAGTTTAAGATCAATGGATAGACAAAAACACGTTGAACCAAGGGAAAAAGAGATGGGATGTAACATGGTCGGCACAAGAAGGAAAAACCATAAACACCGAAAAGGTAGCTAGGACACCGTGTAACATGGACTATTTCAACATATGAAACAGTTGGCCTGGCAAAAGGTCTCCGGGGTGACCGCAAAGAATTAAAGTTTTTAAGTTAGCCACCTAAGGAAAGGGACACCAGGAACCAGGTTATCACCCCCACTTTTTTTTTACCTCACCATAACCCACAGAAAACCAAGTTTGGGAGTAATTTATTTGTAATGGGGTCCGAACTACCATTAAGGTGCCTTATATGTTTTAACAAGGTTTAAAAAATGAATATGATACCAGATTGTGAATTCTAAGTAAGCCCATTGGAAGTGGGAGCCAAGTGGACCCCAAGTCAGTGATAAAAAAAAAACCACAGAAACATTGGTGGAAATACAAGGGCGACTAAGGACAATAGATATTGGGACCAATCCTTCTACAAAAAACTAACTCCTCCCCCCTGATAACTACAAATTTGGGGGGTGTGTGTAAAAAGGAAAAATATACGTTCCCCCCCCCCCCCCCCTTCCCTTTTGGGGGGGGGGAATCATTCCGAAGCAGCACGCAGCTAATACTAGGGGCTATCATGATGAGCATCATCCGCACTAATTATACAGGACGGTTAGCATTTATAACTTATAAACTTGTAATAAGTCGTAGTGTTTCTTATAGATGTGGAATACTAGTTTATTTACCTATTATTGGCTTGTTTTGATTTTTTTTTACCAGAGTGAATATAGGTGTGCCTCCTACATTAAATTTTATTTGTGAAGTAATATTTTTTTATCAGTTTATGACTAACTAAATCATATTTACTTTTTTGTTTTTAATGGCAGTAGTATTATTTTTTTAGAGTAGCTTATAATAATATATATTTGTATACTAGGAATTTTCAATCATGGTTTGCCCTTCTTCATACGTTGCAACCTAATATTTTGAATTTACACAGAAATTGTGCGTTTACTAGCTTTTAATTAGTTTAACATGCTTTTCCCTTTATTTCTTTTATTTTTCATAGAATAATTTTTATAGAATAATTTCTAGTTTTAATAGAATATTCTATTAAACCTAATAAAATATTTGGTTATATCTATGACTTACAAAATCATTGCTTTAACTATAAGCTATATTAGGATGAACCTCAATCATCAGTAAATTACTAAACATATAAAAAAATAATCATACCACATCAACAAATGTCAATATCATGCGGCAGCTAAAAATCCTACATGATGAGTTTTTCTAAAAGTGTATTTAAAATATTTTCGAATAAAAGCAAATAACAAGAAATGTTTGTTTCCAATTGCCACAATGGAGACCATGGAATCCAGTTGCTATTAAAAAATTGTACTTCCAATAAACCCCATGATGATATAGAAAAACTTGTTTTCTTGATATTCTCTCCAAATTGAAGAAATAAAAAGTAAGCACCTAAAAGACAGGTAATACCAAGCCCTATTAAAGTTGATTTATATTTCCCTTCTTCTAACCTATGGTGAGCTCATGTAATTCTTACTCCTGAAAGTAAAAAGGACACAAGTATTTAACTAAGAAAATGGGTACTTGAAATACTGGTAATGGCTTAATTCCTATTCGTGGTCAAACTGCTCCAATCCCTACACAAGGAGCTAATCTACTATGAAAATATGCCCAAAACAAACCAAAAAAAAAACAAACTTCTTATAAAATAAATAATGATATCTCTAACTTTAATCCTTTAATAACATAAGATGTATGATGACCTTGATATGTACTTTCACGAACAACATCCCGTCACCATAAATAAGAGAAATATAAAATAGTTATTATAAAACACCATAAATAAGAGTAAAGAATTTTCTTTTTTTATTCGAATGTATAAAAATTATTCCCACTGGGTAATGATATAATAGATATTGAACAAAACAAGGGTCAAGGTCTATATTCTCTACTAAATGAAAAAGGTGTTCGGTGCATATAAAATATATATTAAAAAAATAAAAATTAAATAGGAAATATTTATTGTTAGTAATGGGGAATTTAGTTATTTTTTGCGCTTTAAATGAATTATATATTATTATTATTTTTTTATTTAGGAATAGTAAAATAATAGGAACTATTCTAGGTTTTTTTTTGTAAATCTCAAATTAGATTAGTTTTTATATAGTAGGTATGGAAATAGCTTTATTTTTTTTTTATGTTATTTTTTATTTATATTTTTAAGGATTTTAAGAGTAGTAGCTATTTTTTTTTTTTGTACGATTTATTTTTTTTATTCAAAATTTTTTTTTTAGAATTTTATTATTTACCCACAGGTTATTTATTTTTTTTCATTCATTTATTATTTTATTTATTTAAACCAATTCATTTTTTATAGAGGTTACTTTTATTATTATTATTACTTTTTTTTAAAATTAGGGGCATTTTTTTTTTTCACTTTTGAGTTATATACCAGTAGTATTTATATGGAGTTTTTTTAATTTTTTTAATTCTATCTTGTTAGGTTTTTAAAAAATTTATTCCTTTAAATTGTTTTTTTTACATTAATTCAGATTTTTTTTTTTTAATGATGTATTATATACTCAGTATTTTTTTCTTTTATCAATGGGTAGTATATTAGCTGGCTCTTTATTTAGGAAACTTGGTAGGTAATTATCGTGCTGTTATTGGAGCTTCATCAATTACTCATACAGGATGGTTTGTTAATTGGATGCATAGTTTCATAAGTGTATGACAATTTTTTTTTTGTTTTTTATTTTTTATTTATATTATTTTTATTTTTTTTTGAGCTATAAAATACAGGTAATTTTTTTTATTTCTATTTTTTTATCATTCATTTTTTTTAGCGGGCTTTACCACCGTTTTTTTTTATTTTATGCAAAAGTGATTATTTTTGAGGAGTGAGTTAGTTTTTTCTTTTTTATTTATTTTTTTTTTTTTTTTTTATTTTTATTATTTTATTTGTAATTATTAACATTTTTATATTTTTTTATTATTTTAATTTTTTTTATTTATTTATTTTATTTATTTTTATATTTTATTTAAATATAAAATTATTGCGTGAATTAAGGTTACAATTTTTTTTATTTATTATTTTTAATATAATGGGACTAGTACTTTTTTTTAAGCTTATTTTTTTTATGGCTGAGATTTATGCATTAGATTTTTAATCTAATTACAGGATTATATCCTTAATGCGATGATTTTACTCTACTAATCATAAAGATATTGGGACTTTATATATTTTATTTGCTGTGTGGTGTGGTATAGTAGGTACTGCTCTTTCACTTTTAATTCGTTTAGAATTAGGTACATCCGGTGTTCTTATAGATGACCAATTTTATAATGTAATTGTTACAGCTCATGCTTTTGTTATAATTTTCTTTATAGTTATACCTTTATAATTGGAGGGTTTTTTTTTTATTGAATGAATATTACTTCCATTATTTATTAGGAGCGCCAGACATTAAACAATAAGGTTTCCTCGTATAAATAATATAAGTTTTTGACTTTTACCTCCAGCTTTTATTTTTCTTATCTCTTCTAGAATAGTTGAGGGGGGGGGCTGGTACAGGGTGAACAGTATATCCTCCATTAAGTGGAAATACAGGACATAGTGGTGCTTCAGTTGACTTTGCAATTTTTTCTTTACATTTAGCTGGAATATCTTCAATTTTAGGAGCAATTAATTTCATTACTACTATTTATAACATACGAGCCCCAGGTATAACTATGGAACGTATTGGATTATTTGTGTGATCTATTTTAGTTACAGTATTTATTTATTACTTGTTTTTTTATTTCTTTTTTTTTTTTTTTGGTGCTATTACAATACTTCTTACTGATCGTAATTTTAATACTTCATTTTTTTTTTTAATTTAAACGCTTTTTTTTTTTGGAGGTGATCCATTTTCTCTATCAACATTTTTTATTTGTGGTTTTTTTGTTTTTTAGAATTTATTTTAATTTTACGTGGTTTAATTTTTTTTTTTTTGCCCAGGTTTTGGTTTTTTTTTTGTTTTAACCATATTTAATTTTAAAATTTTTTTTTTTTTTTAATTTTACAGTTAAAAAAAATTGTTATGGTTTTGTAAAATTTATTTTATTAATTTTTTTTTTTAATGAAATTTATATCTTTTATTCCTCAATTGGTGTTTTAGGATTTTAATTTACTATTTATGGATTGGTACATAATCATATATTTTCACTTTTAGGTTATTTATTTGATACTCGAAGCTTAAAACTGCTAACAACTTTTTTAGTTTTTAAAATCCCTACAGGAATCATAAAGGTATTTAATTTGATTAATAAATAATTTATTTATATAATAAAAAATAAGAAATAAAATAATAACATTATAATTTGTTTTATATAGTTTTAGGATTTTATTTTTTTTATTTACATGTGGGAAATTTCTTACTGGAATTGTTTTATCTAATTCCCTCATTAAAATATTATTGCTTCATATACTTATTAATTTTTTTTCATTTTCATTATGTTCATCCTCAATAGGAAGTTGTATTTTGCTATTTTTGCTGGTCCTATTATATTTTTTTTTTTTTAATTTACAGGATTAACCCTTTTAAAATTATTTATTATTCATTTTGGATTTATTTTTTTAGCTGTAAACACAACTTTTTTTTCCACAAGCATTTTTTAGGGTTAGCAGGAAATACCTCGTCGTTATTAATACTACCCTTTGCTTATTAAATTATTATAATTTCAAATTAATTTTTTTATTCTTATTTGGTTTTAATATATCTAATTTTGTGGTGTTATATTATTTATAATTTTTTTATTTTTTTTTATGGAAGCATTTATTTTTTTTTTTTTCAATTTTTTTTTTTTTATATCTTCTTCCTATTCTCGAGAATGAAGTATACTTTTTTCACCAGCATTTTCATAAAAAATTTTTGAACCTTATTTTTTACTAAGTAATTTTTTTTTTTTTATTAAAATAAGTTTATTATTATTTAACCATTTTCAATTACTTATTATAAAAATTTTTAAAATAAATTTTGACTTTTTAACTATTTTAATTTTTTTAAAATTTAATCTATTATTTTTAATTTCCAATGGGGATCATAAAATTATTTTTTTTTAAAATAATTAATTAATATATTAAATATGATTTTTTTTTTATTATATTTAAAATTTTTTTTAATTTTCTAATTATTTTTTATTAAAATAACAACCCAAAAATAATTTTTTAAATATATTTTAAATTTTAATTTTTTTTTTATTTTTATTAAAAATTTATTTTTAAAAAATTTATTTTTATAGTATTTATATTTTTAAAATTATTTTAAATAAAAATTTTTTTTTTATATTATTAATTTTAAATTTTTTAATTTTATTTTTAATTTATTATATTTAACAAATTTAATAATTTTTTTTTTAAAAAATATTTTTTTTTTTTTAAAATTTTTTTTTAATTTAAAAAGTAAGATTTTAAAATAAAATTTTAATAATAAAAATAATTATAATTAATTTGGATTTTATTTTTTAAAAAATTGTAAAAAAAAAAATTGTTTAAACATTAATCAAGGTTAGATTTTAAAATTTTTTTTTTTTAAATTTATTAAAATAAAATATTTTTTATAAAGTTTTTTTTTAATTTATTAATTTTTTTAAATTTATTTTTACAATTTTTTTTTATTTTTTATTTTTTTTTTTTTTAATTTTTAAAAAAATTTTTTAATTAGGTATAAAAAAAAAAATATATTTTTTTTTTTTTTTTTTTGATTTATTTTTAATATTTTTTTTTAAATAAATTTTTTTTATTTTTTTTTTAAAAATATTATTATTAATAAATTTATAAATTTTTATTAAAAAAATTTTATAAAAAAAATTTTTTTTATTAATTTAAAAAAATTTTTAAAATTATTTTTTTAATTTTATTTATATAAAAATTTTTTAATTTTTATATTATTTTTAGTTTTTTTTTAATTTTTTTTTTTTAATAAAATTAAATAAATTTTTAAATTTTTTAATTTTTTGTTTTTTTATTTAAATTTTTTTTTGATAATAAATATTTTTTTTAAATTTTTATTAAATTTTTTTTTATTTTTTTTTTTTAATTTATTATTATATTTATATTTTTTTTTATAAAATTATTTTTTTTTTTTTATTTTTTATTTTTAAAAATATTTAAAATTAAAAAAATTTTTTTTAATAATAGTATTTTTTTATTATTAAATTTTTTTTTAATTTAAATTTTTAATTTAAATTTTTGAATAATTAATTTAAAAAAATTTTAATTTTTTTGTTTAATTTTAAAAAAATTATCATAAATTTTAAATTTTATTTAAAATTATTTACAGTAAAATTTATTTAAAATTATTATTTGGAGTTTTAAATTAAAATATTTATAATAAAATTATTTTTTTTTTTATTTTTTATTTTTAAATTAAAAGGATTCAATTTTATTTAATAAATTTTAATTAAAAAATTTTTAAATTATTTTTTTTTTTTTTTTAAGTTTAATTAAATAATAATTTTTTTTTAATTTTTTTTTTTTAAATATATCCTATATAGTTTTTATATATCAATTTAAAATGTTTCTGTATAATTTTTTTACAAAAGATTTTAAAAATTTGGTTTTTTTTATTTTTTTTTTTTTATTTTATTTTTTTAATTATAATTAAAAAAATTAAAAAGAGTTTTTAAAATAAAAAAAATTTTTTTTGCGCATTTTTTTTTTTTTTTTTTTTTTTTTTTTTTTAAAATAAATATTTTTTTAAATTTTTTTTTTTTTTTTTTATTTTTTGTTATTTAAATAAATTTTTTTTAAAAAAAATTTTTTTTTAAAAATTTTTTTATAATTTTTACAAAAATATATTATTTTTAGGTATTTAAAAAAATAAAAAAAAAATTTTTCATAATAAATTTAATGTTTTTTTAAAAATATATTTAAAGGATAAATTTAATAAAAAAAATAATTTTGATTTTAAATTGAAATATTTTAAAAAATTTTTTTATTTATTTATTTTTTTTTTTTATTTTTTAAGTATTTTAAGTTTATTTTTAAATTTAAAAGTTTTTTTTTTTTTTTTTTTTACAAATTGTAATTTGCAAAATTAAAAAAATATTTTTTTTTTTTTAACAATTTTTTTTAATTTTTTTGAAATTTTAGATAAATATTATTTTTTTATTTTTCTTATATTTTTTTTAAAAATTTTTAATTTATTTTTTTTTAGATTTTTAAAATCCAAAGAAAAATAAAAATTATTTTTTTTTTTTTTTTTAATTTTTTTTTTACAATTTTTTTTTTTATTTTTATTTTTTTTTTTAAAATTTTTATTTTAAAGGTTTTTTTTTAAAAATTTTATTAAAAAAATTAGTTTTAAAAAAAAAAATATTTTTTTAATTATATGATTTTTTTAAATAAATTTTAATACATGTAAAATGCCGGTATTTAAAATTTTTTTTTTTTTTTTTTTTTTTTTAAATATACTTTTAAAAAAAAAAAAAAAATTTTAAATAAAAAATTAAAAATAAAAAATAAAAAATTTTTTTTTTTATTTTTCTTTTTTTTTTAAAAAAAACAATAAAAATAAAAAAAAAGGGGTTTTATTAAAAAAAAAAGTTATAAAAAAAAAATAATTAAATCATTTTTAATAATTTTATTTTTAAAAATTTTTAATTTTTTTTTTTTTTTTTTTAAAAATTTTTTTTTTTTTTTAAATAAAAAAAAATAAAAAAAAATTTAAAAAATAAAAATTTAAAAAAATTATATAAAAAAAAAAAAGAAAAAAAAATTTATAGTTTTTATAATAAATTTTCAAAAAAAAATAAATTTTTAAAAATTAAAAATAAATAAATTTTTAATTATTTTAAAAGTTAAAAAAAATGTTTTTTTTTTAAATTTTGTAATTTTTTTAAAAATTTTTAAAAAAAAAAATTTTTATTTTATTATGTTAAAATATTTTTTTTTTTTTTTTTTTTTTTTAAAATTAATTTTTATAAAATAAATTTTAATTTTTAAATTTAAAAAATTTTTTTAAAAAAAAAAAAATAAAATAAAAAATAAAAATTTTAAAAAAATAAATAATAATAATAAATAAAATTTAAAAAAAAATTTTTATTTTAAAAAAATATTTAAAAAAAAATTTTATAAAAAAAAAAAAAAAAATTTTTAATCAAAAAAAAATTTTTTTTTTAAAATAAAATTTAAAAATAAAATTAAAAATAAAAAAAAATGAAATAAAAAAAAAAAAAATTAAATAAATTTTTTTTTTTATTAAATTAAATTTTTTTTTTTACAAAAATTTTTTTTTATTTTTTTTTGAATTAAATTAATTTTTTTAAAATTTTTAAAAAAATTTTTTTAATTTTTTTTTTAAAAAATTTTTTTTAATTAATTATAAAATTATTAAAAAAAAATTAAAATTTTTTTTTTTAAATTTTTTAATAAAAAAAAAAAATTAAAAAAATTATAATTTTTTTAATTTTAATATTAATAAATTATAAAATATTAAATTTTTATAAATAAAAAAAAATTAAAAAAATATTTTTTAAAATTTAAAATATTTAAAAAAATTTTTTTTTATTTTTTTTTTAATGAAATATTTTTTTAAATAATAAAAATTTTTTATAATTTTTTTTTTTTAAAAATTTTATTTTTAAAATTTTTAAAAAAAAAAAATTTTTTTTTTTTTAATTATAATAAAAAAAAAATTTATAGAGCAGGGGTTTTTATTATAAAAATTAATTTTTTATAAATTTTTTTTTTTAAAATTTTTTTTTTTATTAAAAAAAATAAAAATTTTTATTTTTTTTTTTTTTTTATAAAAAAATTTAAAAAAAAAAATTTTTTAAATTTATTTTTTTTATTTTAAAAAAAAAAAATTTTTAAAAAAAAAAAAATTTATTTTTTTTTTTTTTTTTTTTTATTTATTGTTTTTTTATTTTATATAAAAAAATTAATAAAAAAAAAATTTATTAAAAAATTTTTAAATTTTATTTTTAAAAAAAAAATTAATTTTTTTAAAAAAATTTTTTTTTTTTTTTTAAAAAATTTTTATAAAAAAAAAAAATAAATTTTTTTGAAAAAAAAAAAAAAAAAAAAAAAAATATATTTTATAATAAAAAAAAAATAATATTTAAAAAATAAAATTATAAATTTTAAAAATTATTTATAATTTAAAAATATTTTTAATTATTTTTAAAAAAAAAAAAAAAAAATAAAAAAATTAATAAAAAAAAAAAAAAAATTATTAATTTAAAAAAAAATTTTAATAAAAAAAAATAAAAAAAAATTTTTAAATATATAAATAAAAAAAATATATATAAATATTTTTCTAAAAAATATAATATTTTAAAAATAAATTAAAAAATATAAAATGTTAAAAAAAAAAAAAATTAAATTTATTAAAAAATATAAAAAAAAAATAAATAAAAAAAAATAATTTTAAAAATTTAAAAAATTTTTAAAATTAAAAAAAAATAAATTGGATTATAAATAATTTAATTAAATAAAATAACATTTTATTTAATAAAAAAAATTTTTTTATTTTAAAAAATAAAAAAAATAAAAAAAAATAATAAAAAAATTAAATTTTTAAAAAAAAAAAAAAAAAAAAAATTTTTTTAAAAAAAATTTTAAAAAAAAAAAAATTGCTGCAGTAAAAATTAAAATAAATAAATTTTTAATTTTAAATTCATTAAAAATAATAAAATATTTTATTAAAAAAATTATAAAAAAAAATATTTAAAAAATTACTTATAGTTTTTTATAAATAATAAAAAATTATAAAAAAAATAATATAATATATCGTTATTTTATAAAAAAAATTTTATAAAAATTTTTATTAAAAAATTTTTTTTATTTTTATAAACCAAAATTATTTTTTAAATTTTTTTTATTTTAATAAATTTTTTTTTTTTTTTTTATTTTATATAAAAAAAAAACACTGGTTTTTTAAAAAAAAATAAAATTAAAAAAAAATTTTTTTAAAAAATTTTTTAAAAAAAAATAAAAAAAAAAAAAAAAAAATAAAAAATTTTTTAATTATTTATTTTTTTAGTTTTGTGAATTTTTAAAAAATTTTAAAATGAAATAAAAAATTTAATTTAAAATAAATTTTTTTTTAAAAATTTTAAAAAAAAAAAAAAAAAAAAATAAAACAAAAAAAAAAAAAAAAAAAATTTTTTTTTTTTTTTTTTTTTTATTATTTTATTTTTTTTCGGTTTTATTTAATTTTAGTAAAAAAATTAAAAAATTTTCCATTATAAATTATTTGTTTTTTTTTTGAAAAAAAAAAATTTTTATTTTTAATGTTTTTTTTTTTTTAGATTAAATTTTTTATAAAATTTATTAAAAAGTAAAGGGCATTTATTTTTAAGTAAAAATTTCAATTTTTTTTATTTTTTTTTATAAATAAATTTAATAAATTTTGTTATTTTTTATTTTAATTTTTAAAATTAAAATTTTGTAATGAGCCGTAGTTTATTTATTAATAAAAAATTTATAATTTTTTTTTAAAAATAAGGCCCTTTATTTTAATTATTTTTTTTTTATTTTTTATTTTTTTAATTAATTTTTTTTATACTAATTTGAGGTAGGATTATTAGGGGTTTTTTTGTTATAGGATAATATTTTATTTTTTTTTTATTTTTTATTTTTTTTTTAAACAAGAAAGTTTTTTTATAATTTTTTATATTATTTTTTTTTTTACATTTTTTTTTTTTTTAATTTTTTAAATTTTTTATTTTTTTTTTTTTATTGAAATTTCATTATTTTTTAAAATTAAAGTGCTATATTAAAATAATTTTTATAAAATTTATTTTATTTTTTTTTTTAAAAAAAATATTGTACGGTTTTTATTTTAAATATTTATTATTATTTTATAATTTTTTTTTTTTTTAATTTGGTAATCGTATTTTTTATAAAAAATTGGTTTAAAAATATTATTTTTTTTTTTTTAAAATAGTTTTATTTTAATTTGAATATATATTTTTTTTTATTTATTATTTTTTAAATATTAATAATATTTTTTTAATATAAAAAATTATTAATTTTTTTTAATATTTATTTAGTTTTTTAGTTTAAACTTTTTTTTAAAATATAAAATTTGTTAGAAAAAAATATTATTTTTTTTATAATTATATTTTTTTAATTTTAATTTATTATTTTTTTTATTTAATTTTTTTTTTATTTTTTTTTTTTTTTTATATTTTTAAAAAAATTATTTTTTTTATATTATTTTTAATTGTTTTATTTTATATATATTTTTTTTAAATTTTTTTTTAATTTTTTTTTTATTTTTTATTTTTGTTTTTGTTTTTAAATTTTTG
>JAMPIV010020094.1:0-81898 GCA_024509875.1 Oreohelix idahoensis
TCCATCTTGACAATTGAGGATCCAAATTTATAACATAATGTAATCCATATTAATATTCAGTTCATAGCGTCAAATTCACTGGGCCATTATTTCTGTCTGTCCATTAACAATTCGAAGTCATGGTACATCTGACATATTCAATAACATCTATCGCAATACAGTCATTGATCTGGCTTTATTTATAATTACAATAAATACTCTCCTTGAATACCTCGAACAATCATCTAATCATCGAAGCAACTGGTGCTTTCACATAGTGAACATACTCTGGACACTTGCGACATTTATCGAAACACATATAAGCCACAGCCATTACGCCCGGTAATAAAGACGGATAATGAATGCCGTTCTCCTGCACGCGCACTCACGTCATAATTTAATGCGCGTCGTACTGCGATTAGCAACCTTCTTTTGAGCACCACAAAATTCCAATATAATGGATCCATTGTGGTGTGCAAAATTAGGTGTAGCACATACCATTTTATGTAGACAGTTTTCTTTACTTTGACGTCTGTTTTATATAAATTATTTGGATAGGACTGACGAAATAACAATTTAAAAATAGAAACTGACGTTTTAATCACGCTGTTAAGTTAATTAGTCTCCACACATCAAGCAATACCCTTTAGCTCCCCAAGGAGCATAGGCCTTCAGCAAACGCATGCCAAGTCCTCCTGTCACGTGCATCCTCTCAAGTTCTTTCAACGTCTTCCTCATCATTTTCACTTCTGCCTCCCGTGCTCTTTCCCATGTTTTTTGTTCTGCCTCTGCCTCTCTTTCCCTGGGGATTCCAGAACAAGGACTGCTTTGTAATGCTATCAACATGTTTCCTCAATGTGTGTCATTTACCAGTGCTCCTCAATCTGTTTTTTTTTTTTGCTTCACGATACACTTATAGTGCCATTCAAAATTCTACGGCACATTTAAAGTGCCATTCAAAACCCCACGGCACACTTAAAGTGCCATTCAAAATTCCACGGCACACTTTAAGTGCCCTTCATAATCCCACAGCACACGTAAAGTGCCAATCAAAATTCCACGGCACACTTAAAGTGCCATTCAAAAATCCACGGCACACTTAAAGTGCCCTTCATAATTTTTTTTTTTTTTTTTTTTTTCGTTCGCCCGCTTATACTCGAGGCGAAATCTCAGGTTATCATTTATGTCTAACCTGACATTGATTTTACGTGAGTATCCCTTTATTTCTTGTACAGAGACAAATGTCCCTCGCCATTCAGGCAAATACTCGCCGATTTCGGAGGTACCCATTGCAGCTGGGTCGGCTCAGGAGCCGCCAGTCCCTGGTCGACGACACTCCTTCAAATGTCTTCGCCAGGTCTCGAGTTAATCCAGTCCAAATCCCGGTCGACGAAAAATCCTCAAATGCCGTCGCCCGGGTTTGATCCTGTATCACCCGGTCGCCAGAGCGGTGTTGTAACCACTACGCTAGCGCGGCTCCCGCCCTTCATAATCATACGGCACACTTAAAGTGCCATTCAAAAATCCACGACATACTTAAAGTGCCCTTCATAATCCCACAGCACACGTAAAGTGCCAATCAAAATTCCACGACACACTTAAAGTGCCATTCAAAAATCCACGGCACACTTAAAGTGCCCTTCATAATCCCACGGCACACTTAAAGTGCCATTCAAAAATCCACGACACACTTAAAGTGCTAATCAAAATTCCACGGCACACTTAAAGTGCCATTCAAAAATCCACGGCAGACTTAAAGTGCCCTTCATAATCGCACAGCACACGTAAAGTGCCAATCAAAATTCCACGGCACACGTAAAGTGCCAATCAAAATTTCACAGCACACGTAAAGTGCCAATCAAAATTCCATGGCACACGTAAAGTGCCAATCAAAATTCCACGGCACACTTAAAGTGCCAGTCAAAATTCCACGGCACACTTAAAGTGCCAATCATAATCCCACGGCACACTTAAAGTGCCAATCAAAATTTCACGGCACACGTAAAGTGCCCATCAAAATTCCACGGCACACGTAAAGTGGCAATCAAAAATCCAAGGCACACTTAAAGTGCCCTTCATAATCCCACAGCACACGTAAAGTGCCCTTCATAATCCCACAGCACACGTAAAGTTCCAATCAAAATTCCATGGCACACGTAAAGTGGCAATCAAAAATCCACGGCACACGTAAAGTGCCATTCATAAATCCACGGCACACTTAAAATGCCTTTAAAAATTTCACCTGAAAATTAAAAGAAAGCAAGCCCAGAACAAAAATAAGAATCTTCAACTATGATGTCAAGGCGGTCCTATTGTATGGCTGTGAAACACGGAGAATAACAAAAACTACAACAAATGCGTTCCACAATATCATCATTATGTGCTTCTGCAGAAAACGAGTGAAATGATGTGACAGGGTCACCAACGGGGAAGTAATTGACAGAACCAAGCATATACTAGTGGAACCAGAGGTGAGGAAGTGACCGTTAGCTTTGGATTGGACACACACATTGAGGAAACTTGCTGATAGCTTTACAGCGCAGCCCAAGTTCTAGAATTCCTAGGGAACGGAGAGGTAGACGTGGACCGAGAAACACACGGAGAACAGAACAGAGACAGACGTGAAAGGGATAAAGATGACTTGGAATGACCTTGAGTGAATGTCAGAGGACAAATGACGAGCGTGAGTATGTTGAATGCCTGTGTGCCTCAGGTAAAACATAATCATTATCAGCTTCTTCCTTTCGTTCGCTATGGAACACGGAGCCACCATTGTAGGGAGCCTGCGCAAAACATTCACGTGCTGTCGCAGCAGTAGTTTCTGTAGCTGTTGGTTTTACATGATGAGGTTGCTAGCCCCATGTCTTAGTCCTGTTCTCTTGTTGTCACATAACAGACCCCTGGGAAGTTCACGGGGCATAACACGTAATACGACAATACATTTGTGTTAAACACAGCCTCTACAACACAGGGCTGATGTTCGATGACCCTGGCGAGTCAGAGAAAGAATACAACCAATGTGGCGATAAGAAATCAGTCATAGGAAACGCATGAGGTGAGATTGTGCATTAGGCTAACAACCTCGTCACGTAAAACGAATTGCTTCAGAAACCATAACTGCTTGAGGAGATGAAGAGACGTGGAGTAGGCTTCGTATATAAGGATCAATTGCAGTAGTGATTTATTTGCTTCTTAATGAGCGAGCACAGGCAAGTCAGTCATTTCTGTCTTCTACAGTAACATTCTGTAAAACATGGATTCTACAGTAACATTCTGTAAAACATGGATTCTACAGTAACATTCTGTAAAACATGGATTCTACAGTGAATTTCTTTAAATCATTGATTTGTGGCGAGATAGATGTTTGGATAGAAAATAAGAAAATATAGTTCCCATAACTGGAGAAGGGAACTGGTGAATTATTGGTAGGGATGGCACAGGAAAAGAACCAGTTAGTTGACTACACAGTTCTAGATGGTAGCTGTAAATGAAAGCTGTGTAGTAAGTCACCTTCTCGCTTGATCTATCCTATGCTCCAATGCTCATACAAATATGTGAGTTGCTCATACAAATATGTGAGTTCAGATCGTATTTATTCCATACCAATTTTAAATTATTATTATTTCTTTCACCACACAACAAACTTATAACTGGAAATGTAAATAATTCAATAACTGCAGTTATAAATAAATCAGTGCACTTTACTGATTTATGATGTTAAGTAAAAAAAAGAAATTATCACCTTAGTATATCAATATATTCATTATTTTACACAATTCACAAACAAATGTATATAGTCACTGTTTGGTCATTGTCATCATGTTATTGGCTTGGGTGCCTTGGTTTTTGTTTTCACGTTAAGTTTTACTTAACTTGCTTGACACGTTGTTGTAGCTTACTTCCTTCGGCCGTTAAAAACATCTGGACATTGAAGACACTTTGCTTATGCCAGGAACAGTGATTGTCCATTGTTACACAGTTCACAATTTTCAAAACTGTGTCGTGTTTTTCACCACTAGTTGAACCTCACCACAGTAGTACTTCGAAGTCTACGGCTGTTAGAAGCTTCGATCTACAAATCACTCGTAATAGCGGTCAATTGTGGCTTTTTCTGAGCTATCTTGTTGTGTTATGGGTTAAGATTTCTAATTTATAAGAGTCAGCCCTTTGGATATCTTCTCAGTTCTGTCAGATCTTGAAGTGATTTCGGGTAGTAAAGAACTGTGTATTAGACGGGTTTATATACCCAATCTCGATTTAATTCTTGTTTTCTCAGAGGTTTGCTCTTGAGTTCACTTTTCTCCATGTAAACTTTCGTGGGATTTCGATGCTGTCTTGTGAATTTACCAACACAGTAATAACTTCCTTGTCAAATACCAAAGATAATAATTTCCCACTGCCATAATTACATGTATTTATAGTTGTTGTTCAAATCCCAAAAGAATTATCCTGATCGGGTCATTAACCATAAAGTTATAGCAGAATTTATGTTTTGCAATTCACAGTTTACCATAAAGCCGCTTGTTTACGTGGCAATTCCAGAGTGTCTTGCCCGTGTTTTGACAGGATTTATTAGTGAGTTTCTCAAAATCATGAATTCTATAGTGCGTTTCTCAAAATCGTGGATTCTACGGTGAGTTTCTTTAAATTATGGATTCTGCAGTGAGTTTCTCCAAATCATAGATTCTACATTGAGTTTCTCTAAATCATGGATTCTACAGTGAGTTTATATAAAACATGGATTCTACGGTGAACTTGTGTAAAGCATGGACTGGTTCTTGGACGACAGCTGCAATTTGAGACATCTTACATCAAACCCTTATTTATCTTAGACCTTGAGTTATTAATTCGAACCTCGTTCCTGAAGACATACATCATATAATGAAAATATCAAAGGACACCGCGGAAAATCGATGAAAAGAAAAGAAGCACATACGTCATTTTTAGGAAACCACTTTTAAAAACATATTCTTAGTATGGCATCAAAATATAAAGTGTGTTTGAAGGTTATTACCCACACGGCGGTTGAGAAAGAAAATTGGAGGAAGAAAAAAAACAAAAACAGAAAGAAACAGTTCACTTCCGATGGTTTTTCTTTTAATCTCTAATCCGTGTTGCAGGAACGGGGAGTTTGGAGAAAATATTTACGGAAAAGGTCAGACCTTTATCAAAATCATCAAAACATAATCTTCTTATAAAGGTAAGGAAAGATGTCTGGTTGTCGAGAAATATAGGGGGGATTGTGAATTCAGCCATTGATTGATTAAACTAAATAAAGACAATAACAGGAAAAAAAGAGACCACTCTCCATATTTTGATAGTTTTTATAGACTTGAGTCCCCTGGTCTGGCTGGTGACCTGGTAATGAGTCTTGGGGAATAAAAACAATTACCTACTTAAGATTTCCTTAGACTGGCAGATTAGCATGACTTAATAGGCAGGCCACGCGCTTAATGAACACGTGAAGAAGAGGTAAAAATAGAGGGAGCATTTATGAGACTAGTATCCTCTACCTCCAGACAGCAATGTTATCTGGAAGTGATTTACACTACATACAAAGACATCGTGATATAATCGAAGGACACATATTTGTGGTTGATATATGCGTGCCGCTTAGAAACGTGGTAAACAATAAGATTCGCTAGTAAAGTATGCAGCAGTTAGGTATCTTGAATTTTTTTTTAATGCAATCGTGGTTGGGCATATCATAGACCCTGAAAACCACCCGACTGTGGAAATAGCCCACATTAAGTAATTCAGTAAATGATGCGTTAAATTAACTTCGTAAGCGTATACCTGGGACCTAATGTAGACTGCTGTTAGTGGACAACACAGAAATAAAACGAATCGTTAAAACATTTATTTTTGAACTGGTCGTTTGATCTTATGAGACTGAGAGAGAGAGAGGCAGACAGACAGAGAGACAGACATAGACAGAGAGACAGACAGAGACAGAGAGACCGACATAGACAGAGAGACAGACATAGAGAGATCGACATAGACAGAGAGACAGACATAGACAGAGAGAGAGCATTTTTTCATTTCCCAGCAAGTCCCAAAGAAGCACAGTTCTTCTACAAATACAAGTCTCACTTTCCTGTCTTTTGCTTTCTTTCCGTGACTTCATCACGCCTTTCATATTTGTCTCAGTTTCCCATGTCCTTGTGACTTTCGGTCTCCAACTATCCCTTCTAACTTGGGTATTCAACATCAAGGACTACCATGTAGTGTTATCAGCAGGTTTCCTCAGTGTGTGTCCTGTCCTTTTTCTCCCTTCTTGTTCCACCAGTTTATAGTCAGTAGTTCCATACTGATGATCTTATCAGATCATTCAATCCCATTCCACACAAGCACCCATATATGAACGTTTATAACCTCTTGATTGTTGGTTGTGTAGTTCGCCAGGTTAACGGCCTTACAATAGTACAGTCTTGACAGTTGAGTTGAATATGTGTTGGACATGATTTCCTTTGGCTTCCATATATGGGCCAGTGCCATAAAGACTCCTCTTTCCTTCTCTTTTCTTGTTCTCAAAATCATTAGCTGTTCGTCCAACTTCGTCTACAGCTCCAACAAGGATGTACGAGTCTAAATCTTGTGGGGATGTTCCTTCCAGTACAATCTCGCTATCATTTGCTGCTTTCACTCATATAACCTTTTCCTTGTGCATTTTCAGACCTAGTTGCTGTGGCATCTCATTACGTATTTTCATTTAGCCTTGTATATAGTTACGGTTATGGGAAAAGTCATCGGCAAAGCCTAGATCGCAAAGCTGTTTAGCCAGAGTCCACTGGATTTCATTTCTGTTTGTTGAGATCGATCTTTTCATAATCCAATCTGTAGCCAGTAGGAAGAGAAATGGCGAAAGAAGCATATTAGCTGCACTCCAGCTCTTATCTCGGACGGTCCTATAAGTGAGAGAGTATTGGCTTAGCCTGCCTCTTGCCCAACTCTCCTTAGCCGATTCTTACGACATGAGTGGTAAGATATACTGTCACTGTTTATTACTCCTTTTTCAGGACCTGGTAGGTCACGAGCGAGAGAGAACGAACGAACGAACGAGAAAGAGAGAGAGAGAGAGAGAGTTAAAAAATATCAGTTTTACCACAGAGAGAGAGAGAGAGAGAGAGAGAGAGAGATGGAGAGCGAGCATTTAACAAGAAGGTAGCGCCGCATACTACAGGTTATATGTGGTTGTCATTGGCAACTGTAAGCACATTTAAAAAGAAAATCTTCAGCATAGAGATATGCACCATCAGAAACATTCATTTTTTTAAAAGAGGAAGAGGGGGGGGGGGTGTTGTCTGGGATTTCAAGCAGATAATGAGAAATGTAAATGCTACAGGAATTGTAAATAAAGACTCGGAGGAAAAAAAAAAATGAACGTCGCTTACTAGGATTACGTGAATTGAGAGCTGAGGTAATACATTCCGATAAATACAAAATAATACACATTACTCAGGAGAGGATAAGCATGAACAGTCAGACGTATTATTCAAGATCCATAAAAAGCAGACTTGATAAAAGGATTTTAAAACCAAAAGCAGATCGCGTCCCCTTAGTTAGATTGGACGGAAAACCATTAGATATTAACTCTATATCAGAGGCGGACTGAGCTGTTGTGCAACCGCCCGGGACAGAGCTTAAGAGGCCACATCTTGGGGGGGGGGGGGGGCACTTTCCCTCCTTAACCTTCATGTAGCTTACTCAACTGGTAGGGTGGTTAGAGGCCAGTGGTCATTATTGCCCGGTTGCCCATTGCCCACCGGCTCAGATCACTGTTACTCCGCTTTTTCCTTGTACATATATGTGCACCAACATCTGACTGCCAAGAGGACGATATCGATACCAGTTTGCAGCGAAATTGAAATGGCTTTGGTTTGAGAGAATTCTAGGATTCGTAGACTTTGCTGCGAAAATTGGTGCCGCGAAAGTAAACTTGCGAATGTGGGGGGTGTTAGTGCCGGGAGGAAAGAAATGAAATTGAAAATAATAAACGAAAATAAGTATGTGACAGGCACTCATAAGTATCACAAGTTATAGGCTTACCTGGGAATCGTACTAGGGAGGACCTAAATGGCCCCATCGCCTCGGTGCTGCTGTGAATTTTGAAAAGGGACACAACCAACTCAGCAACCCAAATAAAGTACCAGTACAGGTTGTCTTTAGACACGTAAATTATAGTGACCTCCCCTTGTAATACTTGTCTTGGTCATGTTCGTATCGGTAAAGATTCTATTTCATTACTAGGGGAGATCACTATAATACACATGTATCAAGAGAACCTGCGCCTAAAGTGCGTTGCTGCCATTTGTCTTTCTCACGATACTACACGCAACTATGGATTATCATCATTTTTTTGTCCTTCTTTGCAGTGGTTTCTGTGGTATTTTGTTCTACATGATGAGGTTATAAGCACAACCTCACATTAGTCGCCTTGTACGACATGCATGAGGACGCAGTTGTCCTAATATTTCTTTGTCTCTCCAGAGACATTCACACATTTATAGCATATATTCACACAGATAGCACACATTCACACAGATAGTAGACATTCACACTGATAGCACACATTCACACTGTTAGCATACAACCACACAAATAGCAGACATTCGGACAGATAGCAGACACCCACATAGATACGAGATAGACACCCACTTTTTGTGTAGGAGAGTGAGATTTTAGAGACCTCACCATATTATATCCAGCATTTTATGAAGTGGACTGCCCTTGCCATCCCTAACTCGCGAGTAGAGCCTGGCAACCAGTTACATCTGGGTAGACTGGAGCGTGACGCTACCATGTTTCGATCTCGGAACTCGGTAACTGCCGCGAGAGAAAAGCACTCTAACCTGCTCAGCCAATCGTACGCTCAGTGTAGATGCGGAAGCGGTCAACTAGTGCCATGAAGCGTAGTGGGGAGCTGAAATTTGCGTTCTTGAGCCAATTGTGTCGCACTAGCAGCTGTGAGCTCGTGTTGTTGTAGGATTTCTGTGAAATTGTCTGTCCATCTCCCGCTTGATGTTCCCCGTGCTCTAAAACCAGATCTTCTAGTGTTGTAAGCGCTTAGTGGTAATTAGATCTTCTAGTGTTGTAAGCGCTTAGTGGTAATTAGATCTTCTAGTGTTGTAAGCGCTTAGTGGTAATTAGATCTTCTAGTGTTGTAAGCGCTTAGTGGTAATTAGATCTTCTAGTGTTGTAAGCGCTTAGTGGTAATTAGATCTTCTAGTGTTGTAAGCGCTTAGTGGTAATAAGATCTTCTAGTGTTGTAAGCGCTTAGTGGTAATTAGCTGGTTCTATTTTCATGTCACGGCCAAACCACTAAATTGTTTATATACTTGATGCAGGATGCGATTCCTCCAGTTTTTCTGTTAAAATGTCTCATTCTTTCGCTCTTGGTAACATTTAAGGCTTTTCTTAACTATCTCATCTCACAGGATGTGATTTTTTCCTCTCCCGTACTTTGGTCAGGGGCTATGTGTGACAATGGCTGCAAAGGGTTGGTAAGAATACATTATTTATCAGCTGTCGCTTAATTTCCACGGTGATATTCGAATGGGTTTGTTAATAGTGACCACTGGCTTCCTAGCTCGGTGGTCCATGGTTCGATCCCCAGTTGAAGTGGGATTTATTAGACCGCAAACGGCTCCGGGGTCGACCCAGCCTCATGAATTGGGTACCAGAACAACTCTGGGAAGGTTAAGGCGGCCGGCATGATGCTGACCATATCACCGCTAATGTGCCGATGGTCAAGAAAATATGGGCCTAACACCGTATTCCCATTATGCCTCAATGGGCGTGTAGCGGGATCATTGTTAATAGTGACAGTTGGTGAGTCACTGCACCCTATGACCAAAAATGAACCTGCTGTGACATCATCATCGTCATAGTATAATGTCACGCCTAATGGCTTCGACGATAAGCTTTCTTCTTATACTGCCTATCTTTCCGGTATTCCTGCACTTCAGGTCCTCGCTGTTATTACAGCCGTCTTGGCCATGCCACCTCATTTCTTCTTTGTCTTTCTCGTCTTTTTTATTTATTTATTTATTTTTTCTCTCGGTCTTTCCCGTTGTGACGAGGTTTACCATTCCGAAATTATATGGAGGATTGGCTCAAGCAAGGTTGAAAATGTCGGGCCTACTATATCTCCTAAATACTTTGTATTAGTTGTGTGTCTGTTGTGGGCTTGGTAGAAATTAGAAGTGCTTTGAAGGACTCACTAAACACTTGAGGAACACTGTCAAATGGTATCCAAACTTGTTGTGTAGTTACTGTTGACAACGGTGAAGCGATTGCACTGGTGGTATCTCTTATTATTTTAACTTAAAAAAAAATCTCATGTAAATCTAGAAGTTGTTAAATGGGACTTAAAAGGAACTTGTTTAACTTCCTCTACTGTAACTGATAGATCAGTACTGTAAATGTAACTGATAGATCAGTACTGTAACTAATAGATCAGTACTGTAACTGATAGATCAGTACTGTAAATGTAACTGATAGATCGCTGACACGGAACTGATGATACAAACTAGACAAGTGCAAGTGGAACAAGAGATAAGAAGAAGAGGCAGGAGATGGATCTGACACACACACACACACACACACACACATTGAGGAACCCTGTTTATAGCATTAAGAGAAAGTCCTAGTTCTGGAATCCCCAGGGTAAGAGAGAGGTATAGAGAGACCAAAGAACACATGGAGAAGAGAACTGAAAACAGACATTAAAGGAATTAGGAAGATATGGAAATACTTTGAACTGATGATATGAGACCGGAAGACGTAGCACAAGTTTGTTGAAGACCTATGCTCCTTGGGGAGCTGAAGTGTGCTGATGATGGCGTTGACTGTAATTGATAGCTATCTCTCTTTGGTCCTTGGCCGCTGACTGGCAAAGCAATCAGTTACCATCACGCCTGGTGGCGTCTTGTAGGGCAGCAACAAACTGTCTCCGTTTTGCTCGTTCGGCTGCCATCCTTCGCGTGGTACCCCAACTCTGGTTCATGCTAGCATCTCTGCCTCCACAGTTCTCCGTCAGGTAGCTTTTGGCTGGCCTTGCTTTCGCTTTCCTTCTGGAGTTGCATAGCATGACAGTTCTGAGGATGGTGTCATGGTCTCATCTGAGGATGTGGCCAAACCAGTTCCAGCGTATGCCCACTATGATGGTGTCAGGGTCTCATCTGAGGATGTGGCCAAACCAGTTCCAGCGTATGCCCACTATGGTGGTGTCAGGGTCTCATCTGAGGATGTGGCCAAACCAGTTCCAGCGTATGCCCACTATGATGGTGTCAGGGTCTCATCTGAGGATGTGGCCAAACCAGTTCCAGCGTATGCCCACTATGATGGTGTCAGGGTCTCATCTGAGGATGTGGCCAAACCAGTTCCAGCGTATGCCCACTATGATGGTGTCATGGTCTCATCTGAGGATGTGGCCAAACCAGTTCCAGCGTATGCCCACTATGATGGTGTCAGGGTCTCATCTGAGGATGTGGCCAAACCAGTTCCAGCGTATGCCCACTATGATGGTGTCAGGGTCTCATCTGAGGATGTGGCCAAACCAGTTCCAGCATCTGCCAACTATGATGGTGTAATGGTCTCATCTGAGGATGTGGCCAAACCAGTTCCACCGTCTGCCCACTATGATGGTGCCAGGGTCTCTTCTGAGGATGTGGCAAAACCAGTTTCAGTTTCTGCCCACTATGATGGTGCGCATGACTTCTTGGTGGCTCCGAGTTAGTAGTAGTTCTTGGTGATGGTGTTCGGCCAGAAAAATCGAAGAATTTTCCTTAGGCAGGTTGTGTGGACAAAGGACAGTACGGACATTTCCTTTTCTATTACTTAACAGCATTCTGCACAGTGCAAAAGTACAGAAATTACGCAGCTCTCATATATTTTTAATTTAGTGTTTGTACTGTTTTGGGAGGATTTCCAGATGTTGATTAGATTGTCGAAGGCTATTCTGGCTTTATTAATTCTGTTACTGGTGTCTTTGCTTGTTCCACGATCATAATGATAGCTATAGATATGTAATAATTCCAAAATTAGTCCTGAAGTCAAAACTGTTTAGCAGAGAAGACATTTTGCGACATCAATACTCTGACACTCATGGAGTTCATGGGAGTCTCGGAGGCATCAATACTCTGACACTCATGGAGTTCATGGGAGTCTCCGAGGAGACGAACAAGAAATATAGCTGCTGCTGCCTCAGGCATGTCGTAAGGGGCGACTAACATTAGGTTTTTTTTTCTCCCTAAGTCTGAGACCCTGTGCTAGACCATACTGTCAATATGTCTTTGTCAATTCGTATGAATTTTTAAACATTCCATTCGCTGTTTCCCTTAATATGAATAATTTCTTAACTGCATTACACGGCAGGGTAGCGTTAGTGTCTATTCTTCATCATGATAAAAATTAAGATTTTCATTCTTTCATTAGATCATTGGTTCCCCTCCTAGCTTGATCGCCGCCCTTGCTCAGTTTTTATTGTATCTTTTTAGCTTTAGCTATGTCAACAGTCTAATACTGGGGTTGTTTAGCTCTTCTCATGTTTCGCCATTTTTAGCTGTGTATCTTTTATCTTCTTTTATTAGCTTCTGTCTGTCGCGATCTCTTATTTCATTGGCTATTTCATTCTCATTCGCTCTCACTTTCTCTCTGTTATATGGAGACATTTTTTGCTTGAGTATTCTCAGCCGTAGTGAATTAGGTATTCTTAGCTGCTGTGTATATGCGGAGTGACTGAGCTCGACATAGTTCTGAATAACTCATCTTTGCTCGATAGTTCATGAAATTGATTAATCCCCTTTGTGCCCAGAACATCCTTACAGCTAGCTGTGTTATACCCATGCGTCAAGGGGAATAATGAAAACGTGAGGTATGAACAGTGACTTTCATTTGAGGGTACGTTAGAGAGTGGTAAATGAGAGAGAGAGAAGAGAGAAGACAGAGAGTGAGAGATGACGACGGACGAGTACAGCGAGGTTAAGCGCTTCCTCTCACGACGGGCACCTAACTCTACTCGTGGCTTAGAGAAGGCAAAAGAAGTGAGGAAGGAACTGGTCACAGCACCTCGTAAAAAAAAAAACAGAACCTAGTATAGTAAAGTCTCCAACTCTTCACTCCTCCAAGGGCAGTATCTGCTGTGAGACTACCTATAAATTAAACTATCAGTTTCTCTGAACCTTGATTTGTGTTACTAATTTTCTTATGACTTGCTTTTATTCATCACTCGTTTGTTATAAATTTATTCAAATTAATTTATTGGTATCTTCTCAAAATTTTGTTTTATTGAAAAATAATTTAAAATCGTGCAAAATGTGTTACTATGTTTTAGATATTAACTTTAAAGTCTTCTATCTAGACATCTACTAAATGCATCAAAAACTGTTCTGACAGTAATTTCAAAATACAATGTAAATATAATGTCGAGTTTCCAATTTAAATTTGGTGCTCATGACTAAATAACAAACAAAATATAAAGCCTTAGTGAATTGAAATATAGCGGTATAATCAAGTATGGCTACCGCTTCCATAGCAACATAAAACGCTGTAACATCACGCGCTTGGTTACGCACATCTAGTATTGTTATAAGTTAAGCCCGCGCATTTTAATTGTAATCCTGCAATTATTTAAGAAAACATCGTTTTACTGTAGCTCTACCCCGCTACAATTTTATGAGAGCTTCTTCTTCTTCTTCTTCAAGTATCACGCCTGGTGACGTAGACAATCGTGACTTTCCACATCTTTCTGTCTCTAGTACTATTTATCAGATCTGTTGTTGGCCTCTTTCCATGACGTCAAACTGTCCAGTATCGTCTCTATTTGTAGTCCTCTGTATCTTTTTTCCTTCAATCTTTCCTGTTGTCACAATGTATTCCAGCTTTTTCCTTCTCATAAAATGCTATCATGATTTGATTGAAATGTCTGTCACTTTTAGCCGAGTGGTCTGCCCTGTCTTGTTCATAATTTTGGCCTACGCCTACTTTTCTGTCTTATAGCTCCTAATAGCGCTATTTCTGGCATTGCTCATGTCAATCTTACTTTGGACAGGCGAATTACATCCCTTTACACGTGGACATCGGCATCTAGCTAAAGGTTCTTTTTATTCTGCCTTTCTAATAGATGACGGCTAGTTCCCCGTATTCTTTGACTTACAGAGAATCGTGGACACGGGGAAAACTTCTACCCTTTTAATTGTGCCGCCCTCGTCTCGTCTCGCGAACACCGGTCGCTCATAGACCCGCCAGTGTTGCGGCAGATTACGTCCATTTCCTGTATCTTGAGTCGTCCGGAGAATCTCTCCCCTAGGTCTTACGTCTGAATTTGTTTCATCTAGTGCACGTGCAAAAGCCACCTGCAGACTATCTTGCTATTTGAGCAAGATTTCTCTATCACTCAGTACCACTGTCTCAAGAAAATTCTGCCACTGGACATAGTGATATTCTGCGCCAGAGCTAATAACAGTTGTTAGTGCAAGAATTCTTCTGTCTTCGGTAAGCTCATTTACTTCTTTATATCATTGGGGTGTTAGCTTAATCTAATAGAATAGAGATCCCGTGTTACTTTAATTCATGTTAAATATGTAAACATTCTTTTTTCCTTAAGGTAAATTTTTTTTTCGTGACCAGGATGCTCTGAATTTTATTAAGTGAGCCACCATCCATAATCATTAAGTGTTAGCTAGGCGCGGGGTTTGCTTAAGTCAGAAAGAGTGAACCGGTGTAAAGTTAATGTTTACCAAGTTTTTTTGCCACTTGGTTTATGTGTGTAGAATATTGCTATAAAGAGTTTTTTGCTATTTGATATATATTGAGTGTAAGCCCAATGCTAAATTTTTGATAACTCATTCAGTGTTGTCCCTACTTGGATGATTACCACTAGCGCCCCTATAGTTAGCGGGGAAAAGTGTTAATACCTAACACTGGTCTCGCTTTGCCAGAGTGTGTTGGACTATGTAGGCGTGTGTGTGTGTATATTTTTATCTTCAGATCACTTTGCGACGCAGCGCGTCAGAAACGCTTGGCGTGTAAACAGAAACCTAGGGCGGGTACTACAGAGGTATCGTTTCATAGGCATAACTGAGCAAAGAGGGTGAGAAACGGGGTTGGTTTTGATTTTGTGAGTGAGAGAAACGGCGAGTGGAAAGTGGAAGTTTGTTTATATTTGGCATGGATGAGAGACTAACTGAGGAAGAGTAGGCTACAGGTAGTAATGAGATATCGCATTGCTGTATATTTTTAGAGCCTTGGTCAGCACATTTGTCTGTGCTTCCTGATTGGATTTGCTGCTGTCAGTGGATTAAAATTTTCCACATAATAAATATTACCAGTTAGTCTACGTCATACTGCCAGGTTTCAGTTATAAGGTTGGTGTATGCATTACGTAACCACAACCTATTGTTGAAAATATCTATTGCTCCAGCACATACGGGCGGTCGCCTTTGCCATCCAGTCATTTTCGGCAACACTGTCCGACCCACTAGCCAGCAAAAGTCCTCATCGTTTGGATAGATTTGGATCAGTGGGTGCAAGTATTTCTGCACTCGTTTTAATCTCCTTCACCTGCTAGTGTGGCCTCCAGCCACAGGAAATTGTGAACGCTAGGATTTATGTAGACGCTGTTCCAGAGGGAGCTTATCGCCCCGTCATTTGAATACCAAAATTCGAAGGAACTGTGTTGGGGTTTTTCCTAGTTGCGGATTACTACATACCATGAAAATTTTGCTCAAGACTAGAGAGGCCGTTTTCATTACTGAAGAGCCGCGCTAGCGTAGTGGTTACAACACCGCTCTGGCGACCGGGTGATACAGGATCAAACCCGGGCGACGGCATTTGAGGATTTTTCGTCGACCGGGATTTGGACTGGATTAACTCGAGACCTGGCGAGGACATTTGAAGGAGTGTCATCGATCAGGGACTGGTGGCTCCTGAGCCGACCCAGCTGCAATTGGTACCTCCGAAATCGGCGAGTATTTGCCTGAATGGCGAGGGACACCTGTCTCTGTACAAGAAATAAAGGGATACTCACGTAAAATCAATGTCAGGTTAGACATAAAATAATAACCTGAGATTTCGCCTCGAGTATTAGCGGGCGAACGCAAAAAAAAAATTACTGAAGACTTGGGGGGGGGGGGGGAAGGGGGGGGGCGGCTACCCCGTTAGCTAGATAACTTGAGTAGTGAGAAAGTTTACGGGTGTTGGTAGTTTGGAGTGAGACGTTTTGCCTGAGAGATTGAGTGAAGTCTTGTGTTAATTTTCTGTGGTTGTGATATTGATACATTCACTGGCCCTTCAGAGCTAGTGAAGGCATTACTTATTGTTGTTGGTTCAGTGTTGTAGTTTCTTTAATAAATATATTTATATGTACTAAGCTGTCAGAATTCACACTATTTTAACTGTCACTTAATGTTTGCTGTTGTAGTACTTACTGTAGTAGATTATTCTATTTAGCATTGGAGGACGGACGAGGGTACGATATCTTAAACAGAGTCCGAGTATGGCTGTGAAGTAGACCCAAGATATTTGATTATATCTCTCTTTTCTCCAGAAGTCCTACCTCTCTCCATATTGTCATTAGTGACTTTAATTTTCTCTATTTCATATTACTCATTCAAATTATGTCTAAACTCAGACATTCTCTATTTCATATTACTCATTCAAATTCTGTCTAAACTCAGACATTCTCTATTTCCATACTCGCGACACATGCCCAAAGAATGTGGTTTACTTCCTTCTAACACGACCAGTTAGGTTCTTTATGAGAGCACCAACAAATAAATGTTGGACAGCAGACCTGAGTTTTCATATTAGCAGTAAGATCTGGGCCAGGACGCCAAATTGAAGATTATATCTTCTTCTTCCATCCTTAGCCATCAACCGGCAAAGCAGTATGTGGCCAGTACGCCTAGTGGCGTCTTAGGGCAACAACAAATTGATCAATCTATCGCTGTTTCCACCACGCCTGGTGGCGTCTTTGTGGAACAAAAACAGACCAAACAATCTATCATTGTTTCCGTAATCAGATTGGTTGGCAAGCAGGTGATCAGCCCACTGTGCGAAGTTTTTACGGGATGGGGTAAACAGCCCCATGCCCATACCCTCCTTAGTCGCTTTTTACGACATGCGTGGTAGGGTGCAGTGTTACTATTCTTTGCTCCCCTTTCGGGCCCCGGTAACACACGGGTGGAAGATTATATGACAGTAAGAAAATGTGAAGCTATGATAATGAACGTTAGAAAAAAAAAACATTTGTAACATAGATAACTAAGTTAAATTAGATAGGGTTCGAATATTTGAACTCATTGAAAGAATTTATTGCGACACATAGTATATCTTGGTGCATGCAAAAGAGAAAACTAAATTTATTAGTTGCTTGATTTAAACAAAGACACAAGAAGAAAAAAAGCCTCCAGATTTTGGTGTTTCTTGTTTACCACCACGAGTCCGATGTGCTAGCAGTCCTTTCAGGATTTGTCCTTTTCAGGGCTTCATCTTACTGGGCTGATAGACAAACACCAGTAGATCATCTTTATGGCTTAGTATTTATCAATACAGCGCTATAGTTTAATGAGTCATCTTTTTTGTGAATGGCGAATTGCGCATTAATAGTCCTTATCAGGGCTTACTATATAACAACGCTGCACAGAGTTGACCGTGTTCTTTTTTTTTAAGGAGTGGTGATATAACCGAAGGATTGCTATCTAGGTTGGAAGAAGAAAAACACTATAAAGAAACAGAAATTAAAATAAAATTATGTATTAGACAATGCCGTGGACTCACCCCCTGTACCGGAACACTGCAGGCCGGCGTAAGCTTGGCTGTTTTGTGGTTTCCATTCACTTGTTGGGCAGCGTGTAGTGTCCGGGGGGGGGGGGGGGGGTCTCTGAGGAGACAGAGAGAATATGCGTACTGCTTTCTCAGGCATGTCGTCAAAGGCGACTACTATGAGGTTATGCATTAGGGCTGACTTCCTCATCACGTCTGCACAAACCACTGCTGCAGGAGCACATGAATATTGTGGTGCAGGGTAGGGTCAGCTGCGGTAGTGGTTCCACGCTCGACGGGGAGCGAACAGGGGATGATGATGCCGAATCTCGTATTTAAGAACATGCCAGTAATTGATAATTGTAAAGTTTCTTTTCTTCTTTCCACTCTGTAAAGTGTCAGTCTGTATGCTCTGTAAGGAAGAGTGGTGTGTTGTTGAGATCAGGCATGCTCCAATCTACCCAGCTGTAAATGGGTAACTCACCCTAGTCCTGAGTTAGGGAAGGCAAAGGCTCCAGGGGAAGCAGGCCCTAAACTTGGTCACTTCAACCGACGCAGGATGGTGTATGTATGAAGTAGAAGTGTAGAGTGTGATTACCGCGAATGGTGTACTGTTCGTGTGCTGACCAATATAACCACTCATACACTTGTGTCTACAAGGCATCAATGCAGACTGCTGGAATCTTTGTTTACTCAATTTATTCAGACGTACACACTGGGACATACGAGTACATCATGGTATGTTGACATATCAATTTGTAGGTATACATAGCAGATCTGAAGTCATGACACATTCAGAAATAATGGGCAGTACATCAAAAGTTCAATGTCATGATATATTAAGGCCGCATCCCCCTATCTGACTAAACGCGTCAGTGAAGGCAGATCGATAAATAACTAAAGTTACTTGACGTCCATAGTTTGTAGTATATATTATGAAACCACGAAAGGGGGGTTTCTAGCAAGATTGAGATCTCCCTGTCACTGTCCGATAATAGGATAAATAATCTGTTCTCTTGGCAGTGATCAAAACATATGATGACCGAAATCTAACATGGCTGCCTCCCTGAGTTGTCGTTCACTCATTCATAGGAAGGAGAATATAAGCCAGAGTTAATTTATAATGGGTATATAAATGATTTCATAAATGTTTCCATACAGCTCTACGGTGATCAGGTTAATTCACGTAGCCATAACCGCTGCAGGAAAGTCTGTCATCTTCGTCGATACAAAACACGACCCTAGCGATACGAAGCACAATGTTCCATCTAGGTCGAATCGACATGAGATCATCAATATAGGGTCTGGCAATACATGGAGTCCGAATTATGCATTGTACCGTACCTTAGGAGAGTCTCTAACATAAACTATAGTAGAGATACCATCTCCTTTAGAAGAAAACCACTTTATGAATCATATTTCCTTAAGAATCTACCAGCCCTTTGAAAAGTGCGTACCCGCCATTATCACGGTACATCGGAACTCATCACGACTTGTCAAGACAACTCATACTTCCGCTAGACCGGAATAACAAGAATCTAGTCCCTCCTACCCATCCAAAATATACAGTATAGGACTGATTCTACTTGTACTAATAATATGTAATACATATGAATTCAGGCCATAAACACAATAAGCAAATTAATATATTTTCTGGCCCTAAAAAATAAGTACAAACGTAAGCGCAATATCCTTGCGCCGGATCAATATCCAGAACGATTACTCCTATAATCAAAAGTGTGAATCAAACATGGATTCTCTCGCTTTTACCATAGACAGCATTTTCATACACAAATGAATGAATGTCTATATTTTTCCAATATTAAATAGCCATATCGATTTTTGTAATATGTGCGTCAAAATATGCACGCAACAATAATCTCGTATTTGATAACATGTCAGTAATTGATAATCTCGTATTTGATAACATGTCAGTAATTGATAATCTCGTATTTGATAACATGCCAGTAATTGATAATCTCGTATGTGAGAACATGCCACTAATTGATAATCTCGTATTTGAGAACATGCCAGTAATTGATAATCTCGTATTTGAGAACATGCCAGTAATTGATAATCTCGTATTTGAGAACATGTTAGTAATTGATAATCTCGTATTTGATAACATGCCAGTAATTGATAATCTCGTGTTTGATAACATGCCCGTAATTGATATCTCGTATTTGATAACATTCCAGTAATTGATAATCTCGTATTTGATAACATGCCAGTAATTGATAATCTCGTACTTGATAACATGTCAGTAATTGATAATCTCGTATTTGATAACATGCCAGTAATTGATAATCCCGTATTTGAAAACATGCCAGTAATTGATAATCTCGTATTTGAGAACATGCCAGTAATTAATAATCTCGTATTTGAGAACATGCCAGTAATTCTTCTTCTTCCATCCTTAGCCATCAACTGGCAAAGCAGTATGTGGCCAGTACGCCTAGTGGCGTCTTAGGGCAACAACAAATTGATCGATCTATCGCTGTTTCCACCACGCCTAGTGGCGTCTTTGTGGAACAAAAACAGACCAAACAATCTATCATTGTTTCCGTAATCAGATTGGTTGGCAAGCAGGTGATCACCCCACTGTGCGAAGTTTTTACGGGATGGGGTAAACAGCCCCATGCCCATACCCTCCTTAGTCGCTTTTTACGACATGCGTGGTAGGGTGCAGTGTTACTATTCTTTGCTCCCCTTTCGGGCCCCGGTAACACACGGGTGAGATGCCAGTAATTAATAAGCTCGTATTTGAGAACATGCCAGTAATTGATAATCTCGTACTTGATAACATGTCAGTAATTGATAATCTCGTATTTGATAACATGCCAGTAATTGATAATCCCGTATTTGAGAACATGCCAGTAATTGATAATCTCGTATTTGAGAACATGCCAGTAATTGATAATCTCGTATTTGAGAACATGCCAGTAATTGATAATCTCGTATTTGAGAATATGCCAGTAATTGATAGTATTTGTATCCATCTGGTTGTTTTTCAGGTAAACACACTGTATGATAATAGTTTTTTTTTTCTTTTGTTTGTTACCTGTGTTTGTGTGCTATGTCTGTATGGAAGTTTTACCAGGCAGTCCATGTTCTGGAATACCCAGTGTAAAGGAGGTTTAAAAAAAAAAAAACAACTGAAAAAAAAGTACAAATACTAATACAAATTAAAACCAAGTGTAAAGGACAATAGTTATGTATAAACAATAGAAACGAGCAAATAAAATGACAAATACTAATATAAATTAAAACCAGCAACTGCAAAAGACAATAGTTATTTAAATTTAATATAAAATTAGTAAATAAAATGACACTAAGTACACCCATTATAACCAATTTTCAGGTTGAACAGGGTAGACCAAGATGGAACGAGAAGAGGCAATAACGAGCAGCTGTTAAGTGCCCGCTCTCCACCCATCACCGCTTCAAAACAACAACAACAAACTGTTACATATATAAATAGTTGCAAAAATAAACTGTTGAATATATAAACTATTGTACATAACTGTCATTATTATCATTTCCTTTCAGCTCCATGTGGAGCAAAGGCTTTCTACAAATTCACACCAAGGCCCCTACCTCCCTACCCTCCGTCCTGTGCCATCCATTCAGAGTCTTTCAATGTCTTCTTTATCTCTTTCACATCTGTTTCTAGTTCCCTCCTTTAGGTCTCCTTCCTTTTTCTAAAAAAAACAAGACAGAAGTGCCCTTGTAGACCACAGAGATGTAAAGGATATAAAGATGACCAAACACCAAAGAAGAATTAATGATGATGTCCTGAACAAGATCAGTGCACAAAGGAAGTTTATTACGTACATCAAAAGGAAGTTTATTACATACATCAAAAGGAAGTTTATTACGTACATCAAAAGGAAGTTTATTACATACATCAAAAGGAAGTTTATTACGTGCATCAAAAGGAAGTTTATTACGTACATCAAAAGGAAGTTTATTACGTACATCAAAAGGAAGTTTATTACATACATCAAAAGGAAGTTTATTACGTACATCAAAAGGAAGTTTATTATATACATTAAAAGGAAGTTTATTACGTGCATCAAAAGGAAGTTTATTACTTGCATCAAAAGGAAGTTTATTACGTACGTCAAAAGGAAGTTTATTACATACATTAAAAGGAAGTTTATTACGTGCATCAAAAGGAAGTTTATTACTTGCATCAAAAGGAAGTTTATTACGTACGTCAAAAGGAAGTTTATTACGTACATCAAAAGGAAGTTTATTACGTACATAAAAAGGAAGTAATCAACGTTCTTTGGGTAAGCTATGGGAGAACGCTGGAATATTTTGTGACAAACGTGAAGATCGATGAGACTAGAGACAAAGGAGGGCAAAGAGAGACAAAGACCAAGGAACACACGGAGAAGAGACCTGGAGGCAGACATGAAGGGAGTGAAGAAGACATGGACAAACCTTGATGACACGTGACAGGAAGACTTGGCATACGTTTGTTGAAGGCCTATGGTTCTAGGGAAGCTGAAGGAAAATGATGAAGATGAAGATGATATCTGTAAATGTCTGCTTCTCTCGCTGTATGTCATCATTTACTGTATGTATTTTCCCCTCGCTGTATGTGATAATTTATGCATTTTCCCTTCTCTGTTTCAGTGCCTAAATGACGATAAGGTTAAAATGGATCTGAGGTAAGTCTGTTTATCTGTTTGTCTCTAAATACGAGATTGTGTTTAATTACTGTTAAGCGCAGATTTACTGTGGGTGGATTTGTGTGTGTATTCAACGTGAATGCACACACCCCCACAACGAATTGCGATAACTAGATGGACCTCACGATATTCTCATCCAATCTGCTTTCTGTCATGATTTTCTGTGGGGATTTCTGCGAAACCCGCGTAGAACAGTCGCAGCTGCCATGGTTTGGCCATGGCAGCAGCATGGGAGAAGATCGGCCACCACTTGTGTCGTTTTTATTTTTATTTTTTTAAATTATTTGTCTCCTTTTGGTGAGGCGCGCTCCGAGCGTTCAACATAGACACTGAGTCCGTCGGTTATATTAGGGCGCGAATCTAAATATAAAAGACCTTTTGGTCTGGTGTTGTGGGATTAATCGGCTACCACGACAAATATGGAAAACCAAAAGCCAAGGATCCAGGACGACCCAGAGTTTGCTGGGAGGACAACATCAATCTCCGAAGGAACGAGGACTGGACTGGAACCAGGTCAAAAGGAAGACAACTGATGGGATAGCATGGCGTTCTCTCTGGCTAATCTCTACACCTCAACGTAGACGAAAAACGACTAAGTAGTAAGGATTCCTGCTAACAATGTCCACTAGTGTAAACCGTGCATGATAAAAAAAAAAAATTCCAAATATAGAACAATTTCTGTTTGATAGATATCGGCAGGACATACTTACTACCGCGGTAGCACAGTGGTTAGTGCCCTGGCTTCCAAGTCCAGTGTCTCAGGTTCGATCCCCAGTTGAGGTGAGATTTTTTAGACCGCAAACGGGTCGACCCAGCCTAATGAATTGGGCACCAGGGCGATTCTGGGAAGGTTAAAGGCGGCCGACGTGATGCTGACCACATCACTACCACATCACCCCTAGTGTGCCTTATGGTCATGAAAATATGGGCCTACCACCATATTCCCAATATGCCTCAATGGGTATGTAACGGGATGCTTTTTTTTTCCATACTTGCTACAGGAATGAGCTAATTAAGGAGGCTTTTAAACACTATATCGCTTTGAAAAGAATGACATGTTGAAAGTGGTTTTACCCAAATATTAAAGTGATTTGTCACACCGTCAGTGACACAAATCAGTGACATTTAGTGAGTTACTTGAAAAGAATATGACATTAAAATTACGCATCTCTTCGTGGTAATACCGTACAATCTCGTGACTAAAACTGATGCAGACGGCCACATTTCATACTGCAAATGATTAGCAGACATTCACATCACGATCATTTCCGTGTTCTTTTATCAGAACGCGGGAAGTTAATCAGATACTTGTGGGTCATGCAACTCTCTGAGAAGATAAGTAATAGGGCCACGCTCTCGCTAGACGTGTGTTGTAAGCAACATAATCACAACTAGCGAAATTTATTTTGAGGAGATACAACAACCCATCATGACAACTTGTTAAATTGATGGACGGTGAGATGCCAACATAGTGACAGCTGGCAAAATTGATGACAGAGGATATACCAATATCATGACATCTGGCAAATTAGATGGCATAAGAGATACGGGATGGCACATTTGACATACTGGCAACAGTACAGCGTGGCGGAGAGTAAGCAACAGAATTGATAGAAAGAACGAGAGACAGAAAAACGACAACCAAGAAGTTACTTCTTCTTCTTCTTTGATCCTTAGCCGCCAACTGTCAAAGCCGTCAGTGGCCATCACGCCTGGTGGCGTCTTGTAGGGCAGCAACAAACTGCTTCCACTTTGCTCGGTCGGCGGCCATCCTTCGTGCAGTGACCCAGCTCTGGTTCATTCTTTGCATCTCGGCCTCCACCGTTCTCTGCCACGTCGTTTTTGGTCGGCCCATCTTTCACTTTCCTTCAGGAGTCCATAGCATAGCTGCTCTTGTGGTGGCATCAGGGTCTCTTCTAAGGACGTGGCCAATTTAACTCCAGCGTCTGCCAGCTATGATGGTGTACATGTCCTCGTGGTTGCTCCGAAGAAGCAGCTCTTGGTTGATGATGGTATTCGGCCAAGAAGTTACAGTCTTTCATAAATAGGTGCTTACGAAGAACAGAAGGATTGCACTGGTATAACAACATCACCATTGCGGAACTGATGACACGAATCAGACAAGTAGTCTGTGGAACAAGACGTGAGAAGTAAACGCTGACGTTGAAAATATAGCAACAACTGAGAAAACCTGTTGATGCAACAACTGAGAAAACCTGTTGATGCAACTACTGAGAAAACCTGTTGATGCAACAACTGAGAAAACCTGTTGATAACATTACAAGCCAGTTCTTAGTTTGGAATACCTAAGGTTAGAGAAATAGAGGAAGACCAAAAAATTACTCGGAGAAAAGTGTTGAAGACAGACATGAAAGGTATAAAGAAAACAAAGAAAGACATTGAACGGATGGCACAGGGCAGGAAGGCTTGGCATGAATGTGTTAAGGGCTTATGCCCCTTATGGAGTGGAATGGTAATGATGATCATGTGGCCTATGCTAGATAGTATAGCTCTTGATGATGATGATGGCAATGATGATGATGGCGATGATGATGATGATGGCGATGATGATGATGAGGAGGATGATGATTGTGAAAGTTACAGTACAATTTTGCCGCTGATTTTATTGCATATCTTGGGTAATAACACACAAAAATTGACACAACTTCGCCCTAGTACTATTTTATACCATTACCACTTCCGCTTATTTTGATAAAAACGCGTTCAAAGGTTTTGGGTTATTAGTTGAAAAGAAAGATATATCACATTAAAATGAAATTTGTCAGGATGATACAAACTCTTATCTGTAAGATATTGTATAGGATTATAGATTTAACTATTTGTTGTCGATGTTTGACCTCGGGTCAGTTCTGGCCAAAGGTGGAGATAGAATAAAGCGTTTCCTCATTTTTGTGTCAAATAATAAAACAAAAAATTACCTGAACCTTTTTATTTTCCTGCTGCAAATAGTGAGTCTTGAAGGCAAAGGGGAAAAAAATACATCCTTTTTCATATTTAAAACCATTAACGTGTATGTCATCTGTGTACTTTTCTCTTGCTTTATTTAGAAAACTTGATAACTTCTTCAAGAGGTGACGTTGCAAAGTTATTTCCTCGATTGACTATTGTTTCTTATTTGATCTGTCCGAATGATTGATGTTTCCTGGACCCGAGAAAATTGCCTCGTGAAAGGGAAAATGAAGTGAGAGAAGGGGAGCGAATTTCGGGAACACGTTCAGAAAACAATTGCACTATCTGAGAAAGTTCGAGTATTTCAGTAAATATGAATGTCTTAGAACTTGCGAATATCAACGGCAGTAAGAATTTTTCAGCGAGTATAAATGTCTCAGAAAGCGTGAATAGAACTAGTGAATATCGCAGGAATTATTAATATCTCCAAAGTGTTTATTTATCTGTGATTATAAACGTTTCAAAAAATGTGAATATCTCAGAAAGTGTAAATATCTCAGAAATTGTGAATATCTCAGAAATAGTTAATATCCCAGACAGTTTGAATGTCACAGAAAGTCGGAATATCTCAGAAAGTCGGAATATCTCAGAAAATATGAATATTTCGATGAGTGTGAATATCTCAGAAAGTATGAATATCTCAAAAATTGTGAATATCTCAGAATGTGTGAATATCCAAGAAAGTTTGAATGTCTCAGAAAGTCGGAATATCTCAGAAAATAGGAATCGGAAAGGAGGTTTGAATATCTAGGAACATGTGAATATCTCAGGTCGTTTGAGTATTTCAGAAAGTATGATTATCTCATAAAGTGTGAATTCTCAGGACGTATGAATGTCTCCGAAAGTGTGAGTATCTCGGAGATTCGAAGATTGCGAAATCTTATAATCGGACAGATAGTTTGAACCTTTGCGCCCCCAGATTTAACTTGTAAACATGGCAACTTTGAGCTTGAAGAAACACCACTAAAAAATGTAGAATCATACAAATATCTTGGCAGCAATATAAACAAAGTTAGAGGGACAGACAGTGATATCAAAATAAGAATACAAAAAGCAAGAGGAGCTTTCATTGCATTGGGAAACATATGGAGAACAAGAGAAATCAAGTCCAACACGACATCTTCAATTCAGATGTCAAGTCTATTGTATGGCATTGAAACATGGAGAACTATAAAAACCACAACAACAACAACAATTACAGACATTCATAAATTCGTGATTGTGTAGAATAGAATGATTGAAGTGGCATGACAGGATCACCAATGTGGATCTGATGACAAGAACCAGACAAGTGCCAGTGGAACAAGAGTTGAGAAGAATACGCTGGCGCTGGATAGGACACACATTGAGGAAACCTGTTGATAGCATTACAAGGCAGTCCTTATTTTGAAATCTCCCGGGAAAGAGAGACTGAGATAGACCAAAAAAAAAAAAAAAACACACGGTGAAGATAGCTGGAGACAGAAGTGAAACTTACGAGGAAGGCGTGGAAAGAACATGAGCTGTTGGCACGTGACTGGAGGACTTGGCATGTGTTTGATGAAGGTCTATGCTCCTTGGGGAGTTAAAGGGTATTGATTGATTGATTGATTGATGACGACTTTGGACCAGGTGTATATATCCATTTACATTTAGTCAGAATGTTTTTCAGGCTGGCTTTTGTGAGCAGTGTGAATCAGCCTTCTGGTTTAATGATTTCATCTGTGATTGAATTTGCTGTTACTATCTCATAATTTATGAATATTGTAATAGTGTCTGCCAAGGTTCGGCAATCTGCCAGATGTGAACCAGACAAGTACCAGTGCAACAGGAGATGAAAAGAAAACACTGGCGATGGGTGGGACACGCATTGAGGAGACCTGCTGATAGCATTGTAAGACAGTCCTTGTTCTGGCATCGCCAGAGTAAGAGATGTGGAGGGAGACCAAAAAAAAACACACACGGAGACGAGAAGTAGAGACATAAATAAAGGGATAAAAGATATAAAGGGATAAAAGATATAAAGGGATAAGAAATATCTTGAGTGGATGGCACAGAACAAGAGGACTAGGATTTAATTTTTTGAAGGCCTATCCTGTTTGAGGAGCTGAAAGTTAAGGATGATCTACCAAACAACTCTAGAGCAGAGTTGTGGAGTGGGCACAAAAGGTACTCCTACTCCTGATATATTAGAAGTCCGACTCCCGACTCCTGATATATTAGAAGTCCGACTCCGACTGCAGTTTTTTTACTAGTCACATGGCAAATAATTCGTAGTCCGAGTCCGGACATTTTTTTACCGATCCGACTCCACTGAAAAAAAAAAAAAACCACCGGCACCACGACGCCGACCCCACAGCTCTGCTTTACAGACATCATAAACGAGCTGTAACGACAACCAAAGAGAATCTTCAGGATCTTTTTACAGTTCGAGGACAAGTCATACGCGACTTAACAGTTCGTGAGGGCGTAAAACAAAAACCTATTCACTGCATGCATAACCACCATAAGCCACCAGAAAGGCTGTGAAGCACGTACTGTGCGCGGTAGATCTGCTAAGGTAATCCGCGTTCCCTACATTACCGTAATGTCATTTTTAAAACAATCTTGTCCTAGTCACAAAATCGCCTGGACATTTGTCACGAACAAACTAAGTCTGCTGATGCTGTTTGGGTCCCTCGTGGCAAATGTGCTGTGTGTAGATTAAAAAAAAAAATACAACTCACCACCATCGCTCATATGTTCAAGTTGGCTAAAAGAGTGTTACTAGAGAGGCTAAGGAAAGTCATGCAAAAATAGTGGCTTTTATTTTTTTTACAGCTTTTTTATAGCGCTGTTAGAAACTATTGATATATTCCGGATCAGACGTGAAATTCAAGTGATGATCTATACAACACGCAGCTTCGTGATATGTTGCCCTCAACTTTTTTTAAAAATAAGTAGTTTGACCAAATAGTCGATGCGGTGTTTAATTCCGGGGGGGGGGGGGGGGGGGGGGGGGGGGGGGGGGGGGGGGGGGGGGGGGGGGGGGGCTGGGGGGGGGGGGGGGGGGGGGGGGGGCGGGCGGGGGGGGGGGCTTTGAAGAGGCAAAGAATGAATAGAACTACAGCACATCAGGTATATCGTACAAGATCACTAGTATGAGGTTGTGCTCGTGGCTGGTGACCTCATAATCTAAAACAAATTGGCACAGAAACTATCGCTGCTAGAGCATGTGAATACTTGGTGGAGGCTTCCTTCAGGACCAGCTACAGTGTGTGGCCCCACCCTCCGTACGAAGCACAGTGGACAATGGTGATGATGATGATGATGATGATGACAGAAGTGGATGCACTGACATTTACAACTACCTCTAGCAATTACCAGTTTCCTTCTAAACTGTGCACGCCATTTTGTATCCCTGAGAGTTTAGCTGAAGTCTCTGCTGTGCATCAGGATAGTGATGTATAGTGTCATCTGTGCTGTTATCAGAGAGCGGCTAACGATAATCTGTCCTCATCGTCTGTAAAACGTTCCCATTTACGCCTCGCATCTTCTGTAAAACCTTCCTCTTTTAGGCTAGCTTCCTCTGCAAAACCTTCCTCATTTATGTCTCATATCCTCTGTAAACCTCATTTACGGCTCGCACTTTCTGTAAAATCCTCCTCATTTACTGGCCTCAAAGTTGAGTAAAGCCATTCTCTCCCACTGTCATAATTTTCTTCAAAACTGACTATAGCCGATGTCCATGTCTTCTGTAAAACCTTCCTTACCCCGTGTTCTCATATTCAGCAAAACTTTTTACAGTCTAACCTTTTCCCAGTTTACTGTCTACGCTCTGTGTAAAACGTTCCCAGTTTTCTGTCTACGCTTTTTGTAACACGCTCTGTGTAACACTTTCCCAGTTTACTGCCTACGCTCTGTGTAAAACATTCCCAGTTTTCTGTCTACGCTTTGTGCAAAACTTTCTTAGTTTACTGTCTACGCTCAGTAAAACACTATCCTAGTTTACTGTCTACGCTGTGTTTAAAGATTTCCCAGTTTACTATCCTCACATAAAGTTTAAACATTCGCAATTAACTTTCTTCATTTTGCATAAGACTTTTCCAGTTTACTATCTACGCTCTGGGTACAACTTTCCCAAATTACTGTCTACGCTCTGTTTACAACTTTCCCAGTTTACTGTCTACGCTCTGTGTAAAACTTTCACCGTTTACTGTCTACGCTCCATGTAACGCTTACCCAGTTTACTGTCTTCGCTCTGTGTAAAACTTTCACCGTTTACTGTTTACGCTGAGTATAACACTTTCCCAGTTTACTGTCTACGCTCAGTGTAACACTTTCCCAGTTTACTGTCTACGCTCTGTGTAAAACTTTCCCAGTTTACTGTCTACGCTCTTTGTAAAACTTTCCCAGCTTACTGTCTACGCTCTGTGTAAAACTTTCGCAGTTTACTGTCCACGCTCTGCGTACAACTTTCCCAGTTTACTGTCTACGCTCAGTATAAAACTTTCCAAGTTTACTGTCTTCGCTCGGTGTACAACTTTCCCAGTTTACTGTCTACGCTCAGTATAAAACTTTCCCAGTTTACTGTCTCCGCTCTGTGTACAACTTTCCCAGTTTACTGTCTCCGCTCTGTGTACAACTTTCCCAGTTTACTGTTTCCGCTCTGTGTACAACTTTCCCAGTTTACTGTCTCCGCTCTGTATACAACTTTCCCAGTTTACTGTCTCCGCTCTGTGTACAACTTTCCCAGTTTACTGTCACCGCTCTGTGTACAACTTTCCCAGTTTACTGTCTCCGCTCTGTGTACAACTTTGCTAGTTTACTGTCTCCGCTCTGTGTACAACTTTCCCAGTTTACTGTCACCGATTTGTGTACAACTTTCCAAGTTTACTGTCACCGCTCTGTGTAGAACTTTCCCAGTTTACTGTCTCCGCTCTGTGTACAACTTTCCTAGTTTACTGTCTCCGCTCTGTGTACAACTTTCTCAGTTTACTGTCTTCGCTCTGTGTACAACTTTCCCAGTTTACTGTCACCACTCTATGTACAACCTTCCCAGTTTACTGTCTCCGCTCTGTTTACAACTTTCCCAGTTTACTGTCTCCGCTCTGTGTACAACTTTCCCAGTTTACTGTCTCCGCTCTGTGTAGAACTTTTTTCAGTTTACTGTCTCCGCTCTGTGTACAACTTTTTCAGTTTATTGTCTCCGCTCTGTGAACAACTTTCCCAGTTTACTGTCTCCGCTTTGTGTACAACTTTCCCAGTTTACTGTCACATCTCTGTGTACAACTTTCCCGTTTACTGTCACCGCTCTGTGTACAACTTTCCCAATTTACTGTCGCCGTTCTCTGTACAACTTTCCAAGTTTACTGTCACCGCTCTGTGTACAAACTTCCAAGTTTACTGTAACCGCTCTGTGTACAACTTTCCCAATTTACTGTCACCGCTTTGTGTACAACTTTCCAAGTTTACTGTCACCGCTCTGTGTACAACTTTCCCAGTTTACTGTCTCCGCTCTGTTTACAACTTTCCCAGTTTACTGTCTCCGCTGTGTGTACAACTTTCCCAGTTTACTGTCTCCGCTCTGTGTACAACTTTCCCAGTTTATTGTCACCGCTCTGTGTACAACTTTCCCAGTTTACTGTCACCGCTCTGTGTACAACTTTCCCAATTTACTGTCACAGTTCTGTGTACAACTTTCCAAGTTTACTGTCTCCGCTCTGTGTACAACTTTCCCAGTTTACTGTCACCGCTCTGTGTACAACTTTCCCAGTTTACTGTCACCGCTCTGTGTACAACTTTTCCAGTTTACTGTCTCCACTCTGTGTAGAACTTTTTCAGTTTACTGTCTCCGCTCTGTGTACAACTTTCCCAGTTTACTGTCACTGCTCTGTGTACAACCTTCCCAGTTTACTGTCTCCGCTCTGTGTACAACTTTCCCAGTTTACTGTCTCCGCTTTGTGTACAACTTTCCCAGTTTACTGTCACCGCTCTGTGTACAACTTTCCCAGTTTACTGTCACCGTTTTGTGTACAACTTTCCCAATTTACTGTCACCGCTCTGTGTACAACTTTCCAAGTTTACTATCACCGCTCTGTGTACAACTTTCCCAGTTTGCTGTCACCGCTCTGTGTACAACTTTCCCAGTTTGCTATCCTCACATAAAGTTTAAACATTCGCAATTAACTTTCTTCATTTTGCGTAAGACTTTCCCAGTTTACCCAGCAACAAATTAAAATTAATTCAGATTTAAAAAAAAAAATAAAAAATTTGAACATGTAATTCACAGACCACACAATAAAGTTTATTCAGATTTGTGCAGCAGACTTAATTGCCAGTAAGGCAAATACAGGCCAGTTTGTTTTTTGATTGTCAAATACGAGCCACAATAGTCCTTGTTATTAAAGTTAATAGACTCTATTCTGATAAATGGCAAGTTGGAAAACATAGTTACAACAGAGTAAAAATGAGGGAAGACGAGAGAGAGAGAGAGAGAGAGAGAGAGAGAGAGAGAGAGAGAGAGATAGAGAGAGAGAGAGAGAGAGAGAGAGAGAGAGAGAGTGAAATTATAACTTGGCATGGGGTGGGGAGGTAAATGGTAGTCCCTTAACAGAAACTGCCGTATGGGAGTGAAGTGTTAGAGACTTCAGCATACTAGGTCCACTGTTTTAATGAGGTGGGGGTGACCATTTCCCTTTCTCGCTGCCTTTGCCTTCTGTAACTCACGAGCAGACTCAGGTACCCATTTACAGTTGGGTTGACTGGAGTGTGACGCTACATGGTTTAGCTCCCGGAACCATGTAACTGTGCCGCGAGAGAAAAACAATTGCTTAGCCAGTCGGACGCTGTGGCGTGGGAGGAGGTTGCATCGGACATCACTGGCGACACCACAGACATGGATAAATGAAAGCCAACGCCAGCCGACGGGGCACTCTGGATGACGATATTCGTCGGAACCATTTCACTTTCCCTGGAGCCACCACTTGAGACAAAAACACCGCAACATTACAGGACACCCCCCCCCCCCCCCCCCGCACCAAAGCGTAGCATCTCGGCTCCCCCCCCCCCTCTTCTGTGTTACGTAATATGTGAACGGCCCCTTATATTCCAAACGGAGCAGTAGTACTATTATTTCCTTGTCTCCCCCAGAGACCCCAGAAAACCACACAGGGTATTTGTTTGTTTTAAACCTATCTGGGGCAACCGTTTTTGCTTTCTAAACCACAGTACAGCCTAGCCGCTAAATGTCATTCCTTATATTGCAAACAGTTGAACGAATTTGTCAAAAGAACACACACATATTTTCAAAAGAACACACACATATTTTCAAAAGAACACACACATATTTTCAAAAGAACACACACATATTTTCAAAAAAACATTCCGAACTCCTGGCATGCAGTTTTGAAATTCCCTCGCTATCCTCATGGGGGCGCCGATCCCCTCCCTTCCCCAGTTAGATGGACCTGGTAACAGGGTCGTGTCATATACAGTACTAGCTTTGGTTTTTTTAATGACATTAATACAAGTAAAGTGTTTTATAGATGTTTGGTTTTGTTTGGTTTTATGGACCTTCTTCACTGCACACGGACAACTCCTTCAGTACTCCGATCTCCTCCCTTAGATCGCGCAAGAAGGATCTCAGCACAGTGCACGAACTCCGTAGCACCGACGAGGATTCCAATGTGTGTATTCAGGAATCACACATTCTATAAATATTTTTGTGGTTGGTAGGTTTTCCTAATTTTGTAAATTTTACAAGGGCTGGGACCGCATGGCCTACTCTTTACGATTTCCAACTGCCGAGGGGTTTTTTAACATGCGCAACTCGCACACGGGACCTCCTGTTTTTTTTCCGCTCTTATCCGAGAAGGCTTGGCATCGAACTCACTAACCAAGGAGATCAGGGTGATCATTAGGACCGAATGATTCTGAAAAAAAAATATCATCAGATACATTCCCTATACTGGGAACCGAACCCTGTACCTTTAGAATTAGAGGCGGACGCCATACCTCTTAGCCACTCCGGCCCCAGAGAAGATGATACAAGAAGATAGTCACTCAAGAGATGTGACGTAATTGCTATAAGTGACCTATTGGCCATGACATTAAATGATCTTCTGTATTGTTTGAAGTAATAAAAAAATAGTTTATGTTGTGAGATAATACCTATTGTATACAGGGGCGGGCTGAATGGTCGGTCATTCAGGCTGTGCCCGAGGGCCCGCAGCAGTAGGGGACCCACTGGATAGATTCATAACCAGTAGTCTATTCCGGATTGGTGGTTAGGGGCCAATGACCCTTATGGTCCGGGGGCCCAAATCAATGTCGGTCCGCCTCTGGTTGCATATAAAAAATGTCTGCTGGTTTATATCCCGTCCGTGCATTAACACGAACAAGTTTTGGCGGGTTTTTATGTTGGCTGACCGGAGCTGTTCTCATAACCCCGCACTCGCCGTGTGATCACAATTGTAATTAAATTTGCATGAACTTTGCCTTCTACCAATTGTTCAGGGTATGTTTGAGTGCAGAAATTTCGTGTCCCTGTTTCAGTTTTATTCTTCTTCCAGTTGTTATTTTTCCCCATTTTTGTTTCATCTATTCGTTTATTTTATTCTTCTTCCTCAATTTTCAATCGCTACAGTGGCCTAAGCTTTTGTTGGCTGTGAATAATGGCTGCCATCCATTAGCGGAGAGATTCTTCCACGTGGCGTTCAAGAGAGCATTTGAGAACTCCTAGATGCTTATCCGAAGCGTGGTGACATTTCATTAATGTAAACTGAAAGGAATCCATTTTTAAATCCTTCCTCACTTTCTATTAATCGCATTATGTCGGACACTTGGTTTAAGCTAGTGTAGAAATTCTATACGGGAGATGAGTCTCTTCTTTAGAAATATTTCCCCACACAGAACGGACCTGATATGAGGTTGTTTGGTTGTGAAATTATTAATCTTTTGCACCAGACGGCAGCTTGTCTTCCTGGCGAGTTACTTTTCTCTGCCTGTTATTGCTGTCCGCACGAAACACAACTTGATGCAGGAGTTGGATTGTTTAAGATGGAACATCTCGGCAGGCGTCTTGGGACCTGTGTGAGACATCCTAGGCGGGCCTGTTTGACGTTTCAATTCTGGAGCTGATTTTGGCTCAACTCGGTAATGATAGATTTTTCTCGTCGTCAGCCGAAGTAATCCTGCATATACTTACCGAGAGATGGATCAATTCACATGCCTTACAAATTTTTATGTGTGTCAGTGTACTCGTCTCTTTTTATTTTACATTATTTTTTGCCACACCTGTCGTTCGTTCTTAGTAAACTCGCTTTTGTCCGTTTGACTGTCAGTGCTCACTTTTTGCTTTGATCGTGTCATGGATCCCATAGTGAATGTCATTGTTCCTACGACTACCTCTTGTTGCTATGGGGGTATCTCCGAACCCCCCTGTCATTAAATTGTACTTTGTATATGTGCTGATTACCTGCATCTTGTGGCCTTGCCTTTTAGTGCACTTTCATAATGACGTCATATCCGCTCCTAGCGACAATATCGATGTTGTGATTTCTACTCAGTATGGAGTGCAACTGGATAAGCCAGTCTGGCAGATGTAATTATGAGAAGTCGAAAAATGGAAGGCCACAGGGAAGATGTCTGGGGTATCTGAAGAATGTATGGGAAAGATTAGTAGGATAAGAGATAAAAAGACTAAATATATTCTGGAACAGCCTTTAGCTTCCCAAGGAGCATAGGCTTTCAGCATAAACATCCCAGGGGTCTTCCTGTCCTGTGCCATCAGCATGAGCTCTTTCCATGTTTTCCTCGTCATTTTCATTTCTGCTCCAGTTCTCTTCTCGGTGAGTTTTTTTTATGGTCCACATCTGCCTTTCTTACCCTGGGGATTCCACAACAAGAACTATATATTTATATATATATATATATATATATATACATATATATATATATATATATATATATATATGTATTTGTATATGTGTGTATATGTATATATATATATGTATATATGTATGTATGTATGTATGTATGTATGTATGTATGTATGTATGTATGTATGTATGTATGTATGTATGTATGTATGTATGTATGTATGTATGTATGTATGTATGTATGTATGTATGTATGTATGTATGTATGTATGTATGTATGTATGTATGTATGTATGTATGTATGTATGTATGTATGTATGTATGTATGTATGTATGTATGTATGTATGTATGTATGTATGTATGTATGTATGTATGTATGTATGTATGTATGTATGTATGTATGTATGTATGTATGTATGTATGTATGTATGTATGTATGTATGTATGTATGTATGTATGTATGTATGTATGTATGTATGTATGTATGTATGTATGTATGTATGTATGTATGTATGTATGTATGTATGTATGTATGTATGTATGTATGTATGTATGTATGTATGTATGTATGTATGTATGTATGTATGTATGTATGTATGTATGTATGTATGTATGTATGTATGTATGTATGTATGTATGTATGTATGTATGTATGTATGTATGTATGTATGTATGTATGTATGTATGTATGTATGTATGTATGTATGTATGTATGTATGTATGTATGTATGTATGTATGTATGTATGTATGTATGTATGTATGTATGTATGTATGTATGTATGTATGTATGTATGTATGTATGTATGTATGTATGTATGTATGTATGTATGTATGTATGTATGTATGTATGTATGTATGTATGTATGTATGTATGTATGTATGTATGTATGTATGTATTGTATGTATGTATGTATGTATGTATGTATGTATGTATGTATGTATGTATGTATGTATGTATGTATGTATGTATGTATGTATGTATGTATGTATGTATGTATGTATGTATGTATGTATGTATGTATGTATGTATGTATGTATGTATGTATGTATGTATGTATGTATGTATGTATGTATGTATGTATGTATGTATGTATGTATGTATGTATGTATGTATGTATGTATGTATGTATGTATGTATGTATGTATGTATGTATGTATGTATGTATGTATGTATGTATGTATGTATGTATGTATGTATGTATGTATGTATGTATGTATGTATGTATGTATGTATGTATGTATGTATGTATGTATGTATGTATGTATGTATGTATGTATGTATGTATGTATGTATGTATGTATGTATGTATGTATGTATGTATGTATGTATGTATGTATGTATGTATGTATGTATGTATGTATGTATGTATGTATGTATGTATGTATGTATGTTGTATGTATGTATGTATGTATGATTATGTATGTATGTATGTATGTATGTATGTATGTATGTATGTATGTATGTATGTATGTATGTATGTATGTATGTATGTATGTATGTATGTATGTATGTATGTATGTATGTATGTATGTATGTATGTATGTATGTATGTATGTATGTATGTATGTATGTATGTATGTATGTATGTATGTATGTATGTATGTATGTATGTATGTATGTATGTATGTATGTATGTATGTATGTAAGTGTGTATGTATGTATGTATGTATGTATGTATGTATGTATGTATGTATGTATGTATGTATGTATGTATGTATGTATGTATGTATGTATGTATGTATGTATGTATGTATGTATGTATGTATGTATGTATGTATGTATGTATGTATGTATGTATGTATGTATGTATGTATGTATGTATGTATGTATGTATGTATGTATGTATGTATGTATGTATGTATGTATGTATGTATGTATGTATGTATGTATGTATGTATGTATGTATGTATGTATGTATGTATGTATGTATGTATGTATGTATGTATGTATGTATGTATGTATGTATGTATGTATGTATGTATGTATGTATGTATGTATGTATGTATGTATGTATGTATGTATGTATGTATGTATGTATGTATGTATGTATGTATGTATGTATGTATGTATGTATGTATGTATGTATGTATGTATGTATGTATGTATGTATGTATGTATGTATGTATGTATGTATGTATGTATGTATGTATGTATGTATGTATGTATGTATGTATGTATGTATGTATGTATGTATGTATGTATGTATGTATGTATGTATGTATGTATGTATGTATGTATGTATGTATGTATGTATGTATGTATGTATGTATGTATGTATGTATGTATGTATGTATGTATGTATGTATGTATGTATGTATGTATGTATGTATGTATGTATGTATGTATGTATGTATGTATGTATGTATGTATGTATGTATGTATGTATGTATGTATGTATGTATGTATGTATGTCATAATACCCGCCGTAAGTACGTCGGTCGGTCGGTCACATAAAAGGGAAACAATACAATTATTGTCTAACTTTCAACCGCAGTTGCACCCCCTTAGCTGTGGTTGAAAGTTAATGTACTCTCTCGAAAATAGAAAAGTGCGCAAATGAAGGTGTGCATGAACAGTTTGATTATGGAAAGAAGCCAACAACACGATTGATAAACAGTACAAGAACTGGAGACAGGGAGGTGCGGAAATGCAGATTAAATCAACAGACAATCAAGATACTCTTCTGTCCAGTTTCATTCGGGAAACGGATTTAACATCATTTTCTTAAAAATAACCTTAAAATGTAAGTTTTTGAATGTTGTTCTTATACTTTAACCTACATTAAAGTGTATTTTTTCTAACTCTCTTCAGACCTGATATTTTATATCATTTTCTCATACTCTGACATATCTGACTTCTAATGTTCCTTGATACATTTTAATTTGAAGTCTACCCAAGAGTGTTATACATCAAATTGTTTGTAATTGAACAGACTACCATATTTAGATGTAAAATTAATATTTTTAAAATTTATATTGATGTGAGTTTTTAAAAATTGAAGGAAAATCAACAGGAAAAATACACAAAAATTATAAACATGATATTTCACAAAGAAGACAAATAAAAAGTATTATCAGAACAATTAACAACAGTCATATTTTATTGTAGTCTGACCATTTCTACATTATATGTTACATTTCCAAAACAATTCAACATTAAATAATACAATTATGCAAATTTTTGAAATGTTACATAACTAGGCTTTAAAAAAAATATTCAAAAAAAATCTTCCACTGAATACATTACAGTTATTATAGGAAGCTGCAACATCTTAGCTAAAATAATGAAATATGACTTGACTTCAGTAGACATATTTCTAGTGTAACACTGTATGATCACTAACACATAAGTAAAATCAGTTATGAGGGTGACATAATAAAGACACATCTTATATATTTCCTACTATGGCTTGTGGTATTCTGACAGACAATTCCTACATGCATGAAAACATAAAAAATTATCACAAACTTTACATTTAACTTTTGTTTTTCTTTCAACCTTTACTGTCTGATAGCAAAGCTTACAATTTCTTTTTGTCTCTGTAAACAAACAGAAAGCAGCTATACTGCCTCAATAGCCCACTAAAACGACTGTTTTACTGCTTTTCAAAATCAGCTGTTATCATTTCGTTAACGAGGTAACATTACCTTTGCATGTACGGCTGGTGATTTGAGTTGTTCTGAGCTGTATTTTCACCATCCGACTCATCAGAATGTTTCCAAGTCCTCTGAATAATCATCAGAACAGGAATCTACATCACTAGATGCATTGTAGTCATTATCAGACTGCATTTTGTTTACGATCTGTTAAGTTGAGTTTTTCGGAAAATATCAAAAATGACGGACGGACAAATGCGGTGTTTACGTTTTTCTGCGTGTAATTTCAAAGTCAAAATAAATTAAAGTTGTATATTTTTTAGCACAGATATAATTTTTAACATGTATTCTTAATATAAAACATTGATTTGAAGTCAAAATTTAAAAAAATAAATGTGCTTTTTTTACTTCAAAAGTCATCGTTATGTTCGGAACGATTTTTTTTAATTTCCGGTCAGAAGAGGGCTAAGGCACCTATTTTGAGATAGCCTAATCCTCATATTAAGCGACAACTTACACCTACGGAAACCAAGTATCCCATTCTTGAGAATGAATTGCTTGCAATCATCTGGAGCATAACCAAACTTCAACGATATTTAATAGGTGCCTATTTCACGATCGAGACTGATCAGCGGGCCCAGGCGTCGACTCTAAGAATAAAAGGAAGTTGAGGATTAGGCAACATTTTAATTTAAAGTATTGCACACTTATTATTATGGATCAAAATGATAAGATGGCTGCATTTAAAAACCTGTCAGTTTTGACGGGTTATTGCTAGTATATATATAATTTTGCCGGAGATGGGAGATAATGGGGGATTGAAGGTCATTTCGCGTTCCGATGTTGAGCTGCCAAAGGTTTAGTATGGTAAACTCTCTCTGTGCGTCAAGTGGGGGCTTGTGACGAAATGGACGACCTCTATCGATCTTTGGTTCTCTCCGGCAGTATCGGTGCATTTGTGGTTGTAGTAAAATCTGCGAGAATAATCGCTCATTTCAGTAAGATTTTAGTCATAAAATGATAATAAATAAACCCGCCCTATTGTGCCTGACGGTGATCCTCTCACACGCCAGCATAGCGCTGAATTTTGTGCAGTGCTAAAGCCTATAGAACGATCCCACGGTAAAAATCTAACACGCGTTTTAGTTTTGGTTTCGAAAACGTACTACCAATATTTAACATTTTTCCAGATCTGCTGCATACATTCTGCAGCCTAGCCTTATAATTAACGATTTTGCGGAAGTGTGCCGCAAAATAACTATCTGAATTAACGACTGTCAGTGATAAAACTGAAAATCTAAACGCACATGAATATAGTCATAAAAATTATATATTCGTGTAGCTTAGTGTATTCTGAGCACAAATATATTTTAATATTAGTGGTAGTCAAATTATTAGCCAAGTTATTGAGGAAATACTATTTGACTGGAAACGCGTAGACGAACGGACTGTTGTCCTTGCTAGTTAACTGTAACGTTATTGGGAACGATAGTTTGAAAGGAGGCATAGGAGTAATTCGAATCTGATTGGAGGGTATAGGAGGGTAGACAGAGAGTATTGGTTGGGCAGAAAAGATAAAATCTATATTTAGAAAAATCACTCCTAGAAGTGTGAAGTAGTGTTTTTCTTTTTAAAATTTTGAAAATTGAAATGCTAGCCCTCGCTGTGATTGGGCCGGTCTAGGCATATTGGCAAAAAGCGTTTACAGCTCAGCGCCAGTTGAAAAGAGATATGTTAGAAGCAAGCTGCGTTGTCCTCAGCAGTACCAAGTGTGTTATTAACCATTGGCAGTCTGAACAGAAGGCAAAGCTGAACTTAAACTACTATTTATGCTAAAGCCAGTCAACGTACGTTTGTGATATTTCTTTGAATTGTGGCAAGGAAAGAAATTATTAATTTTGTTATTACAATAAAATTGGTGTCTGCGATACTGCTCGATTGGGAAGGTTTTCGACTAAGTACAGAGTCCCCAGCAGAGTTATGCAGGACCTGTGGGTTGTGTTCAAGCAGTAACAGCAGTAACAATTAATGTGTATTGCATAACTGAAAATGATTTCCACAGTTGCCAGTGGGAAAGCTATTCCACGTTATCCTATGGGAGATCATCATTGTTGAAGTGTCAGAGGCGTTGTAGCCCTTAAGGAACAAAATAGGGGCACTGGTAATGCATTGTCATCTCAGAGTGGTATGGGGTGGTCAGAGAGATCTGACCCTTTTTCTTTATGTCAACTATTACATGTGGAAGGGAATATAGATGTGTTTTTAAGAATCATAACGTTGTTTCAGAGGTTTTGTTCTGGTACAGTGTGGGTACCAGAACCCTGGTGGCGTTGTTGCAGTGTACTAAAGTAACCTATTGTTTGGACCCTGAGGTCTAGTTACTGCACCAGGAACCTTGTCAGCGTGGTCATACCAGAGAGCCTGTGAAAATGACAGCAACATCATTTATCTAGATAAGTGCCATACATGTCGGCACTCAGTTTATCCACTATAATACTATATTTCTGTATAGAAATAACATAAAATAAATTGTTGGCAAGAGACTTTCAAGATAATTTTAAAAGAGAGAGAGGGAATGATGACAGTACCCCACCCATACTATTAATTACCAGTGTCATCACTTAGTGAACATAGATACACATATTTTGATTGTCTTATTATTAATTGAATGGACAGAAAATCCATGGTAGTATTTAAATTGTTGTAAATACATTCATAATATCAATTTTGGTTGTTGGACCTGATGCAGAAAATTCTGATCAGGCCAAATAAATTGTAAATAACCATTTTACCAAACTTTTAACACAGACTTCTATAAGATATATTTCTTAGAGTGTCAGTGTGTTTGTGGTTGTAGTCTTGACTCAGTCATATAGATATATATATGTGTGTTAGTAAATACATGTGTTTGTAGTACTTGTACTTACAATACATCATACACTCATAACCCTAGACATATAGACGTAGCTAACATACATATTAGTCAAGAATAAGTCTGACTGAGGTCGTAAGGTGGTAGCAGAAAGGTGTTCTGATAAATCAACCCAACATTTAGTATAATAAGGGACCTTCACAGCTGACCTCAGTCAGTACATTAGGAATAACATCTTATAACATCAAATCCACCACAGTGGTACTGATTTTTATTAGGTGCTGTCAATTATCGCACTTTTCTTTCTTTCTTTCTTTCTTTCTTTCTTTATTTGTCTGCTAAGTAGCAGATATTTGATTTTATCAAATCACCCTGCAGGGGATAAATATCACATTTGTAAGGAGTGCTACCCAGATTTGTGGTTATAGGCGCGGCAGATTAGCACGTACATCGGTCAGCGCTATCGGCTTAAATCTCCGATAAGACACATAGTTTGCGTACTCATACGACAGATAACGCGATAACTGTCTGTGTGACACCTGTGGGCAGGCAAGTGTGATATAATCGTTTCTAGTCACATGGTTAAAAGTAATCATGGATTTATTACATTTTAGACAATATGAGTCTACAAATGTGTTTGTGAGAGTGTATGCAAGACATCATATTACCATATATGGGACTAGTGACCTTTTGCAAAATTTTTCCATGTAGGAAATATTTTGAAAGTGCCACACCCGACATGTTTGAAATGATTGGATCTTTCTGATTAGATTCATTACAACATTGACCATTTCGCAGTTTTATCTCACTGTGAATTTCAAGCTCGCCAAGACCTCAGACCTCGCCATAGTGAAGACTAGATTCATAATTCCTATTTGTTAACCGAACCTTTTATTGGAGAACCAGATAAGACTTACAAAGCACGGGAAATCTCTTTCAAATTTGAATAAGGAACACCGGGACTAGGAAACTGAACAACACGAAGTCAGAAGGGGCAATCTATTGTAAAATTAAAGACATCACAGACGCGTGTAAGAGAACAATTCGTCTCTTTTATTCATCTGAGCAAACAAGTCTTTAGCCGGGATTCGCGTAAGTTGTGATTTACATTTCATATTTTATTACTAACATGTGAACTAACATATATATGTATATATTACCATGTGAAGTTTAATGTGTGAAACTCGCTATTGGATGTCAAAGTCATTTGAGGCTGGCAACCTCAGCGTATAGAATGATGATTCATGAACTACAACTGCACGGGCTGGTGATTGCTTTACTGATAGTTTCGTAAAGAGAACTAAAAGCATAAAGTAGTTCCATGTTCCCTATGGACCATGGAGGGAAAGATGAAAAGAAATGATGTACATTCTAAGAATAATACTTACATTTTCAAAGCAGTGTAAATGTCTCTATAAACATATTCACTTTAAAATTAATGTAAGTTTTCAAGCTTTAAACCGGTGTAAATGCCTATGTGAAAATATTCATTTTAAATTAATCGAAGTTTCACTTTTCAATAAATGTAAATATAAATGAAACATAAATGAATTTATATTGTGAACACTTTTCAAACAGTGGAGATGTAAATGTGGAGATGTAAATGTAAAACATATTATATCTGTACGTTTAACCTTTTCATTTAATGTAATGTAAATCTAAAGCTATTCAGTTTAGATGTAAAGGAAAGTTTTATCCCGAGGGATTAAATTTAATTCTCATCGAGGGTAAATTCTGACATGGGATGGTAGAAAAGAAGAAGGAGGAGGGGGGGGGGGGGCACATAACTGTGTCGGAAAACGCCATACTCAGAAGAGTGTTTCGCTTCTATTTCTATTACCAGTTATTGGTGGAACCAGCAGAAAGTACTATCTCTGGAACCAAGTGAAGGTAGAAGTGGACTGACGTTTTGCGAGACGCCATCATAAGAGGGCCTTATAGACAGACGCAGAACCAACTTAACCGTTACTCCTTGAACGTTCTGTGAACGTGCGGCGCCTGAACTTTGATCAGAGACGAGCGAGAGTAGAGTGAAAAGAACTGACCCAGCGGGAGAAGAAACTACCATTGGGATCTAAGTGAAAATATCCGCTGCCAAAAGTGACCTCCTTTATTTAGTTAAATTCCACAATCAAGTGATGAAACCTTTTCCATAACTATTCAATTTATTTTCCAACTGTTAAAACTTAAAGTGATTATTAAATTTTGTTATTTGTAATGTTACAAATTTAACTTCGATTTAATCCTTTTAAAAGTACTGCATGTTTGTCTCAGTCAAAGTTACTAAACACACAATCTAAACAGCGCTATATATATATATATACTTACTTACTTAGTCGTTCCTCTTCTACCGTGAGGTGTAGAGGTTTGGAAGAGAGAGCGCCAGACTATCCTATCGGCTGTCTTCTTCCTGGCCTGGTTCCATTCTAGTCCTCGGTCCTTCAAAGATTGTCTAATGTTGTCCTCCCAGCGGACTCTGGGTCGTCCTGGAGGTCTGGATCCCTGGCTCTTTGTTTCCCATGCTTGTCGTGGTAGCCGATCTTCTCCCATTCTGCAGACATGGCCAAACCATCTTAGTTGGGACTGTTCTATTTGGGTCTGCAGCGGGTGGGATTTTAGGCCTTGACGTATCGTCTGGTTGCGGACCATGTCTCTTCTTGTTACTTCAACCACCTTCCTCAGATACCTCATTTCTGAAGTTTGAAACTGGCTTTTGTGGGTTGTAGTCATTGCCCATGACTCGCATCCATATGTCAAGACTGGGACATAGGTGGAGCGGTATACAGCCATCTTCGTTTTCTTACCAATATATATATATATATATATATATATATATATATATATATATATATATATATATATATATATATATATATATATATATATATATATATATATATATATATATATATATATATTATATATATATATATATATATATTATATATATATATATATATATATATATATATATATATATATATATATATATATATATATATATATTATAATAATAATAATAATAATAATTCCACTGATTAAATCAGCGGTGGGGGCTTAACGAGATAGAATAAACCATTGCTGAATTCTTCATAAAAGTGTCGGCAGATTATAGAATTAACGTGCTTAACGATTGCCAGCATTGTTTTCGCTTATCTGAATATCTGATGAAGACTCCCATGTGATAGAAGCTTTTCTACTCTTCTATCGACATTTCTGCCAAGAGTAATCTTGTGTAAAGATAGACTCCATTGAAGCCTATAATAGGTACAGTACTCTTGAGTTTTGGCCCCTGTTGGATCTCCACTTCAAAGCAGGGGAGGCAATACCGTCACAGGGCTTACCTCCATTATTGCCGATGGCTTGGTAGGCCCATTCTTTAAGAAAGATATCCTGTTATAGTTAACACCTTAGTCTGGGTCAGCATGTCTTCCATTGCAATGGTGATTCGGAAATGATCTCAAACAAACAAAACCACCCACGCGCATATACCTATCCGCACCGAGAAAAAAATTGCTAGTTTGGTTGGCCTTGATCAAATATTTGCTGAGCTGTGCGGAAACTAGTCGCAAGAGTATTCGACTTCTCCAAGATCTGAGGGAGATAGTCATCACTGCCATATATAAGCTATCTTGTCTGTTGTCAGAGATTGAATACGGGCCCGGTCGAAATCGATTCAATTTCTTGTATTAGCTGGGCTTTTGATTTAACCTTGTGTGTATCGGATACATTGCTACTTTCTAGTTCTTCGATTGTTTGTTTGTTGGTGATACTGTATGTGTACCGGCTGTGTTCTTGTACTATTTTTTTTTTTTATGACACTCTTCATGTTGTAACTGATTTGTTGCCGACTTACATGTACTGGCTGTTTCTAGGCTGCTTATTTTGTTAATGATACCGATTTTTGTTAAAACTGATTTGTCGATGGCTGTCGTAGATTTTAGATAGGAGAATTAAGACTTGGGTTGGTCCCTTCTGAATAGGTTGGAATGAGTGATAGTCACAGTGTGAGCTGGTGAAAAGCAATAGAATTTCCACACGTGAGATGATAGAATGTGATATAGAGGCTGTCTTTGAGAATCGGGATAATCTTCTCTCTCACCTATCTTCTACGACCGTTTTTTTTAAAGTGTCAGACAGTCTAAACCACAGATATATATTACATAAATCTCTATCTACTCACGGGCACGCACATACACGTGACGACAGTTAAACACACAGACGTGGGAAATCTATAACCATGAATATATATATTATTTGAACGAGCTGACCAACGCACTGATTTAGTTCAAGAGAGATTTTATTATTATCATCTAAAAAAAATCTTCTCACAACACCAAAAATTACATCAAGGAAAAACATATACAAATAGTCATAAAATTCAAGGAAAATGCTACAAGGATGATAGCCCCGTTATGATCTTAGCTCTAGGTTTAGCCCACAGCCCCGTTAAGAGAACAGATGATGGCCCAAAAAGTTATAGATACATAGGGTTGAGTCTAAGAGGTTTCTTTCTTTCTCGTAAATGTATGAACAGAGTTGAATAATCTGATTTAGCCTAAGAAAAAAAGAAACTCTAGTTTTTGTAACAAATTCTGCAGATTAAAAAAAGTTAAGACAGCAGAAGGGTGACAATAATACACCGGTAAAATAACACTCAGACCTGTGTACCCTCATTCATTCAGCCATGGCCTTTCTCACACATATATACTCACAACTTTGCTCGCTGCCTCTGGGAACATAATAATTCTAGGACCTTCACACAGACCCGAAAAATGCAGTCAGCGACCAAGAAATCCCCAGTTCCAAAAGACGTACTGAACTCTCTTGTCTCAGGGAACGATTCCTTGGGTGTTCTAAGTTTTCGAATGTCTGATTAAGTCACATAAAATATTGTCCAGGCACGAAAGTTAGCCGAGCACAATGTCATTAGCTTTGGATTCTAGGATTTAATGAATGTCAGATCGGTGTCTTCTATCAGGCAGGTACTATATTTGGTCACCACAATACTAGTCACAATCTCTGTCGGAATGTTAATGTTATTCTTGTAATATTCTCGCCGCCAGGCAGCATGTACATTTAAATTTGTGGAGCAATATGAACTGGCTCAAAAGCCCAATATATATTTCTAGTCCTTAGAAACCGTTAGTGGGATTGCTATTACTGTCTCTCTCTGATGGCATAAGCACTGTCAGATCAGTGTTACTTGAAACAAAAAAACACCCACGTGGTTAAAGATAGGAACTGTCTATGCTTCACACAAATATGTCTCTTTACTAAACGCTGGCAAGTTGGGTACCACCGTTTCACTATATAAAAGAAAGAACACATATCAAATAATTTACATATATGTACTCAATATAACTTACATTTTAAATAGCAAGCCGACCGCTTGACTTATAATTAAAACTTCCCGTAAAGTAAGTTATATAAAAATCAATCATCAGGAATTTAGGAATATCTTCGTATTCCGTCAATATTCACTGATGTCGCATCTAGCATTTATAAGTTAGTTATTAAAACAGTTTCGACTGAGTATTTAACAGTTAAATTAAATTCCTTATAGCTACTAGTTTAGTAAGCTAAAGATATAATTTATTATGTATTTCCACTGTAACTCGTCGACTTAGAGAATATAACAAACTATAAATTAAGCACTCTGTTCAAAAGAAACTAGTTAAAATGAAATGAGCGATTTAACGCTTTAACCACTTTCCAAAATACTAGATATCTATATGATATTTACCTCAAACACAGAATACTAAGAACTTTCTACTTCGCACAATTAAAACTAAAGGCCATCTCTATTAACAGAGATTATTTAGAAATCGAACGAAGAAACTTAGTTCTGTCTTACTGCGAAGTTACTGAGTGAAGTGCAATAAAGTTTCAAACTAGGGTAAATAGCTATTAAACGGACAAAGGGGTCCCAACTATTTCGAAACCACGAAACAGCGCCCGTCTCTCCCCTTCTCTAACACCCTACGTCAGCTTCCCTCATGTCGTAACAGCCATCAGTGCGATTACGCACCTGCGTTAACAAACTGACCGGGAAAAGCGCGTGTCAGTTGCAAATCTCAGACAACCGTCTGAAACTGCGACTATAAGGTGTAAAAATTCGCTCCTACTTAAGCGTTCAGTTCCTGCCCGAAAACCCCGCGCTCAGGTGACAGGTGCAAATGTAGACAAAAAGTCATACCCCTGCTCTATGTCCAGCGAAACGAATTTTTCGCACATTCACGTCTTACCTGCGCGACTGACATCTGATGCAATAAGGTTACTAGTCAGTATGAGAAAGAAAAACGATGATGGGAAAGAAATATATTTTTCGCAACGAGTGATGCGAAAAAATACAGGAAAAACAAGTACGGAAAGATAATAAAATAAAAGGATGCGGGTGAGAGAATAGGAAGAAGATGTAGGCAATTTAATGATCAAAACCCACGTGACAGGACGTCCCCCCTTAAGATATGGAAGCACTCCATGTCTACGTTATGGAATTAAATTTCCTATAACCGTAGCTTCGGGGTGTCTGTCTTCTTCCTTCTCATCTTCCCCCTCCATCTCTCTCCAATTCCTACTCAAGTCTACTCCCCAAAGTTTCCTTCCTCTGGAATGTCTCCCATGCGCGCTTGAAAGAGCGTCGCCGCTTCTGACATTTTTGAAAGATTTCGTGTGATTGCGGTGGAATATCCCTGCCACTATCATCATCTTCGTCAGCTTTGGCGATCATCAGGAGATGGTCGGAGGTTGGCACTGGTCTTTCCAAGTATCTCTTTAACAGATTTAAATGGAAAACCTTCTCCTTTCCTTGAATAGAGATCTGGTAGTTAGCCTTAGAAATCTTTTTCAGGACGGTAAACGGCCCTTGCCATCCGATCTTCAGTTGGTTGTTCTCGGTAGGGAGTAACACCAAAACTTTCTCTCCTGCTTCCAGTTCTCTCTCTTTCGCGACTTTCCTGTATCGGTTAGCGTGCTTTGTGCGTGCTCGCTTAAAGTTAGTCGTTGCTAGGTCCCACCCTAGTTTCAACCTTTCCTTTAAAACCGACACATATTTACTTGCTGAGACAACTGTCTCATCCGCCTTCTCGTCTGTCAGAGACTGAAGTAAGGCTTCAAGCGGGCCCTTAATGGGTCTGCCGAATAAGAGTGTAGCTGGCGGAAATCCTGTGGAAGTATGAGGAGATTCTCTGTAGCCAAATAAAGCTCCAGGAATACAAAGATCCCAATCTTCAGGTTTCACTTGTGCCAGTTTACTTAGCATCATGTTGAGGTTTCCATTAGCACGTTCCACGAGCCCATTTCCGGCCGGAGTATATGGCTTAGTGTGGATGTGTTGGGTCCTCAAGATCTTAACGATCTCATCCATCAACAGGTTTCGGTATGGAGATCCGTTATCCGTCAACACTTGCTGAGGGAATCCCAACCGAGTGAAAATCTGCACGAGGGCTTCTGCGACATGCTTGGCATCTGCGCATGTTAGCGGGATAGCTTCTGCCCATAAAGTGCATGTATCGACTAAGGTCAGGATGAACCTGTTCCTTCTTTTAGTCCTGTCGAAAGGTCCTAAAATGTCGATCACAACCCGTTCGAATGGTGTTCCCACTATTGGCATTTCACCCAAAGAGACTGGGGGTGCCCGTTGCTTGGGTTAGCTTACGTTGGCACTGGGCACAGGATTTGACATATCTGATAATATCAGTATTTACTCCTGGCCACCAATAATGAGTGGTTATACGTTGGTTTGTGGCGTTCTGTCCCATATGTCCGCTAAAGGGAAGAGAGTGCCCCATTTCTAGGATTTGGCTTCTGTACTGTTTCGGTACTAGGAGCTGGTTGTAACCTTGGTCAGGCTTGCCCGTTCTCCGATAAAGTACGCCATCCTCAGAAAAAATGTCCCCGTGCTGTTTGGGTTCCTTAGCCATGGGCAGTTTCCTAAAGCAGGGTGCCAAAGTAGGGTCCTTGTATTGCGCTTCTTTAAGTTCCATGGGTAACAAATTCGGCGCAGGCTCCCGTTCCTTCTTGGTTTGCCCTCTTGTAGTTATTGCTGCCACAATCGGCTCTTCCGGTTTCCCAATACACACGTATCTCCCGCCAAGTATGACTGGGTAGATGGGATCATCCATAACAGCCGCTTTGATCACACCTCTGACAAAATCAGAGTGGATCTCCACCAATGCGATGGGAAGCGCTGTAGGTGCATCACTCTTACGAACTCCACAAAGTTGGACGGTCTCTGCTGTCTCTTGACCGGGTTTGACCAGGTTTCTGGCAACAATGCAATCATAAGAAAGCCCCGTGTCAAATAAGCAAGAAGTTTGAGAACCGTTCAAAATAACAGTACCTCGCGTTGAGGGTCTATCCCCAACAGGTTGGGAATCACTGTCAATAATTCCACCTTGCGAGACTGTTAATAAGCATCCGATGCGTTTCGGCTCGGTGTGCTCCGTCTGATCATATGTCCCGTGCTCGGGGGTTCTCCCTTTGCCACCTTGTCCTTTCTGGCTGCGCTGCCATGTAGGGCGGTCGGGTTGATCAGACTGTTTGGGGTGGTTGGGGTACTTGTTTTTGTAGAACTTGGATTTTTCAGGAGGGGGGTTTTGAGGTCCAGTTTCTCTGTGGTTATTTTGGTTAGAAGCCTGAGAAGATTGCTCTAGGTTATGTTTTCGAAAATGCTCCTCTGTCGGTTTCCGCTTTGTGGCCGGTAGTTCAGCCAGCGCATTGTGATAACGCTCAGACTTTTCTAAAATGTCTTCAAGTTTTTCTGCTCCCTGCTCAGCTAGAAATCTCCGGGTATCTGCAGACAAAGTGTTCTTTATTTGTTCTGTTAAAACAAATTCCTCAAGACCTTCATAGGTAGAGGGGAGCTGTGAAAGCTCAAGGCACTTTGTTAGATATCCCTTTAGACGAGATGAGAACTGGTGAAAAGTTTCAGAATTCTCTTTCCGGCTGTTGCGAAACAGTTGCAAAAATTTGCGAGCGTTCATTTCAAAGCGCTCCAGTAACGCTTTCTTCAACAGATCATAGTTGTCTTGTTGGCTGCTTTCCAGTTTGGCGTAAACATCATACGCAGAACTTTTCAAAGCCTGAGAAAGCTTCACATTCCAACGCGACCTCTCCAAACCGTACAGAGTTGCAATTTTCTCAAATTTTTCTAACCATGTGTCAATCTTCTCATTAGGACAAGGGAAAGACTCTAGCGGAAAAGACATAGCAGTGAGATGAGTAGATTGAGTGTTAGAAGGATCAGTTAAGGAAGAATGAGGAGAAGACTCTCCATTGCTGGAGGTAGAAGCAGCGCCACGACTTTGGAATTCTAGAGTTTTAAGAGCCAGCTCGTGCTGTCTCTGTTTCTCTTTTCTGTCTCTCATCATCTCTTTCCTCATGCTGCATCCTGCGAATTTCCATTTCCTCGTCCATCTTCTTCTGCTGTAATAGACGGTCTTCCGCTTCTTTCCTCTCCGCTGCTTCGTTTTCCTCTTTAGCTTCAGCTGCTTTCCTCTCCGCATCATATCTCTCAAGTTCGTCTCTGACAAATGCTTTCGCTTCCTCTCCTTCCAGTCCCTCCTCTCTCGCTTCGTCCCTGAGGAGTTGTCTAAGCTTTGCCCTCTCGGCCATATTATGTCAGTGACTGAGACTAGTGGAGAAAGAAAATAGGAAAAAGGATACACTGGTTCCTACCACTTTCGAGAAAATAAAATACCAAAAATCAAAAGATGATATATTTAACCCTGGGATACCTCCTCCAAAAATAAAAATCTAACTATCGCTGCTATTAATCGGCAATAAAGCACCTAATGCAAAACACGACTACGCCAACTAAATGGTAGTTAAGATTACTTCTGAAAAATAGGTTGCTACAGTGGAAAAGCAAAATAATTATTGCAAAATTTAAGGAGAAAAATAATCCCTTAATTTTTAATCCACTATAAGTTTCACCCCTGAAGACAGTTAGGGTAAGGGAGGCAATTAATCTGGACAAAAGTCCGAAACGCACTCCTTAGCTTTTGCTCAAACACCTACTTCTTCAAAACCCAGTGAATGTTATACACTCACAAAACTTTACCAGCGTTTAGTATTACAAAATCATTAATTAACATGTATTCCGACAAATCAACCTGTAAACCAAATGTATAATGCTTCTTAATGCTGTGGAAAAAAAAACTTATCAGTTTGTGTGGTCAGCACGCCCGTAAACAGATCGTTAGTCTAGGGGATAAATTATTTTTAAAAGATACAAAACTCACAAGACATCACACTCTTACTCTATATCAGAATAAAGAATCTTAAGTTCAAAATCCAGATAGACGAGTCCACATTTGTCGTACTCGTCTTCCTATTCAAAGTTCAAAAACCGGAAACGAGCAACCATTTGTCGTAGATTTTAGATAGGAGAATTAAGACTTGGGTTGGTCCCTTCTGAATAGGTTGGAATGAGTGATAGTCACAGTGTGAGCTGGTGAAAAAAACAATAGAATTTCCACACGTGAGATGATAGAATGTGATATAGAGGCTGTCTTTGAGAATCGGGATAATCTTCTCTCTCTCACCTATCTTCTACGACCGTTTTTTTAAAGTGTCAGACAGTCTAAACCACAGATATATATTACATAAATCTCTATCTACTCACGGGCACGCACATACACGTGACGACAGTTAAACACACAGACGTGGGAAATCTATAACCATGAATATATATATTATTTGAACGAGCTGACCAACGCACTGATTTAGTTCAAGAGAGATTTTATTATTATCATCTAAAAAAAATCTTCTCACAACACCAAAAATTACATCAAGGAAAAACATATACAAATAGTCATAAAATTCAAGGAAAATGCTACAAGGATGATAGCCCCGTTATGATCTTAGCTCTAGGTTTAGCCCACAGCCCCGTTAAGAGAACAGATGATGGCCCAAAGAGTTATAGATACATAGGGTTGAGTCTAAGAGGTTTCTTTCTTTCTCGTAAATGTATGAACAGAGTTGAATAATCTGATTTAGCCTAAGAAAAAAAAGAAACTCTAGCTTTTGTAACAAATTCTGCAGATTAAAAAAAGTTAAGACAGCAGAAGGGTGACAATAATACACCGGTAAAATAACACTCAGACCTGTGTACCCTCATTCATTCAGCCATGGCCTTTCTCACACATATATACTCACAACTTTGCTCGCTGCCTCTGGGAACATAATAATTCTAGGACCTTCACACAGACCCGAAAAATGCAGTCAGCGACCAAGAAATCCCCAGTTCCAAAAGACGTACTGAACTCTCTGTCTCAGGGAACGATTCCTTGGGTGTTCTAAGTTTTCGAATGTCTGATTAAGTCACATAAAATATTGTCCAGGCACGAAAGTTAGCCGAGCACAATGTCATTAGCTTTGGATTCTAGGATTTAATGAATGTCAGATCGGTGTCTTCTATCAGGCAGGTACTATATTTGGTCACCACAATACTAGTCACAATCTCTGTCGGAATGTTAATGTTATTCTTGTAATATTCTCGCCGCCAGGCAGCATGTACATTTAAATTTGTGGAGCAATATGAACTGGCTCAAAAGCCCAATATATATTTCTAGTCCTTAGAAACCGTTAGTGGGATTGCTATTACTGTCTCTCTCTGATGGCATAAGCACTGTCAGATCAGTGTTACTTGAAACAAAAAAAAACACCCACGTGGTTAAAGATAGGAACTGTCTATGCTTCACACAAATATGTCTCTTTACTAAACGCTGGCAAGTTGGGTACCACCGTTTCACTATATAAAAGAAAGAACACATATCAAATAATTTACATATATGTACTCAATATAACTTACATTTTAAATAGCAAGCCGACCACTTGACTTATAATTAAAACTTCCCGTAAAGTAAGTTATATAAAAATCAATCATCAGGAATTTAGGAATATCTTCGTATTCCGTCAATATTCACTGATGTCGCATCTAGCATTTATAAGTTAGTTATTAAAACAGTTTCGACTGAGTATTTAACAGTTAAATTAAATTCCTTATAGCTACTAGTTTAGTAAGCTAAAGATATAATTTATTATGTATTTCCACTGTAACTCGTCGACTTAGAGAATATAACAAACTATAAATTAAGCACTCTGTTCAAAAGAAACTAGTTAAAATGAAATGAGCGATTTAACGCTTTAACCACTTTCCAAAATACTAGATATCTATATGATATTTACCTCAAACACAGAATACTAAGAACTTTCTACTTCGACCAAACTAAAGGCCATCTCTATTAACAGAGATTATTTAGAAATCGAACGAAGGGTAGTTCTGTCTTACTGCGAAGTTACTGAGTGAAATGCAATAAAGTTTCAAACTAGGGTTAATATCTATTAAACGGACAAAGGGGTCCCAACTATTTCGAAACCACGAAACAGCGCCCGTCTCTCCCCTTCTCTAACACCCTACGTCAGCTTCCCTCATGTCGTAACAGCCATCAGTGCGATTACGCACCTGCGTTAACAAACTGACCGGGAAAAGCGCGTGTCAGTTGCAAATCTCAGACAACCGTCTGAAACTGCGACTATAAGGTGTAAATATTCGCTCCTGCTTAAGCGTTCAGCCCGGAAAACCCGCGCGTGACAGGTGCAAATGTAGACAAAAAGTCTGCTCTATGTCCAGCGAAACGAATTTTTCGCACATTCACGTCTTACCTGCGCGACTGACATCTGATGCAATAAGGTTACTAGTCAGTATGAGAAAGAAAAACGATGATGGGAAAGAAATATATTTTTCGCAACGAGTGATGCGAAAAAATACAGGAAAAACAAGTACGGAAAGATAATAAAATAAAAGGATGCGGGTGAGAGAATAGGAAGAAGATGTAGGCAATTTAATGATCAAAACCCACGTGACAATGGCCTGTATGCACTGGCTGTGTTTCTGCTTATTTTTTTTTTTTATGACACCATTCTAGTTAAAACTGGTTTATTGATGACGTTTGTGCAGTGGTTGTTCTCATGTACTAGTTAATTTTTTTATATGAGACCGTTCTGATTCTAACTGGTTTGTTGACATGTTATATGTATACGGGCAGTTTTTCTATAGCAGCTAATTTGTTATTGACGCCGTTCTTGTTATAACAAGTTTGCTTATGACGTTTTGTGTGTACAAGTTGTGTTCCTATACTTGTGACTTTGTTAATGCTGCTATTCTCGCTATAACCAGTTCTTTGATATACTTTACGGTAGATGTACCGTCTGTGTTCTGTTCCTAGCTACTGATTAGTTCATCGATGCAGAGCTGAAGAGCAAGACAAAAGGAAGACAATGAGCGACAGGTGCAGTCTGATTTTCCACAGGGAACAAGACTTTTGCATTAACTGGTTTTTTGTTGACACTGTATATCAATGTCATTATACGCCGTCTGTGACTCGAATGGAATTTTTTTTTTTTTTTTTTTTTTTTTTACGTCTGGAATACATTCCCATATCCCATCACATGAATTTAGCATTGTCAGCAAGTGATGATGAAGTCTGAACTTTTCCGAGAAAACATTTCTGTTGAGACGATAGATATTAGCATGGGAATAAGCGTACTTTTAACTCTGTGGCTACTTAATTTATAACAAAAAGAAACCAAATTTCATTACGTGACCCGAATATTCTGGGTTCTCCTTTCTCTCTTCTGGCTTTTCTAGTTTGTACTTTATTTGGCGTTATGTGAAATGACAGCTGGAATATGGTAAGCGTGAAACGATGAGGCTAGATGGATTTCTTATTTGTTCCTTTGTCGGGTACAAGCGTTTAATATTGCATCTGGTGCCCCCAGAGACCGACATCACAAAATGGACAATTTTGAGCGGGGATCGTTTCTGAGTGCCATTATTTGTAAGTTAGTTTAACTTTAGATGGAGCTGACCATATTAGCTGATAGTATCTCGCGTCTCTAGGCGGGGGAAAAGGTTCATGAGTCCAGCATCAATTTCTTTTATGAATTTTTGCCAGTTCTGAAGTCTCCGTTTGACGTGGCGTGAAAGAGAAGTGGGCCCATCGCGGTCCCCATGGCTGCTGGGGCTAAATTAATACAGTCGAGGTGATTGACAACTCGCAATTGATCTGGTCTGCCATCTTTCATTTCTCTGAATAAGCGTGGCAGTTCAACCGCAGAAAGTATTGTCTCCCTTTTGTTGACCGTAAAACACAGGATGCCTCTGTGGCCTACATACCCCAGGAACGGATGTCTCTTGGGGTCGGTTGATTCTTCTCAAGTGTTAGAGTGGTTATATAGACACCAACTAGCTCCTGGGCGCTGTGGGAAGAACTTGGCTGTCTAATCACATTTCGTTGACACGGCAGACAAAAGTCCAGCTAGTAGTGAATCAGGCTACGTTATATTTTGAAAGATTCGCTGTTTTGTGCAGAATACTCCAGCAGTACAATTGAATACTTGTATGAGAAACAGTTTTGCGCACTGTTATATGTTTATTTATTTATTTACATATTGTTTTTCATTTGTAGTTGTACATTTTTTAAGCAAGGGACACAATTTACCAACTTTTGCTTTTAGTACATCAGAAGTTCCTTAAATCCAAATCAAGTGTAAAATAGCATTTTTATCTTACTTATTAATTAATTTTCTTTCACACTCGTGTCAAGGTTAATAATTTCTCAGTCCATTTCATTTTTTTTTTTTTTTACATTTCAAATTTATTTGTCCTTTAAAAAAAAAAATAATAATAACGGAGTTAGCATTGCCATTTGGTTGTCCCCCTTAATATCTGCATGCGGACCCAGTTACCTAATAGACTTTTGATAGCCGAACCGTATAAACTTGCGATAGCCACAGCAGAATATGATTGTCATACACAGGATAACCTTTATTCAATCAATTCCTGGAGCCAGGGATTGAATTTCATTCAGTATGATTAATCTTGAAATTATAAGCAATGATCATACATCCTATTTCCAATTACAAGTTCCCCAGCAAAAATTCGCGGTTTGTCTGACAAGTAATCTCAGGGTTGTGATTTCTGCAGCGGGTTCTAAGAAATGGGTCTTACTATTCACGTGATAGATCGTCAGACCTGAGAAGTGACACCCCCACCCCCAAAATCGGATTTCGGGGCGGCGATCTTCCCAGTCATAGCGTCCTGTTTTGTGTACTATGCGGTAATCACCACGCGGTCAATAACGATGAGACGTTTCACGTGCTGTTCTTTGAGATTGTTTTGCGTCTATTAGAAAGTAAATTGGTACAGGAGTTGAGTGCAGTTAGTTTGTTTATTTGTTTCAGTCTTTTTGTTTTGGATATGGTTATGACATCGAGACTAGAATATGATGACAGAAGTAAAATGTGATTTGTGAGTAGTAAGATGGGATTTGTGAGTAGTAAGATGTGATTTATGAATAGTAACATGGGATTTATGAATAGTAACGTGGGATTTGTGAGTAGTAACATGGGATTTGTGAGTAGTAACATGGGATTTATGAATAGTAACATGGGATTTGTGAGTAGTAACATGTGTTTAATCAGAAGTAAGATGTGATTTATGAGTAGTAACATGGGATTTGTGGGTTGTACCACTAGGTCCAGCTTGGAGAGACGGGATAACCAATTGCCTTCCTCGCTGCTTTTGTCTTCACTAATTCTAGAGCAGAGTCAGGCACTTATTTACAGCTTGGTAGACTGGAGCGTGATGCTACCGATTTTCGAACCTGTAACCATTGCTGCGAGTGGTCAGCGCTCTAATCTCTCTGTCAGTCGGACGCGCACATCTAAGTATGCAGTATTAGTAATGATAATTTATTCAGCGAATCTCTTGATTGCTTACAGCCACCCAGACATACCTCCGGGCGATCTTCCAGATGGCTCTTTTTTTCTAAACCCTGTCCCTGCAGATAGATGACATTTAACAAGGCACGGCATGATGACATGAGGGTGGCATATGTATCCAAGAAATGTCATAAGTAATAACAGAACGCCTGTTTCGTGACGTCACCACCAGATCGTGATTAGGCCACTGCACGAAACCGCTGCCGTTGTCGATATCTGCTGACTTAAAACATTGAATGTAGTTCCACACATTTAAAAAAAAAACCACTTTCTATTTTTGGTGTTGGTGGATTAAAGATTCGTTTTAGTTCTTCTCTGCTCTTTGTTCACTGCATTAGCAATCAATACATTCATGCATGCCTCCAATCATTATAAGAGCTGCAGTGAAAATAGCCCTTGTAGAGTCACGATCCAGTCTACCTATCTGTAAATAGGTACCTGACTATGATCTTGAGTTAAGGAAGGCAAAGGCAACGAGAAAAGGAACTGGTCACCCTACCTACCTCATGTAGCTGGAACCTTGTATAGCAAAGTCTCTAACACTTCACTTCTCTAACTCAAGAGCAGAGTCAGGTACCCATTTACAGCTGGGTAGACTGGCGCGTGACGTTACTAGGTTTCACTCCCGGAACCCGGTACTTTTGTCGCAAAAGACCAGCACACTAACCTTGTAGCCAATCAGATGTAGTTTTATTTTTGTTATTGCAAGTCTGTAATGTGCCCGGGCTTGCGTCAGTTATTTTACTCTCACTGAATCACATTCTCTTTTATATTTTGACATTCGCCTTAATATAACCGACGGGTTCTAAATCTAGATTGAGCGGGATGTGCCTAAACGAGACAATAATTCTGGGAAAATAGTTCGCTATGATGTCAGAATTAGTATGCAGCTGTATAAAAACGGAATAAATGGAGGAACACTGTGAGTTAAAAAAAATATTTCACAGACCATAAGGTCTTTTATATTTTTACATGTATCCCAGTTAAATCAGTGGGGGTGCGCATGGTAAAATTCGTAATAAAAAAAAAAATTGCAAACACTGTGAATACAATAAATACTCAGATGAATAATATCTCAAGATTTGCAGGTAATGGTATAGAGTAGAGAATGAGGATATTATTTTAAAAGAATTGAAGGCATTACAAAATCCGCTGGAAGAATAGAACAATGCGAAAGGCTTACATTTTATCAGGATACAGTTCACTTATGGACAAAATATTCTTCCGGCAAGATAGTTGAACTTTTATATCACTAAAAGACCTTACGTAGAAAAAAAAAATGGAACCAGTTAGCTTTATGATGATTAACGACAGACTCAGAAACAACAGTTAAAAAAGCGAAGACAAAAGCAGTCAATCAGCAGATATTCACTAAGGCTATTACCTTACGATGATTTAAAAAAAAAATGAATATTATAAATCTCCAGAGCACGAACAAGCGAAAAAAATATAAGAACTATCTCAAATAGAATGATTGACACTGAGGCAACGGCATAGAAAATATGTGATAGATTTATTAAGCAAAATAAATAAATAAAAAGGGCTTAATTGCAGAAAATGTTTTCAAGAAAGAAGAAAAATCACAAGAGATGAACTCAAAATGGAATTGCCTGAGAATACATATACTGACACAGAATGACAAATTACGGAAATTGAAAATGAGAAGAAAAAAAATTAATGAATAGATAAAAATAAATCAACGTCTACGCGTGATCGATGCAGTGAAGATAACTGGAGAAAAAAAACCAAAATACAATATTTAAACAAAGGTAACGAAATATAAAAGATGCACGCAAAGACAAAGATACACACAAAGTAAAAAAGATAAGGAAATCTGTAAGAGATACACACAGAGATAAATAACGAAATATGTAAAAGATACTCACGATGACAAAGATAACGAAACACATAAAGTTAACGAAATATGGTAAATATACAAACAAAGGCACTGAAGATTAAACAGGGGCACTTACAAACAACCGTAAACTGTGCCAGTTACAAACAACCGTAAAATGTGCCAGTTACTAAAGAATCGTTTGATTTACCACAGCGATCTTTGATGCCAGAAAACGCATATTTTCTATTTGGATACTTTGTTTTGTTTCGTGTTAAAGATTAGATTGCACACGCGTTGTTTAGAGGTCTGTGGGTAGACAAAGAGAGAGAGGAGGAGGGACTTCTGCTGCCTCATTCATGTCTCATGTAATAGGTGACTAATAATAGGTGACTAATAATAGGTGACTAATAATAGGTGACTAATGAGAGATTGTGTAAAGGACTGGCAATCTCATTGTGTAACACAAATTGTTACAGAAACCACCGCTGCACGAGTTTGTTCTTTGACGTAGACTTCCCCGTTTGTTCTCTGACGTAGACTTCCCCGTTTGTTCTTTGACGTAGACTTCCCCGTTTGTTCTTTGACGTAGACTTCCCCGTTTGTTCTTTGACGTAGACTTCCCCGTTTGTTCTTTGACGTAGACTTCCCCCGTTGTTCTTTGACGTAGACTTCCCCCTTTGTTCTTTGACGTAGACTTCCCCCTTTGTTCTTTGACGTAGACTTCCCCCTTTGTTCTTTGACGTAGACTTCCCCCTTTGTTCTTTGACGTAGACTTCCCCCTTTGTTCTTTGACGTAGACTTCCCCCCTTTGTTCTTTTGACGTAGACTCCCCCTGCGTTCTTTGACGTAGACTTCCCCCTTTCTTCTTTGACGTAGACTTCCCCCTTTGTTCTTTGACTAAGACTTACCCCTTTGTTCTTTGACGTAGACTTCCCCGTTTGTTCTTTGACGTAGACTTCCCCGTTTGTTCTTTGACGTAGACTTCCCCCTTTGTTCTTTGACGTAGACTTCCCCGTTTGTTCTTTGACGTAGACTTCCCCCGTTGTTCTTTGACGTAGACTTTCCCCTTTGTTCTTTGACGTAGACTTCCCCCTTTGTTCTTTGACGTAGACTTCCCCCTGTGTTCTTTGACGTAGACTTCCCCCTTTCTTCTTTGACGTTGACTTCCCCCTTTGTTCTTTGGCTAAGACTTCCCCCTTTGTTCTTTGACGTACACTTCCCCCTGTGTTCTTTGACGTAGACTTCCCCCTTTGTTCTTTGACGTAGACTTCCCCCTTTGTTCTTTGACTAAGACTTCCCCCTTTGTTCTTTGACGCAGACTTCCCCCTGTGTTCTTTGACGTAGACCTCCCCTTTGTTCTTTGACGGAGACTTCCCCCTTTGTTCTTTGACGTAGGCTTCCCCCTTGTTCTTTGACGCAGACTTCCCCCTTTGTTCTTTGACGTAGACTTCCCCCTTTGTTCTTTGACTAAGACTTCCCCCTTTTTTTCTTAGACGTAGACTTCCCCCTTTGTTCTTTGACGTAGACTTCCCCCTTTGTTCTTTGACTAAGACTTCCCCCTTGTTCTTTGACGCAGACTTCCCCCTTTGTTCTTTGCCGTAGACTTCCTTAAGGAAGGCATCTGCAGTGGTCGCTGTTTGCTTCATAAAGGGCGAAAAATAGATGATGACGACTGTGACGAAAGATTAGATAACCCCCGTTCAATCCATTCCGAGGCCATCTTGGTTATACAGGCTGTATGTTTATAACGGATGGGATATTTAGGTTATACTGTGTGACTCCTGTTTATGATATTGAACAAATACACGCCAGGACTGCCCGTTCTTTGCCACCCGGTCATGGTCATTCCCTGTCTTATCAAAACCCCTTTCATATGCTAATATTAAAAGACCCATTCAGTTCTTATGATGAAATCTTTGCGAGACAAAAGCACAATCAGCGATTTTTTCTCCCGCCTTGGAGATTTCAGAACAAAATTGCCTTTTGATGCCATCGTCTGGTTTTCTGGAACAATCAGAAGCCAACATTTGTTCCTCACACCTTGTTCTAGTGGTATTTATCTGTCTCGCTCCATCAGTCCTTCACACCTTGTTCTAGTGGTATTTATCTGGCTCGCTGCATCAGTTCTTCACACCTTGTTCTAGTGGTAATTATCTGTCTCGCTCCATCAGTTCCACACACCTTGTTCTAGTGGTATTTATCTGGCTCGCTTCATCAGTTCCACACACTTTGTTCTAGTGGTATTTATCTGGCTCGCTCTATCAGTTCCACACACCTTGTTCTAGTGGTATTTATCTGGCTCGCTCTATCAGTTCCACATACCTTGTTCTAGTGGTATTTATCGGGCTCGCTCTATCAGTTCCTCACACCTTGTTCTGGTGGTATTTATCTGGCTCGCTCTTTCAGTTCCACACACCTTGTTCTAGTGGTACGTTTATCGTTTGTTCTTTGACGGGTCGCTCTGACGTAGGACTTCCCCGTTTGTTTTCGGTAGTTCCCCCCGTTGTTCTATTGACGTTGACTTTCCCCACATACCTTTGTTCCTAGTCTTTGGTAATTTATCTGGCTTGCTCCATCAGTTCTTTGACGTAGACTCACACCCTTGTTTGACGTAGTTCTAGTGGTATTTATCTGGCTCGCTCTATCAGTTCCACACACCTTGTTCTAGTGGTATTTATCTGGCTCGCTCTATCAGTTCCACACACCTTGTTCTAGTGGTATTTATCTGGGTCGCTCTATCAGTTCCACATACCTTGTTCTAGTGGTATTTATCTGGCTCGCTGCATCAGTTCCACACACCTTGTTCTAGTGGTATTTATCTGTCTCGCTCCATCAGTTCCACATACCTTGTTCTAGTGGTATTTATCTGGCTCGCTTCATCAGTTCCACACACCTTGTTCTAGTGGTATTTATCTGGCTCGCTCTATCAGTTCCACACACCTTGTTGTAGTGGTATTTATCTGGCTCGCTCTATCAGTTCCACATACCTTGTTCTAGTGGTATTTATCGGGCTTGCTCTATCAGTTCCTCACACCTTGTTCTGGTGGTATTTATCTGGCTCGCTCTATCAGTTCCACACACCTTGTTCTAGTGGTATTTATCTGGGTCGCTCTATCAGTTCAACATACCTTGTTCTAGTGGTATTTATCTGGCTTGCTCCATCAGTTCCACACACCTTGTTCTAGTGGTATTTATCTGGCTCGCTCTATCAGTTCCACACACCTTGTTCTAGTGGTATTTATCTGGCTCGCTCTATCAGTTCCTCACACCTTGTTCTAGTGGTATTTATCTGGCTCGCTCCATCAGTTCCACACACCTTGTTCTAGTGGTATTTATCTGGCTCGCTCCATCAGTTCCACACACCTTGTTCTAGTGGTATTTATCTGGCTCGCTCTATCAGTTCCTCGCACCTTTTTCTAGTGGCATTTATCTGGCTCGCTCTATCAGTTCCACGCACCTTGTTCTAGTGGTATTTATCTGTCTCGCTCCATCAGTTCCACATACCTTGTTGTAGTGGTATTTATCTGGCTCGCTCCATCAGTCCTTCACACCTTGTTCCAGTGGTATTTGTCTGGCTCGCTCTATCAGTTCCACACTGTCTGGCTTGCTCCATCAGTTCCACAATGGCGATTGAAAGCCTAGATTAAGCCGAAAAGGAGACTGATGAATTATGGTAACCTACCTCGTCGTCTGTCCATTGTTTGTTGAACTTTTTGGGGTTTAACAATTTCTTTTTACAGGCTGGGGTAACCAGCCCCATGCCCAATCTTCCTTAGTATCTTTTTACGATATGCATGGTAGGGAACACTGTCACTATTCTTTGCTCACCTTTCCTCCGCCCCCCCCCCCCCCCTTCCGTAACACACAATGAGAAAACCTGTTGATAGCTTTACCTGCCAATCCCTGCTGTGGAACCCCCGGGTTAGAGAGGTAGCTGAAGACCACGTGGAAAAGAGAACTGGAGGCAGACATGAAGGGAATGAAGAAGACATAGAAAGACCTTGACCTGATGGCACGTGACAGGAAGACTTGGCATATGTTTATTGAAGGTCTATGTTCCTTTGGGAGTTGAAAGAGGAAAGAAGAAGAAAACGTCTTCGTCTCAGGCGACCCGAATCCCTCATCCAATATTGATATTAAAAGATTTCCCAGACAAGGGCACGTGTTGTCCTTTAACCTTTAACTTTATATAGACAATCTTTTTTTTTTTCAGTAGATCAAAAGGTTGTCAAGACTAAACATCTACTGAAGAATAATTATTGTTGTATGTTTGTTAACTGGATATCTACACGAGTTGGGGGCGGGTTGATTATGGGGGTGCTGTCAGAGAGAGAGAGAGAGAGAGAGAGAGGGGAAGAGAGAGAGAGGGAGAGAGAGAGAGAGAGAGAGAGAGAGAGAGAGAGAGAGAAGATGGGCGAGACGGGAGGTGAGGGGGAGGGAAAGTTTTGAGAGAGCAAAGAGCGAGAGTTTGAGAGATAATATAACAAAGTGAAAAGATACTTTGGGCGGGAAACTTGATTATGGATTTTACATTTATATTGAGGCCCCAGAAATGTGACATTTAATTTTCAGAGAGAGAGAGAGAGAGAGAGAGAGAGAGAGAGAGAGAGAGAGAGAGAGAGAGAGAGAGAGAGGGAGGGGAGAGAGAGAGAGAGAGAGAGAGAGAGAGAGAGAGAGAGAGAGGGAGGAGAGAGAGAGAGAGGGGGGGAGAAATGAGAGAGTGAAAGAGGGGCGAGACGGGAGGGAGGGGGAGGGAAAGTTAGGGAGAAAGAGAGGGGTGAGAGAGAAAGAGCGAGAGTTTGAGAGATACTATAGCAAGTGAAAAGTTCCTTATAGCATTGTGCATATTGAGAATTCACGTTGTACTCAGAAACGTTCTACTCGTAGATAAGAATAGAAATAGTCAGGTACTTACTGTCCTTCTTCGTTCCACTCTTGCTGTGAAGCATTTAGGGTAGCGGGGCTGGGGCTTAAGTTAGCGTACTTGATCCAGATGTGTCGTATTGGCCCCTTTCTGTAATGTTGTCTATCCATCCGCCTGTTGGTCTTCCGCAAGCTCGAAAACTCAGATTTATCTACTGAAGTAGGCGCGTAGTGGGTAAATGATCGGGCCTTATTCTCATGAGATGGCCAAATCACTTAATTGTCTGTCTGCCTACATACTTGATGCACGCTGTAGTTGCTATATGCGTGCTCCTCATTCTTCTATGAGCAGACATATGAACACTGAAGCAGTCGCACGAAAGAAAAGTCCAAGCAACGGAAATAAACGGGTGAACTGGTCCATGTTTGAAAGGAAATAGAAACAAAAAATGTTTGGGAACAAAATAAAAACGAGGAATAAAAATAAAATGTAAAAATATCATTAATCATTATCATCATTTTCATTTGCGCTCCCCACAAAGCATGGAGCCACCAATGCAGCTAGCCCCCCCCCCCCCCCCGAAGTAGCTGGTACCAAGCATTCACACGGTTTTGCAGCATTGGGTTCTGTGACAATTTGTTTGACATGATGAGGCTGCCAGACCCATCCACAACCTCATATTAGTCGGCTTGTACGACTTGCCGGTGGGTGCAGTAGACCTGCTCTTTGTTTGTCTACTCAGAGATCCCCGGGAATTACACGGACCTGGGTTAGGGATTTACTGCTGACAAAATGTAAGGAAAGATAAGAGATGGGCAGAACTAGTATGTTGGAGTTAGCATCATCGCAAGAAACAGACAGTGCTGAAGATTCATATCAGCCATCATCAAATGTGAGAGACAAAATTAAGTACAGTCTATAATACTTGATCTTGCCAGTGCGAACAATTACACCCATATAGATTCAACATTAACTCGAGTGAGTTTCTCTGAACATTACATTTCAAGAAACCACATCAAACATCTGAAATACCTTGAAATCCCACCCCGTGGAACTTTTGATCGCTGGTATTTAACTAAAATACGAGGCCATTACCCGACAAGTGGTTACCAACAAGTTAAATATTTGCAGACGATGAATTTACCTGTCTAATTTGTGTAGCGACATTGATTGCGCTCAAGACGCCAGCATCTCCTTTGTTCTTGTTCTCTGGGTCTCCAGCATACTTTTCCTCAAGACACGGAGTTAAAATTCGTTTTTACGAGCCTATTGATTTACTTTATGATAACCAGTATAGATTTTCTTGCCATTTCTTGTTAGTCAGCGCGGAACCGGTTTCATATTGTGGAGCTACGATGTTCCTTACGTGGTTTTAGGGTCTTGGAGAATTATGTTCCCCAAGCCACGGAGTCGGTTGAAGATCGAATCCACACCTTTCATTTCGTTTGTTTGTTGAAAAGTAGAAAATCAATGACGCGGCTTCTGACTTCATCCAAGCCATGTTTTTACTCATAGGAGCTGAAATTGAGCGTCCCATTGGTAGAGTGATTAGAGCGCTGGCCTCTCGCAGCAAAGGTCCCGATTTCGAAATGCGATTGCGTCACGCTACAGTCTCTTGATCAGTTCCCATCCCCACATCGAAGGTCAGCTGCAGATGGGTACCTAACTCTGCTCTTGAGTTAGGAAAAGCAAAGGCAGCGAGGAGAGAAAGAGGTCAACCAACCTCTCAAAGCTGGACCTAGTATAGTGGAGTTTACAACACTTCACTCCCCTTCGGCAGTATATGCTTTGGGACTACCTTTACCTTTGTCTTGACCTTATTGCCCTTCACGACCTTTCCACTTTAGGTTCATGATACTTCTCGCCTCTTCGTCTTTAAGCGCCATGGTAGGTGTCATGAGTGATCATGTCTCCACAACTTTCTGTCTCCAATAATTGTTATGAGTTCTATTGTTGACTTCTGTCCGTGCAACGATATTAGACTGCCCACTATCTTATCTCTTTGTCGCCCACTATCTTATCTCTTTGTCGCCCACTATCTTATCTCTTTGTCGTCCACTATCTCGCTTTCCTTCAATTTTTCTGTCACAATATAGTTCAGCCTTGCGCTTCACATAACATGCTTCATTCCTTCTAAATTTAAATAATACCCTTCTCGCTTCGCAATTTTTAAATCCGTAATTAGAGTTACCAGACTTACGACAAAAGGAGGACATGTCCTCTTTTTGTACACTCTCGTTCTCCATCCAGGAGAGATTGCAGAAAAACGTTATTTTGTCCGGTTTTCCCACTGATCATTAAAATGTCCGGTTTTCCCACTGATCATTAAAATGTCCGGTTTTCTCACTGATCGTTAAAATGTCCGGAGGGGTCTCCGATGAGACAAAGAAAGAATAGGACTATTGCTCACGGTAGTATGTCGTACACGGTGGTATGTCGCACACGATGGTATGTCGTACACGGTGATATGTCGCACACGATGGTATGTCGTACACGGTAGTATGTCGTACACGGTGGTATGTCGTACACGGCGGCATGTCCTACACGGCGGCATGTCCTACACGGTGGCTAATATGAGGATTGGCAACTCATCGTATAAAACCATTTGCTACAGAAACCACTGGTGCAAGAGCATAATAATTCTTGATGCATGATTCCCACAAGAGGACCAGCTGTAGTGGTGACTACCGTGCTACACACGGCGCGAAAAGGAAAATAATGAAGGCGATGAATTCAATAATTTTCTGTTAGTTGTTCTTGTTAGTTGTTGTTGTTAGTTGTTGTTAGTGTTGTTGTTAGTGTTGTTGTTAGTTGTTGTTGTTAGTTGTTGTTGTTAGTGTTGTTGTTAGTTGTTGTTAGTTGTTCTTGTTAGTTGTTGTTAGTGTTGTTGTTAGTGTTGTTGTTAGTTGTTGTTGTTAGTGTTGTTGTTAGTGTTGTTGTTAGTTGTTGTTGTTAGTGTTGTTGTTAGTTGTTATTAGTGTTGTTGTTAGTTGTTGTTAGTGTTGTTGTTAGTTGTTGTTAGTGTTGTTGTTAGTTGTTGTTGTTAGTTGTTGTTGTTAGTGTTGTTGTTAGTTGTTGTTGTTAGTGTTGTTGTTAGTTGTTATTAGTGTTGTTGTTAGTTGTTGTTAGTGTTGTTGTTAGTTGTTGTTAGTGTTGTTGTTAGTGTTGTTGTTAGTTGTTGTTGTTAGTGTTGTTGTTAGTTGTTGTTAGTTGTTCTTGTTAGTTGTTGTTAGTGTTGTTGTTAGTGTTGTTGTTGTTAGTGTTGTTGTTAGTGTTGTTGTTAGTTGTTGTTAGTTGTTCTTGTTAGTTGTTGTTAGTGTTGTTGTTAGTGTTGTTGTTAGTGTTGTTGTTAGTGTTGTTGTTAGTGTTGTTGTTAGTTGTTGTTAGTGTTGTTGTTAGTTGTTGTTAGTGTTGTTGTTAGTTGTTGTTAGTGTTGTTGTTAGTTGTTGTTAGTGTTGTTGTTAGTGTTGTTGTTAGTGTTGTTGTTAGTGTTGTTGTTAGTGTTGTTGTTAGTTGTTGTTGTTAGTGTTGTTGTTAGTTGTTATTAGTGTTGTTGTTAGTTGTTGTTAGTGTTGTTGTTAGTTGTTGTTAGTGTTGTTGTTAGTGTTGTTGTTAGTTGTTGTTAGTGTTGTTGTTAGTTGTTGTTAGTGTTGTTGTTAGTTGTTGTTAGTGTTGTTGTTAGTGGTTGTTAGTGTTGTTGTTAGTGTTGTTGTTAGTTGTTGTTAGTTGTTGTTAGTGTTGTTGTTAGTTGTTGTTAGTATTGTTGTTAGTGTTGTTGTTAGTTGTTGTTAGTGTTGTTGTTAGTTGTTGTTAGTGTTGTTGTTAGTTGTTGTTAGTGTTGTTGTTAGTGTTGTTGTTAGTTGTTCTTGTTAGTTGTTGTTAGTTGTTAGTGTTGTTGTTAGTTGTTGTTAGTTGTATTGTTGTTAGTTGTTGTTAGTGTTGTTGTTAGTTGTTGTTAGTGTTGTTGTTAGTTGTTGTTAGTGTTGTTGTTAGTTGTTGTTAGTTGTTGTTAGTTGTTGTTAGTGTTGTTGTTAGTTGTTGTTGTTAGTGTTGTTGTTAGTGTTGTTGTTAGTGTTGTTGTTAGTTGTTGTTAGTGTTGTTGTTAGTGTTGTTGTTAGTTGTTGTTGTTAGTGTTGTTGTTAGTGTTGTTGTTAGTTGTTGTTAGTGTTGTTGTTAGTTGTTGTTAGTGTTGTTGTTAGTTGTTGTTAGTGTTGTTGTTAGTTGTTGTTAGTGTTGTTGTTAGTTGTTGTTAGTGTTGTTGTTAGTTGTTGTTAGTGTTGTTGTTAGTTGTTGTTAGTGTTGTTGTTAGTTGTTGTTAGTGTTGTTGTTAGTTGTTGTTAGTTGTTGTTAGTATTGTTGTTAGTGTTGTTGTTAGTTGTTGTTAGTGTCGCTGTTAGTGTTGTTGTTAGTATTGTTGTTAGTATTGTTGTTAGTATTGTTGTTAGTTGTTGTTAGTATTGTTGTTAGTATTGTTGTTAGTATTGTTGTTAGTATTGTTGTTAGTATTGTTGTTAGTATTGTTGTTAGTATTGTTGTTAGTTGTTGTTAGTATTGTTGTTAGTATTGTTGTTAGTTGTTGTTAGTATTGTTGTTAGTATTGTTGTTAGTATTGTTGTTAGTATTGTTGTTAGTATTGTTGTTAGTATTGTTGTTAGTATTGTTGTTAGTATTGTTGTTAGTATTGTTGTTAGTATTGTTGTTAGTATTGTTGTTAGTATTGTTGTTAGTATTGTTGTTAGTTGTTGTTAGTATTGTTGTTAGTATTGTTGTTAGTATTGTTGTTAGTTGTTGTTAGTATTGTTGTTAGTTGTTGTTAGTATTGTTGTTAGTTGTTGTTAGTATTGTTGTTAGTTGTTGTTAGTATTGTTGTTAGTTGTTGTTAGTATTGTTGTTAGTATTGTTGTTAGTATTGTTGTTAGTTGTTGTTAGTATTGTTGTTAGTTGTTGTTAGTGTTGTTGTTAGTATTGTTGTTAGTATTGTTGTTAGTTGTTGTTAGTATTGTTGTTAGTATTGTTGTTAGTATTGTTGTTAGTTGTTGTTAGTATTGTTGTTAGTTGTTGTTAGTATTGTTGTTAGTATTGTTGTTAGTATTGTTGTTAGTATTGTTGTTAGTATTGTTGTTAGTTGTTGTTAGTATTGTTGTTAGTATTGTTAGTATTGTTGTTAGTTGTTGTTAGTGTTGTTGTTAGTATTGTTGTTAGTATTGTTGTTAGTGTTGTTGTTAGTATTGTTGTTAGTATTGTTGTTAGTATTGTTGTTAGTATTGTTGTTAGTATTGTTGTTAGTATTGTTGTTAGTATTGTTGTTAGTGTTGTTGTTAGTTGTTGTTAGTATTGTTGTTAGTGTTGTTGTTAGTATTGTTGTTAGTTGTTGTTAGTATTGTTGTTAGTATTGTTGTTAGTTGTTGTTAGTATTGTTGTTAGTTGTTGTTAGTATTGTTGTTAGTATTGTTGTTAGTTGTTGTTAGTTGTTGTTAGTATTGTTGTTAGTATTGTTGTTAGTTGTTGTTAGTATTGTTGTTAGTTGTTGTTAGTGTTGTTGTTAGTTGTTGTTAGTGTTGTTGTTAGTGTTGTTGTTAGTTGTTGTTAGTATTGTTGTTAGTATTGTTGTTAGTTGTTGTTAGTATTGTTGTTAGTATTGTTGTTAGTATTGTTGTTAGTGTTGTTGTTAGTGTTATTGTTAGTATTGTTGTTAGTATTGTTGTTAGTATTGTTGTTAGTATTGTTGTTAGTATTGTTGTTAGTATTGTTGTTAGTATTGTTGTTAGTATTGTTGTTAGTTGTTGTTAGTGTTGTTGTTAGTGTTGTTGTTAGTATTGTTGTTAGTATTGTTGTTAGTATTGTTGTTAGTATTGTTGTTAGTATTGTTGTTAGTATTGTTGTTAGTATTGTTGTTAGTATTGTTGTTAGTATTGTTGTTAGTATTGTTGTTAGTATTGTTCTAAAAGTAAGTTAGTATTGTTGTTTTAGTAATGTTGTTAGTAGTGTTCGTTAGTGGATTGTTGTTAGTATTGTTGTTAGTAGACAGTGTTAGTTAGTATTGTTGTTAGTATTGTTGTTTACGTATTGTTGTTAGTTTAAATGTTTATTATTGTTGTTAGTATTGTTGTTAGTATTGTTGTTAGTATTGTTGTTAGTAGTGTTGTTAGTAGTGTTGTTAGTAGTGTTGTTAGTATTGTTGTTAGTATTGTTGTTAGTATTGTTGTTAGTATTGTTGTTAGTATTGTTGTTAGTTGTTGTTAGTTGTTGTTAGTGTTTTTGTTAGTATTGTTGTTAGTATTGTTGTTAGTATTGTTGTTAGTATTGTTGTTAGTGTTGTTGTTAGTGTTGTTGTTAGTATTGTTGTTAGTGTTGTTGTTAGTATTGTTGTTAGTATTGTTGTTAGTATTGTTGTTAGTTGTTGTTAGTATTGTTGTTAGTATTGTTGTTAGTGTTATTGTTAGTATTGTTGTTAGTTGTTGTTAGTATTGTTGTTAGTATTGTTGTTAGTATTGTTGTTAGTATTGTGAACTCCGCCCATGCCGGTCCCAAGCCCGGATGAAAAAGGAGGAGGGCGGCCTGCATGGAGGCCGTAAGGAGGCAGCCCCTCCACCATGCAAAGGCACAACAGGCCAATCACCTGTTTGTCTTAAACTATGATTGCGAGAGATGCAGGAGAGAGGGCCGGACTGGTTCTGGGGGCGACGAACTGGAACGGACTACGGACTACGACTTGTGGGGCTTGGGGCGCAGGAAGTGTGGATGGGAGGGAAGGGGAGCTGGTGGAGGGGATGGGGAGGGCGAGGCTGGAGTTCCTGGCTATGGCGGAGGCGAAGGGGGGAGGACGGGGGGTCATGGGTCTCGATGGCGGCACGTTGCTCTACAGTGGTGTGCCCATGTCTGAAGGGGCTGGGGGGGGGCGTGGGTTGCATTGTGGCCCAAGATCAGGGAGATGGTGTCGGGGGATGGGGCTTTGTCTCGGGGCGCATTGTGGTTGTGAAGCTGGGGGAGGGAGAGGCCGTGGTCGGCCTGGTCATGGTGTGTGGGCCGGGTGGGGATGGGGGAGCGGAGGTCGGGGAGGAATTCTTCGAGCTGCTTCGGGGGACAGTGGATGACTGCCTGGGTGAAGTTGTCATGCTCGGAGATTTTGGTGCCAGAGTTGGGGGTGGCCGTGCTGGATGGGGTGGCGTTGTCGGAGGGTGTGGAGAGGGTGCTCTCGGTGGCAGTGGAGGGCGACTCCTTGGATTCTGCAGTGGGCGGGGTCTGATCGTTGCAAACACGGGGTTCCCCCGTGGGCGCATGCATGCGTGCACTGGATGTGGGCCAACCGGGAGTGAGAGGTCGGTGATCGACTGTGCCATTGTTCGGAGAGGCTCATTCGGATATGTCCGAGGTGCAAGAGTCTGGGGGGGGGGGGCCGGAGATTGGAGGTGGTCACTGCCTGCTAACAATCAAACGAACAACTGGGGGAGTTGCTCAGCCTGGGGGCTGCCCGACATCGCGCGGGAGGCCGGGTGAACGAGCAGGAGAGGTGAGCGTTGGGACCTACAGGCTGAGAGAGCCAGAGGTTAAGACCAGATGTCGGGGGCTTGTTGCTACAGCGGTGAGCAACACAGAAGAACGACCTGATGACTTGGAAACCCTCTGGAATAAATTCAGGGATATCATGGGGACGGCTGCTGCGGAGGCGTGCGGTGAGGTCCGACTTGGGAACCGGAGAGGGAGGGCGCCTTGGTGGACGGAGGAAGTCGGGGAGAAAGTGGGAGAGAGGGGGATGGCATGGAAACAGTGCTTGGGAGCTGGAGGCACAACAGGACGGGTGGAAAAATATATTTAGAGAGTGTGTGATGCTCAGAACGGGGGCGGAGAACGGGGTGCTGGCGGCGGGGCAGAGGTCCTGGGAGGAATTTGGAGAAAAGCTGGAGAGGGATGCACGGGAAGGCCAGAGATTGTTCTATGGGACCCTAGGGAACATGGGGAGGGAGGAGCAATGCCCTCTCGGGTTTATAAAGGACAAGCAAGGCGGATTGCTTGCTGCCCCGAGGGAAGTAGTGGAAAGATGGAAAGAGTGTTTCTCGGGGCTCCTGGATGTTGAGCATGGTGAAGCAGCAGAGGTGATGGCCACTGGCACGGGGGAGAGGACCAGTGATGGTGGGGATGACATGGGGATGGAAGGGCTGGGGGCAGCACTGGAGGGGATCAGGATGGGCAAAGCAGCAGGGCATGATGGTATAACACCAGAAATGGTTAAGTACATGGGAGCATCGGGCGACCTATTACTCTTAAAGGTCCTACGGGCAGCGTGGTGCAACGGGGCCGTGCCGGGGGATTGGGAGATTGCCATCATGGCACCGATTTTCAAAAGGGGTGACGGTCGACGGTGTGGAAACCATGGAGGCGTGTCCCTTCTCGGTGTCCCTGGTGGGGTCTGCTCTGGAGTCCTGGAGCGGAGACTCCGACGCCTGGCTGGGCCACGGTTGGATGGGGTCCAGTGCGGATTCCGAGCGGACCGAGGTGCTCGGGACCTGGTCTTCGCACTCAGACGGCTGGGTGAGGGGGCCCTTGGGTGTGGGAGTGAGATCCATCTTTGTTTCATGGATCTGGAGGGGGCGTTTGACAGGGTCCCCTGGAGCAAACTTTGGGACTGTTTGGCAGGGGGGAATATTCCGGCACCTCTGATTCATGCTATGCAGAGCTTCTGCAGGTCTTGCAGAAATTGTGTGAGGACAGCGGGCCATGGGTCAGGGGAGTTCGGGACCACCGCTGGTGTGGGACGGGGTGATGTCCTGTCACCTTGTCTTTTCGTGCTCCTCGTGGGCGATGTCGTCGGGGCATGTAGGGAGAGAGCGGGAGAGTGTTCGGTGGGGTGCTGGAGGATGGGACAGGTCTGTGTTTCGGAGCTGGCGTTTGCTGATGGTGTTGCCCTGATTGCTGGATCGGAGGCGCGTCTCCGGTCCGGCCTGCGGGTCTGGAGGGGGGGGGGGGGGGGCGAGGGGGGTGGGGGGGGCGGGGGGGGGGGGGGCGGGGGGGGGGGGGGGGGGGCTGGAGGGGAGAGGGATGGTCGTAGGCAGCTCTGGAACAGGGTCCATGGTGGTGTCACGAGAGAGAGAGGACGTCGGATTGGGCTGGGGGAGCGGGTCCTGGAGCAGGTCGACCACTTTAGATGCCTCGGAGCTGTAGCGGACCGAGGGGTGGGCATCGGGGGGGAGTTGGCCGCTCGGGGGACGGCGGCTGGGAGACTTTTTCGGGCCATGGGTCGAGGATTCCTCGGCGGGAGAGAGGTTGGTGGGAGGGCGAGGATGGCTGTATGCCGCTCCACCTATGTCCCAGTTTTGACATATGGAGGCGAGTCGTGGGCAATGACTACAACCCACAAAAGCCAGATCCAAACCTCAGAAATGAGGTATCTGAGGAAAGTGGTTGAAGTAACAAGAAGAGACATGGTCCGCAACCAGACGATACGTCAAGGCCTGAAATCCCACCCGCTGCAGACCCAAATAGAACAGTCCCAACTAAGATGGTTTGGCCATGTCTGCAGAATGGGAGAAGATCGGCTACCACGACAAGCATGGGAAACAAAGAGCCAGGGATCCAGACCTCCAGGACGACCCAGAGTTCGCTGGGAGGACAACATTGGACAATCTTTGAAGGACCGAGGACTAGAATGGAACCAGGCCAGGAAGAAGACAGCTGATAGAATGGTCTGGCGCTCTCTCTTCCAAACCTCTACACCTCACGGTAGAAGGGGGAACGAACTAAAATGGTTGAATATGAACAAAATGTCAATAAACTTCTTCAAACGAACATTCCAACAGGTATCGTTGCATTGGGTGAACTGGGTAAGTGTTGGCAGCACACAAGTCGGTGTTTACTGTACATGTATTTTATTGACGTGACACCAACGAAGTGGAACAAGACAATCATAGTTACAGATGTGAAGATCATACGTTAAAATGTTAATATCACTGTTAAAAGTTGTTGTAGATTCTCTAACAGTTAAGTTCTCTTATTCCAGTGACTAAGGATCACTTCCATTTCATATAACAGACATGGTAATTAACGTCCATTGACCTTCTCCCAAGGACGTTTATTAAGGCAAACGGATTCATTCTCACGGAGCAATAATTTATATCATACTTGTAAGCATCCCAGACTTTGTTGTAAAATTCTTGGATAGCATATCCAATCCAAACAAAAGGCAGATATAACAATACAACCAAGTTAGTGTTTCATCTTGGCTAACCTCTCGGTATCCATACCACGACTTTGGCATAGGTAAAACGGCATATTAAACATGTGAAGCATATATCTATATTCATTAACTTGATTCCACATATGGATTCTCCCTCTACAAAAGATTCCAAAGGCTATCGACTCCGTGTGTCCAATTCTAGGAATGTCATCTCCGATGAATTCCCGCTAGACCATTAATAGGAGCGGCCTGATACTTTAATTTACATAATTAAACTTGCCATACGAAATGGGGCGACACTTACTTCAGACATCCACTATTGGCTTCGCCATGAAGACCAATAGATACGAATACAACTGCTGGCTTCTTCAAATCTGCCAGGAATCAAATAATAACACTGCGGACATAAAATGTCGTCCGAGCTGCCCCTATCATGACGTCACAATATACTCAACTAGGTTACACGTGCGTCCAAAGCAACTCACACAGCATTGTGCACGTCAGTGCGTGAATCAATCGAACGCACAAACAATATAACTACATAAAACTGGTGCGTACATTTGGCAGGACCGAAGACTACCCCCTTAGGTAATAAATGTACGTAACAGCTCCCTTATTACCTCCCCTTAAAAAAATTAATCCCATTAATTTTTTTCGAACTAATTACTCGAGAGAGGTGAGTCAAAACTACAACAAGATTTATGACATGCATAAAATTATATCATATTAAGAAAAGAATATTGACTTGAAATTAATAGAACTAAATGACAGTATGCATTAAAGCACACATCCACCATCGACCTACTTTGGAACGATGTGGTAATATTCGAAGTAAAAAGAAGTTGAAAAAATGAAAATGAAAATGAAAAATCAACAAAAAAGATGATAATAAAATTCAACTAAGTTTTCAACAAAATTTGAAACATATGATTTCAAAAATGAAAATGAACAGCAACACTGATGATAATCAATGATAAAAGAATCAGTGAAACAGAAAATTTTGAAATACAATGTGCAAAAATGAAGCAATGCAAAATTAAACACTTTAAGAAGCAACGCACTTACTGATATCTAGCACTAGTAAGTTTGACTAGTTATCTAAAAGTAAAATCTCATGTAGTGGGATACGTGACTACACGTATTGCGAGACACTAATAAAGTTAGTAGATGTGTGATTTATAAACAATCAAATTGATTAAATTGAATTAATCTAATTCTAGTATTTAATTACACATAAGTAAATAACTAGTAATTTATTCTAAGTAATTCTAATTTCAGTCATTGTGAATATTCGTTCAGAACTATTTAGAGTCAACAAGAATAGGTTCCTAATGTTCCATGCACGAAATAAGTTAACGAACACGATATGTAGTGTAATATGTTCCATAACACTAATGAATGTCTATTTGTCGTTTTTACCAATGTTTCCATACTAAAAAAAAATGTTACTTTAATATCACTGTTCCCGTTCTAATAAAACGTTACTTCACAAGAAATAATGTTATAATCCATACGTAAGTATATTCTGAAAGTTATATATATACGAATACTGTAGAGCTACACATAGTATTCACAGATGTACAATTAACGACACTGTACAAAGTTATTCATGTTTCGGTGAGGACGTTTCTCGATCCAAAAGTAGTTTAGTTTCACCAAGTTCACTAGGGCATCTTGAAAGACAGTCTGCAAATACATTCTGCACTCCAGGAATAGCACGTATCTCAAAGTGGAATGGCTGGAGAGCTATAGCGTAACGCGCTGACTTTGATGACTTAACGTTTCCAGTATTCAATGCCGTAAGAGCTTTCTGGTCAGACTCCACCACAAAGTGTGAGCCGAGCAGGTAACGTTCCAGTTTTGTGATTGACCATACAAGAGCAAGGAGCTCTTTATCGAGAACGGAGTACTTCATTTCACTCGTCGTAAGCTTTCTGGATACGTACATAACAGGAAATAAGGTACCTCCGTATTCTTGCATCAAAACTGCCGCGATAGCGTAGGAAGAAGCATCACTGCGAAGAACAAAGGTGAGATCTTTGTTAGGCAACCTTAAAAAAGGCTTATTTGAAAAAATTTGTTTTATATAGTCTAACGCCGTTTGGTGATCCTGCGACCACTTTATTACATTAGGTGTGCCTTTCTTCAGTAACGAAGAAAGAGGTGCAGTTATAGTAGACAAATGAGGGATGAATTTAGAATAGAACTGTATTAGTCCTAAGAGTGACCTCACTTGTTTTTTTGTCTTAGGTGCTGAGATGTTTAAAATTTTAGAGACGTTACTGTCTTCTGTATATATTAAACCGCGACCTATACGGTGACCAAGAAATGAGATGTCATGAAAACCGACAAAAGCCTTTGAAGGTTTTGCTGTTAAGTTGTAATCCCGTAAGGTAGAAAGTAAAGATTTTAAACCCTGAATATGTTCATCCCAAGAGTCACTGAAAAGACAGATGTCATCTATATAAGTAATGACATCGGGACGATGAGACAATATGCGGCGCATCATGCGTACAAAGGTAGCTGGCGCATTCATTAACCCGAATGGCATAAAATTCCATTGAAAAAGTTCATGAGAACTAGAAAAAGAACAAATGACTATTACAAGAAAGAAATGATGACTGCATAGGCTGAGTCATCAAAGAATGTGATATCAAAATTCAATATAGTAGGTTACTATCTGCGTGACGCAGAATCAGGTACTAATCGTAACCTGAGGGAATGGTGGTGAAAATACACACCATTGTCCCGCTCGATAGCCATGCGAGCATCTCTATTGGTCCTAAAAGTTACCACGGCGTCACCATACCTGTTAGTGATATGAGGTAACAGACGCACGAACCTAACGTCCGCCGTGTGGTTGAGAAAATCTCCTAGTGCCTGCCAAGTAGTTCGTTGTGGCAGATTTTGCACAAGGATGGTGCGAGAAGATGCACCTCTACCAATATAAGTGGTACCATTATCACAAGAGTGGGAGTAAGGTTGATGAGTAACCTTAGTCCTTTGAGGTAAATTACAATATTTATTATTTCTACATGTAGAATTATTGTTCTTAAATGTACCATACCCCTGTAATTGAGTATTATTACTTATGCCAGACAAAGGTGTAGGTGTACGGCATGTCGTAGACACCTGCTTGCTAGGCAAAGTTAAAACCTTATTGACAACCTTATTGGTTTTAGTTTTCTCACCTGAGTTACAACTATTATTTTTATTAGGAACATCCTTTCCTTTTTTTACAAACTTAACCTTTTTCTTACGATCAGTTGACTGCTGATCAATTCGAGGGAAGGTATATGACTTACTAGTCTTTACAGGTTGCGTTAAAACCTTAATATCATTCTTAAGAATGGAAGCATGTCGTAAAGGTTGTAATCCATTAGCCACAGTGGCGTAATGAACCATGGAATCATTTTCACTACTAGATTCCGATACATTAGCATTACCCAATATGTTAATAGCATGTGCATGTGACACAACTCTAGGTATAGACTTAAATGCATAGGCATCCTGTATATGCTGCTTTTCCCATTCAGCAATTTGCTGTGGGGTACATTCCTTTATATCATGTATGCGACCAAGTATTACATCACAGATTGGGTTTGGAAGAAGACATGCTTGGATCTGTCCTGAAAAAAATGGAGTATGAAGTGTTATAATGGCTGTGGGGAATGTTTCCACAGTTCCGCCAAACGTGACACATTTCACAACCCTGCCCGTCGCACAACTAGGGTCGATCAGCGAAGTCCGGACGCCAACAGTACTGGAGCCTGAATCGAATAAAAGAGAGCATGGAATGCCATTTAAAAAACCCTTATTTAATTTAAGGCTTCCTGTTCCATAGTCAGTAGCTGACGTGGCCGTACAAGCCGCTGGTAGGCTTGGTATACTTTGCCCGCGTCGCAGCGTCGTGATCGCCTTGGGCTGGAATGGGGTATTACTCTCATCACAAGACTTGACCTGTTTGAAATCCAGAGAACATGACATAGCACTATGTGCATTAACATTATTATCCTGTCCTTGTTTGAATGTGTATCACTCAAAGCAACATTAGAGTGTTGTCGTGGCTGGTTCGAAGATCTATATCTTCGTAGCGATCGATTTTGGTTATTATCCCCAAAATTGCTAGTATTTGCATTTTTGTTTACGTTAAAATCACGGTTAGTATGACCATTACCATTGTGCCATTGACCATACTGTCTATTTTGATAACCTTGTCTGTTTTTGAAAGATTGTGATTTAAATTTCCCATTATGATAATAATTATTGCTTTGATTATTTCCAAAATTATTCTGATGAAAATCTCGTGATCTGTGAGATTGGCTAGAAGATACATTATACTGAGAAGTTTGACAAAATTGTTTCCCTTTAAAAGAATGGCAATTCTTGTTATTTCCCTTTCTGACTTTTCTATCTCTAAGATTCATTATCAATTTTTTTTGTTTTTCCGCTTCTATTTTCTGTTGAATTTTATTATCTTCAGATTCTAGTTTCAAATCTACATAATCTGACATTAACTTCTCATAATTCCTTTTGACTTGTTCTAGCTCTCTAGCAATCCCATTCATAATATTTAAATCTTTAACTTCGAGTTCTGCAGCAGCAGTTTGAGTTAGATGTTCAACATCGATAGTGTGTTTCCTGACATGTTCTTTATTAATGGCCTTTTCTTTTTCAAGTGCCTCAATGGCATTTTGATGGCTAATCGTAAGTTCCTCAACCCTTAATTTCAAAAGAGGAATCTCAGATGTCAGTTCTTGAATCTGAGCCAAATGAGCATGACAGTCTGTCTTTATAGTCACATTTAACTTATCAAATTCTCCAATGACCTTATTCTGCTTGTCAAGTAATATTTTAACTGAGCGTACTTCATTCTCTAACTCATTTTTCTCCATGAGTAATTTTTCAATATTTATCTGTTTTTCCTGAGACACTTTCTCCTGTTGACATAGAAGATTCCTGAGCTCTTGATCAGTCAAATCAAGATTTGCTACTTTTTTTTTCAAAAATTTTATGTTCTGTTCATTTAATAAATCCTTGATCCTTTCTGCTTCATTAAATGTGTAGTCTGTCTCAACAGCAATAGCCAACATGCGCTTGAACCCGTTGACTAGTGAGTGTGTGACAGAGACAACTGTTGGGTAGCCAACACCCTTTTCCTGGAGTAGCTTCTTAATTTTTTCTTCTTCTATGAATTCTCTGAGCTTCTCTTTATACAAACCACGGGATTTCCCTAGATTAATGAGGTACTGTACATGAGATACCATAAACATCTGAGCCGTGGCATGTTCAACAACTGCAAAAGCTGTTGCCTCATCAGGAGTCATACCAAGGGATTTAGCTTGGGACATAAAATATTCCCAGGTAGACATTATGTAATAATACTACTTAAAAGTGTTACTACAACTAGTGGTCCTCGTTCCTGTCCTTAGAACGGTATAATGTTATCATATAATTATTAAATATGTTATTAATCAATAAATTTATGTAATCAAATGTCATGAAATGAACAACGAGAAAGACAATAGAAACATAACCGACAAGACATGATAAAATGGACGGGTGAACACAATCGTAGAAATCAAAAAAAATAAAATGTATAACTAAAATAGAATATCGTAAAAAATATACGACGATAACTACGATCAGATAGTTAACAAGACAATAGACAACACAGTGTAAAAACAATGGTTTTGTAAAAAACTAAACGACAGGAAAGGTGAGATGGACAATAATCACAAACAAAATACATCATGAAAATAAGGTACGATTAAAAAGAACTATGAGAACAACAAGTAAAACTTGACGAAACAGCTAGAACAGATAGGTGTTACAGACCACCAAACACAGTGGACCTAGAATCCTTCTACGCTCACGCGTAGGAACATTCCACTGCGGGAAGTCTGCAAAATAATGTCCTACAGAACGTCTGACGAAGAGCCCGAATTGACTTCGAGATGGATCTCGTTCGTCAGATCTACCTCCCAACCTCCCGCAAAGAATACACAACACATAACAAATAATATAGAAAATATAGATATGAACATTAAAGGCACAGCTAAATGTAATAAAGTGTATAACGACAACACGCTATACTCATCTCGCGTGCCGGAAAGAACAACCAATGTGCCTCGTCCCCGTGTATGTACTGGAGGAATAAAATACTTCGTTCTGCTTTTTCAACACAAGCTCGCACGTAATGAGGAATAGGTGATCCCAAGTGCAGTTAGTCACCGTACAACTGGACCTGGAGGTTGATTGATGACCTTGAGGTAACGGTTAGTTGATTCTGATTCATTTTTACAATGTTCCAAATTTAAGATGATTTCACCTTGAAAGAACAAATCCCATCTTCAAACGATTCCTTGGCTTGCGTTCGTTCCTTTGAAATAATTATTTTCAAACCACGCTGGCACACCATTTTCTGTTGGAGTCCGTTTATGGTAATGGTATTGATTTTATCACGCGAATGGTTGAATATGAACAAAATGTCAATAAACTTCTTCAAACGAACATTCCAACAGGTATCGTTGCATTGGATGAACTGGGTAAGTGTTGGCAGCACACAAGTCGGTGTTTACTGTACATGTATTTTATTGACGTGACACCAACGAAGTGGAACAAGACAATCATAGTTACAGATGTGAAGATCATACGTTAAAATGTTAATATCACTGTTAAAAGTTGTTGTAGATTCTCTAACAGTTAAGTTCTCTTATTCCAGTGACTAAGGATCACTTCCATTTCATATAACAGACATGGTAATTAACGTCCATTGACCTTCTCCCAAGGACGTTTATTAAGGCAAACGGATTCATTCTCACGGAGCAATAATTTATATCATACTTGTAAGCATCCCAGACTTTGTTGTAAAATTCTTGGATAGCATATCCAATCCAAACAAAAGCAGATATAACAATACAACCAAGTTAGTGTTTCATCTTGGCTAACCTCTCGGTATCCATACCACGACTTTGGCATAGGTAAAACGGCATATTAAACATGTGAAGCATATATCTATATTCATTAACTTGATTCCACATATGGATTCTCCCTCTACAAAAGATTCAAAAGGCTATCGACTCCGTGTGTCCAATTCTAGGAATGTCATCTCCGATGAATTCCCGCTAGACCATTAATAGGAGCGGCCTGATACTTTAATTTACATAATTAAACTTGCCATACGAAATGGGGCGACACTTACTTCAGACATCCACTATTGGCTTCGCCATGAAGACCAATAGATACGAATACAACTGCTGGCTTCTTCAAATCTGCCAGGAATCAAATAATAACACTGCGGACATAAAATGTCGTCCGAGCTGCCCCTATCATGACGTCACAATATACTCAACTAGGTTACACGTGCGTCCAAAGCAACTCACACAGCATTGTGCACGTCAGTGCGTGAATCAATCGAACGCACAAACAATATAACTACATAAAACTGGTGCGTACATTTGGCAGGACCGAAGACTACCCCCTTAGGTAATAAATGTACGTAACAGT